>JAMXBB010000006.1:91368352-91754393 GCA_024138015.1 Lumnitzera littorea
GCTATTAATCTATCTATTATTCAAATCCTTCATTTATAAAGAGGAAAACAAAAAGGTATAAAGAGGAATCAAGATACATTTTATTATGCACAGCTAAATATTCCAAAGGATTTTAACGATAACAAAATGCTTTGATGTGTAATCTAACAAGTTCCTCTAGTGTGTAGCAACAAGTACCTATAATATTGTTGACTTAAGTTATTAGAAATAGAGAAAAGATAAGAAGCTTAATTAAAAGAATGTAGTAGATGAAAATCATATCAAAAGAAGATCAAAGGGAAGTAAAGGATAAGTAAGAAGCTTTAGAAAACTAGCAATAGTGTTATTGAAGCTAAGACTATAATGGAATATCAAAAGCATCATTAGAGAACCATAGCATTATGAGTTATTAAAAACTTTCAAAAAGTTAAAAAATAATTCAAAAGATGAAGTCATTTTAGAAGTTGAAAGAAGGTTTAAAAGAATAACCAAATTCATAAATATAAGGCAAGCAAAGCAAAATTCAATTACCCTATGTAAAAAAATTTGATATATTTTGAATATAATCAATCATATCAATCCTACGAAGAATATTACATTTGACAGTGGTTAAATTGGAGTATAAAAGCAGAAGTTCATGACTTAAAGAATTATTTAGAGAAGTTAAAGCATATTGATGAAAAGAGTGACTGGTTGATAGATGAGAATAGCTACAACTCTTGAAAGGTCTTAACATTCACAACCAGACATCAAGATACATAAATTGGATACAAACGACTATTTCCTTCTAAACAAAATTTGAAAGTTGGAGTAAATTTTATATGAAGTGATACCCTTGGAGATATAAGAAAGAGAATGATAAGAAGAAAAAAGAGACAGAGAAGAAGATAGTGCTAAAGGGTTAACCATTATGAGATGATCATCTCATGGCTATTGAGAATGAATCAAATCAAATGGTTCGATTTCTCAATCTTTCCGTAGCCTTTATTTAGATTGTTCATTCTTTCTTAGAGTGACTTGTGAGACCATTTGGGAAAGGTTGTAGGGTGGATTTTATGACCTGTCTATTCCTAAGTGCAGGGAATGAGATAGGGTAGAATTACTATGAATTGTAAATTTACGTAATCCTAAGGAGATTATGATGTATGGTAGATTGGTAGCTATACCCTTATTGATTTTCTCAAATAGTAGAGCATGTTACTACAAATGAACAATTCTCAGGCTAAGGGATGAGAAAGAGGATTGACTTACAAAGAGGAACCTCTATGAATCTCTTACTTGATTTTGTATATCCCTAAACTCCTTTATATTCCTATACTGTTTATAATTCTACTAATGATGATCATTTTATGCACTTGTTAAGTGTTATTAGAATCTATTTTTAATGAAAACCATAATCTATCAACTGGTTTTGATAATTGGAACTAACCTAACAAATTATCAAGAAGAGGTTTGATATGTTTTTCAAACCCACACACCAAACCCCACCACTTCTTTTTTTCTCTCCTTGATTGCTTATTTAGGACCAACGTATACACAAACACTTGTAAGCAAATTGCTAAGGCACTTTTTTCTTATATAAACTCACTTAGATTATAGAAGCTTACATGAATTAATAAAAAAGAAACAATCAAAATGGTTAGTTGAAACAAAAAAGCCTTATTAGAGGTTTCCACTTATGGAAACTTACATATCTAATAGAGCTAAATCTATAAATGAATAAAAACTTGGCTAAATTAAGTTAAAGTGGCCTCTAAGAGGGAATAACTAAGATGCCCTTACTTTTGGTTTATATTTTTAGATCATTTCACTATATGTCCCTCTTCCTTACCTTTTTCTTTAAGTCATCCCTACATGTTTCATCTCCATGAAGCAAAAGTCACTTATCGCACATGGATAATATCCTCAACAAAAATTTGCATCTACATTTTGGTGACTTGGTTAGGGAAAAAGAGAGTAGATAAGAGAGCAGTGGCACTTACAAGAAGAGAAAACCTGGTCCAATTAATAGAACCACGTAAGAATAGGAAGCTCATATTGAGATCACTAAATAGAACATGCTGGTGTTAGAGAACGTCAATTAAGACAACTCAATACAAGAGAGTCCTCTTGAAGTTATGCAGATGATGCCAACAATGCTGTGAACACAAAGTTCTTAGATTTGTTCTTCACAATATTCTCTCAATTTATGCCAAGGAAAATTTCTATTGTTACCATGCGTTAAGGTAAGACATTACTAACCCTACCATTTTTAGGAAGCAAGATGCTACACACTTCGTTCAACTAACCAATCCCCTTACTCTAAATGAGGACATCCCTCAAAGAGAAAATGAACAAGTCTCTCTACTATAAAACGTGGTTAGATAACATTGGGCATTTGAGATAGAGAATGTAGGAGATCAACCTAATAGCTATTCATACTTACATGTTGCTCTGCATACGATGCTTAGAAATTGGCTAAGCACCCTAAGCTTACTCCTATAGTTTTGAGAGATGTTGTAATCTCTACCTTAAGATCTTTCTTTAGCATAACTAAGAACATATACATAAATTTAGGGATGTATAGATCAAATGGTTATGTTTTTTGGTCATAAAGCTCTTATATTATTGATGCGCATAGATGAAGCCACACCTTAAGGACCATGTAAGTTCGAAGTTTATGTTATTCAATAGTAAGTAGGCAAACATAAAAGAATACTTACTAAGATTTATTGAAACTCAAAAGTATACGATCTATATAATGACCTAAAGATGATTGAATTCTTCAAATCATTGGCGAAGAAGGCATGATAATGAACATGGGGTAGATACATCATCAGCTATAAGAAAATCTCATGAAGTATATAAGCAATCAAAGAAGGCTGCTTAAACATTAAGGACATTTGGAATGAAAAGAAACTAGTGAAGATATACGTCCAAGGGAAGCTCTTAGAGTATAGTATACATTTGGAGAATGTCTCTATGGAGAATGCTTGAAAAATCAATAACTTTACTATGAGAAAACAAAGAAAAGGTGACAACTCAAAAAACCAATAGCATCTATAAACTCAACCTAAGGTGAGGACTTAAAAAATAGTAAGAAACTAAAGAATAAAACATAGAGAAGCTTTGCAAATGTTCCTCTCTCCTATAGTCCAATGGAAAGATGCATTCAATATGTAACTAATGGTAGTGCAATGGGAGAACTGAAATGCCATATGTAATTACCAATTTATGGAAGATAAGAGAAGGGATCTCAACTATTATAGGTATCATAAGTGTGCACATTCCTATTAAGAATTGCCAAAGCCTAAAGAGAATATTCTGTGAGAGGATGCAAAAACGTAAGCATATCATTGAAGACAATGATATCAATATTAATTCGCTCCTAACTTCCAACACCAAACATTAACACTAGATGACGTTAATGGTGACTTACAATGCAATAAAAGGAAAATGTTGAAGGCAAAATAAACTTGTTATTTTAATGCATTTTAAAATGAAAGCAAAGTTTTCTTATCAATAATTATTTTTCTATAATACCATTTGTTACTATGCTTTAAGCGCATATGACACTCTTGCATCACAACTAGCATGTTTTAAGCCCAAATAATGCTTTAGAAACTAAACTTTCACGCTTAAAGCTTGAGCAAAACCTTAACGACTTTGGCAATCCCATAGCACCCCAACTATCATATTTAAAGCATAGGTTATGCCTTTGCATTTATGCATAGCCAATATCCTAATACCTTAGCTATGATACAATAAGTGAAAGCATTGCCTTAATAACTAGTTACCACCACTACCTTATAATAGAGTGTTCTTCTTGGCAAGTCATACTCACTTATACCCCTAAGTCTATGCAATGCCTTAATTCTATGCTACTAAGCTTTAAGCTCAAATAATACTTCATCACTCTTTGTTATTTTTATCACTCAATAAAATTTTTTCTCCTATTCACGAGATTGTTCCATACGGCCTTATGTATAAATAGAAGTCAAAATGAACTCATTACTGGAAAAGGAAAGAAGAAAAAGAACAAACAATAGCATTATTGTTGCTAAGTGGAGGCATTACCTTTGAAGTGTAAAATGATTGGAGCATCTTGTCGCTAGTTTCCTTGATCAATTAGAGTCTAAGCAATCATACAAAAATGCAAACCTATTCTAATAATAGGCATTAGCAAGTGAGATAACAATAAACAAGTAAGATGAATTAAAAAGATAAAGTTGAAATAGAGAAGAAACTAAAAGAGATTAAGCTAGCACATCAATTACATGAGAATGCATAATGTTGTGACATATGGAAAAATATTATAACTATCTAACAACATAAGACTATACTTAACCTCTTAATAACCATGGTGTTGGCTAAGCTCACCTCTATAAAAAATGATCTTTTTAAGAACTTTATATGCACGGCATACAAGCACTCCAATGTTGGCATAAGATAAGAAGGCATAGTAAATCCATGAGATGAAGTACACTCTTCTAACATCACTATTGTACTAAGAGTTTTCACCTCATTTTAGCTAGCAATTGAAGGAGGAGGAGCATTAGAGGCTTCAACAAAAACTTCCTTACTCGTGTCAAAAACTTTAGTAGAAACATCATTGCAATCAAAAGGAGAGATTTCACTAATTTTACAAATGCATTAGCAACAGAGTGCACTAATTACTTCTTCTTATAGGTAGTATGCTACAATCTTCACCACCTCCATCTTACAGATCTTATAGAATTCTTCTTTGATGTCATCATTACCAATGATGGTGTAGAAGGGGCATCATTAGAGAGAACTCTTTACTAAGTCTTGATGATATATGATGTTATGCTTGCATCATACCTGTTGCATGATGTCTTTGTAATATGTTTAGTTTATATAGCACCCTTAGACAACACTTGTTGCTTGATGTCTTCATGTGATGCTTTTTGCTTATTATATCCTCTTATAATGTTTGTTTTATAATGTGTTTAACATGACATCCATTGTATGGAGGACTAACATAATGCTTAGTTTATATGGTGTCACTTGATAAGGCACCAATCGTACAAAACATATGTTTTGTTACACTTGATATTTACATGGGGCATGAGGTACAAAGATCTCTCCTCTTCAAATTGCACTAAAGCTGATCCTTAGAGATGATGTTGTTTGTCTAAGGGTCACACTGATAAGTAAAATAGTGGTGAATTGTAGGCAATGTTTCTATTGATCTACGTCATGGAAAATTTTGATAGGTATAGTAAATGTGAATCATAGCAATTGTCTCTAAGTGTTAACCTACTCTATGGCTTCTAAATTTGATTCTTAAAGAAAAACTTTATGATGGATGAGCTTAAGGAGAAGTATTCATAGCCTTATTGGTAAATGCTCAGAGTAATTTCCATTCCACCACAATAAGTTAGGATAGGTAAGCTTAGGGAAGGAATTGCTTCTTCTTCAAGAGTTATGATAGCTTATATCAGTCACCACCACTTTGGTTAACCTTGTTACTACAAAAGTTTGGTGTTAAAGCAAGCTTCACAAGGGAATAAATGAGAGCTCATACTAAAAAATGTTTTATATTTGATGAAGTAAGCTAAATATAGCCTTGGTAGTCTGATGAAGTAAATGAGAGCTCATACTAGAAAGCTTAGTATTTATATCTTAATGCTATGACTAGATGTATAGGTTAGAAACACTTGTGTTGATCTTACTTGTATTAAAGCAAGGACATTACTTGCTTCTTTCTCTCTCTCTCTCTTGCTCTCTCTCTCACTCTTACTTATACAAAAGCTTATTAATTCTAATTATATTTTTAATATTGGTTCTTGCTTATTCTTACCTCATGAATCATGCCAAAGCATGATTGTTACATGTTGCTAAAACCACTAAGCACTCCTACACTTTACACTTTAGCCCCTCTTATAAATAGGAAGAAGCTATCAATGGATAGGTAAATAAGTTCTCTCTAATGTCTATTATAGAATCTATGTGAAGCTTGAGCTTTATGAGATAGAGGATGCCATTGATAAGGCAGAAAGCATAAAGGCCTCCACCCTTAGTCTTAGATTAAGAAATATCATTGGAAATATAATGATGATATTAGTTAGAGGTGTGTAAGTAAGTTAAACAAGCCAACCTAGTTCGGCTTACTATTTAAACAGTAAAAAAAAGCTGAACTTACCCACTTTTGAAAGAGGTTAAACGGGTCGACTCAGCTCATGAGTCAAAGGCATAAGAGGGTTAAGTGAGCTAACTCAGGTCAACTTGCGAGTTAAAAGTGCTAAGTTCATTTGGCTTATTTTTTAAATGGGTCAAAAAGCTAAGCCCTAAACATTTTTTAAACAGGTTAAACATACTAGTCCGTAGATCAAACCCTATTTGTACACCTCTAATATCAGTCTAGATGTGAAGAGGAGATGGGACTCATAGTATTTTACAATTAACATACGCCTATATGTCCTTTTACTTTAGTGCTTAAGTATTGCATGCTTGGCCATTCCTTGATTCCTTAGCCTTCATTTCAGTATTTCTATGAATTCTCCTCTTAAGAATGATTAGAGACTTAACTAAAAGTAGAAATGGCCACATAATGGCAGTTGGAAAGAAGCACAAAAAAGAAGTTTATGTACTTAGATATATGAGTAATTATTGAATGCATAAATGTACACATTTTATAGTTGATTTTATAACACTTTTATAAGATTTTCTATGGGTTTGTATTAAATTTGATACTTAATTTTTTTATATTTTGATTTCAAACTTTATTTGATTCATTTGAAAAGTTAAATGGTTTTAGACCATGTTTTGGAAGATCTGAAGATAATTTTCATGAGTTTTGAAGCTTTAAAAAGGATCACTCCCATGAATAATGATCATAAACCGAAATCATGTGCAAAAGAGCAAGAGAATAAGGAAGCATTAATGGTTAGAAAAGACTATGGGTAGGAACATTACTATGCTCGTGAACCTCATATTTCAATTTTTTTGCGATTTTTGAAGCAACAAAAGATCATGGTTAAGATTACGTTCATGATCTAAGGCATGAGTATGTATTCCTTATAAATCTTCTTATTTTTGAAAAGATTCAAAGTCCTAAAAGATGCCATACTTCCATATATCTTTGAAGCTAGATTTAGGAAGAAGAGATATGTTGAAAATACATTAGAAAATATATTTTCAAGATTCCTTGTACTATAAATAGGACATAAGCCTTATAAATTGGAAAGCATAGATCATACTCAATTAATTCTTAAGAAAGAAGGTTGTCTCTTAGTATTCTCTCTCTTATGTTTCTTTTTTTTAATTTCTTTGTAATGTATTAATCTACTTCTTTTTTAGTATTTTGATATTGAATCCTAGAATCTATATAGAATTATTTGTTTGGTTTTTATTCAATATATGATTTCTTATTATTGAGATCTAATAACATTGTACTTTTTTCTATTGTATTAATAAGTTCAAGTTATTAATTTTTCATTTGAGTTTGCGATAATTTTCACAAGATCTTATAATGGATGAACATGTGCAATTAGAAATAATTGAATAAACTAAAACATTTAGATATTTAATTTCTTCGGATTAGGGTAACTTAATAGTATTCTTCAAGGACTTAATACGATTTTGAGATATTTTATTGCAAAAACAAATCAAATAGATTAGACTTAAGGTCAAGAGTTAATTAAGAGACATTAGTTTGGTTAACTCAATTTAGGAACTCTCACAATCTAATAGCAAGGATGAGATTGAATGTATCATAGATTGTAAGAAGGAATTCAATAGTTAAATACTAAAGTTCGTACGTTCTCAATAATTTTGTTTATGTACTCTTTTATCTTCATGTTTTAGTATTCCTTTTATTTTATTATTCCTTTATGTTAGATTAGTTTAGTTTAATTTAGATCTAATAATTTGATGTTTCATGCTTAATTGTTAAATTAGTAAATATGTAACACTCCAGAACTTGAGAAGCTATAGTCTACCATGTGTCATCTATAAAGGTTGACACGCTAAAGCGTTTAAGAACCTATAACATATTTAAATTCCATAGTTAAATACAAAACATTAATTCCTATAATAAAAATCTCCACATTTTACAACTACAAGTACCATAATAAACCGCTTAATCCAATAAGTACAATAAATATTTAACATAACTCGTACAATTAAAATAAAGATCTTATAGCTTAACATAATCACAACTATTAATATTTTTTTTCCCAAAGCTCATAGCTCTAACTAATATTATAAAATAAACCATAGGAGTCTTAATTAACTCAACCCACATCACTCTCAAGTATTAACAAGTGTCAATATAAGCCAAATATACCACAATCATAATCTTAAATAAAGTTTAAGCACTACATAAACCAAGCCTAGTGTTTATGCATATCTTGACCCACCATCAAAATAGTAACAATTCTTGTTCTCATAATAATAATAATAATAATAATAATAGTAATAATAATAATAATAATCGTAACCAACATCATTATAGTAATATTCAGTAGTATCTCATAACCTACACTTGCAACTAAAAAACAAAGTCCTCGAAGGGTGAGCTACGCCTAGTATAGAATACTACAACCACATATGCATGATCAAGCAATAACAATACACTTGCATAAACAATTCTCATTAAATATGGAACATGTACCAGTTATTATCTTTATTAATAAGTTCGTCAAATATCAAAATATTGACATCACTTAGTGTAGCGCCCTGCTTTATGGGGCCTATTTGACTGGTATCCTGGTGTTCAAGAGACAGATTGCTATACGATCCTCAAGTTGAGGATAAGGCTAATTAGAAACTAAGTACCGTTTATAATTTATAACAACATATAATTATAGAGAATCATGGAAACGTCTTTTAGGATACATGACATACGGGCATCATAGTACCCATGGCAATTAAGGTCTCACAAGTCGAACATAAACTAAATAAATCATTCAACATTATTTTTACAATATAATAATATTTGATCTTACTCTCAATGTTCCCATCCCAACCTAGGCTCCAGCGTCATCTCCATCTTCAGGTCCTAAGGTTAGAACAAAACTAACCCCTTAGCATCAAACCGAGTGAGCAAAAGCATACAATAAATAATAAACAACAATGTGAGTATATCCAAATACAATTTACTACTATTATTACAACATTTGTAGCAAACAACTATATCAATCATAACCGAGCTTAACATAATTTAACGATCAATAGATGCTTATGCTTACAATGATATGCCATGCTAATGCATATGACATGCACTGGTGAGTATCCTAACTGAGTAGATAATGAGTAGCACTTAGCAACTTCTAAGCATAATATTTAAGCAGCACATAGCAGCTCTTGAGAAAATTATTTAAGTGGCACTTAGCTGCTTTCGAGCAAAATATTTGAGCAATACTTAGTAGTTCAAAATTGAGCATGCAATTCTATAAGTTGAAAATAACTGAGCTTTATATAATTTGTGACCCATAGGTCCCTTTATGCAAACCAAGCTTTCAACGCAACCCTTAAGTCATCTTTTCTTGAATCAAGCTTTTGAACATGACTCTTAAGTCCTTAAATCAAAATCAAGCTTTATAAAATATGGCTCTTAGGCCATTTTCATGCCATACCATGAATACATGTGATGTAAATCATGTCATAATAACTGAGCAACAATTTTCAAGCATATAAAAGTCAATTTCAATAATAGTCAAGCAATAACTATCCATAAGCAATGTCTGCAATTCAAAGTATGTGCTAATGGAAACACTAATCATCAATTTATAATAATTTCACTTCCTTTTACAATTCATATAATACTACTCATAGCATGATATATAATTCCAAGTTCAAGTCATTATATTTGAACTATGTCTATCATGTACTCCTACTAACAACCACATGACATTCACTCATCACAACAACATTTATAAATCATCAAGTCATACTATTCACTAAAGTGAAATCGAAATATCTTATTTAAAGAATGAGTGGTCATAAAATTTTACGGCTACTTCGCATTATGACAAGTAAGAAAGGAGTGCTCACTGTATACTCCTAGCGTTCTCTGTTATTGTCCTTGAGATAGTCCATTGTATCTTTATTTTCCTTATTACACAGTAGAATTTAGGTTGAGTTGTTGACTAGTATTTGTAGTCTTCTATGTGATGAATCTATTGGTGGTGGTAGCTTATCGTTTGGTGATCGGAGGAGTGAGAAATTAATGCTTAAAGTAGAGGGTATGGAGAGGCTAAGCGTGAAATTATTTTTGAGTGCTTCCAAATAATATTATTAGAAGTCTCCCATGCCTAGAGAAGAGTAGCGGTGGTGGTTCTTCAAGTGGTGCTCATTGATGGAAGAAATTCAAGCTTAAAGTAGTCGGGTTAAAGAAGTGTTTTTGACACTTAGAAAAATTTCCAAGTGTTAAGGGGTCAACCCAGAGGTCACTCTTTGTGCATAATTTCCAAGAATATAGTGGTGGCTCTACCCTAGTGGTGGTATTAGGTTCAAAGTAGAGTTGGGGTAGTTTATATAGGTGAGTTTAAGTTATAGTTTTGTTAAGTAGACAATGAATTAGATAAGGAGAAAGTTAAGACATCACTGTATTAGGTTTGCAAGTGTTAATGGAAGAAAAGGATGGAATCCCACATGCTTCTGTCAGATGCACAAGACTTCTATATATATGAGTTAAATAAAATCAATTGTTGATTAAAGATGTGTTGGAAGAAGAAGAAATTAAGGATTGGACGGTAGTAGATCCATTTTCCCCCCGTCAATGTTTTGGGGCTAATGCATAGAGGCTAAAAATTCAAAACTTTTGTCGACTTGTATTTATTATATGTGTACAAATTTTTTGTGTGTTAAAATTATTTTTACATTATATTTCAACGAAAATTTATCGACAAGCCTAAATTTTATTATAAAATATGAAAATATATTGAAGTTGATATTTTTATGCCATTGCCCTATATTTAAAGACACTGATATTTATTTTTTTATTAGTTAGCTGTTCAGTATTGAAAACACGATATTTTTAAGTTTCGAATTTTACACTAGACTATGTATTATATTTAAAGACTAAAACTTATTAATAAAAAAGATATTTCTTTATTTGTTTATTTATTATTATTTTTCTCAAAGTTTTGGAATGTTTTTGTTTTATTATTATTATTTTTTTTTACGAACTTGATTCCTCTCTAAAATTTATTTGATTAATTATCTATGAAATATAAGATTTGAAATTTTTAAATTTTCACAGAATATAACTCCAATCATATTCTTGTCTTTTATTTATAATGGGGTATTACACTTAGGATACCCATAACCCCTATACAAGCAAATATATAAATAATATATATGTATTGGTGTTGGGTCTTCTTCAATACCCAAATAATTGATCACCGACTTAAATCTACCTAGGTCCTTCCAATGCAGGACTCCACTTAGGATAGCATTGCATATAGATTACTAAGTACCTCATTAACACTACTGAACCAGACTAGTTGGTGGTCAAAGCCAAGCATAAGTAGCAACACTCTTAATTAATGTTTGATTTTAGTTAAGTTTAGTATAAAGTTCTAGCCTAACACATACAACTAACAACTATGTATCCCACAATTGGTGCTCCTATTTTAGTAAGATCCGATACCTTATAAGTCCTAGCACCTTTTCAAAAATGTAAATGCTAAGTTTAGAATTTATTAAATTCTTCAAACTTTGACACAACACTTCTTCTCCTTTAACCCTCTATCTCATCCTCTAAGCTTTTAAGCCACCCTCTATTTGTCTTTCTATACCATTTTATTTACTTTTCAACATCTCATAATAAACACAAATATTCCTTATACCATGCATCCAATTTACACATATAAATAATATATACACATACATAGTAAATATACTATTACTAAGTCATTTCATATATATATATATAACACATCAACAATTTCGCACATACACACATACACACAATAACAAAAAACATATAACCATCAATATTTACGTATACATATGGATCGTACATATTATATGTATATATATACTTATATGTAATTCACCCATGCATATAATTAATATATATATATAACTTATGCTCTCTATTTCTCTCTTTCCCTCTCGCTCGTTTCCCCCTCCTTCTCTCTCACCCCTTTCTTTCTCTCTTCATCTCCCTCCCATCCCATACAGCATACACATTACTCTCTCTCTCATCCCTTCCTTTCTCATTCTTGTACCCCACTTCGCACAGCATACATATTACTCTCTCACTTGTCTCTTCCTTTCTCCCTCTCACCTCTATCCCTCTCTTATCCACCCTCTGCATACATACACACCTCATTAAATCATGCACATATATGCAACTCTACATACGATGATACATACACCTTGCATCACTCATACATACTTAACTCTCCTCTCCAACATACACATACAAAAGGCACACACATACCATCAACTATAACCTCACATATGGAATTCACACACACTTAAAATCAACATCACAGTAACACATCGAATTTCCATAAACACCTAATGCATTACATACATGCATAAGTAATACTAGTAATACTACACCTCAATGAATTGATCATACAATAATTATCCACCACCACCTCATTGATAATTACAACACCTCCTCTAAAAAATCAAAGTGAACCCTCAAAGATATAAATTGACAAAATAAAACAAAGATAAAAGGAAGACTTATCTAAATATAGAAGAAAGATTAATTCTTACTGAATTTCTCTTCAATAATATGAATCTTGATTAAAGATTTAGGGTTCAGTTGAGAACCATAAGTTTCCTATAAAAGTATTGTAATATTTTTTGTAAGAAGAAAATATAGTAAGATACATTTGTTTAATATAGGGGTTAGTAAGAAGTTTAAATTTTTTCCTTGATAATATTATCCTTACTAACCTTAGTCAATTACAAGTTATGCCATATCTCCAAGTGTCCAAGTCTTTATTATATTATTATATTTCTTCTCTTATTTTATATTTCTAACGTTATCATTATTATTATCACCCTTTTGTTTAAAAAAAAGGGTTTTATATAATAGGAATATTGAGTGATTGACACTCTAACTCATATTCAATATACTACAAAATTGATATATCAACTTGCCTCCCACTATGTTTTGGTGTTATTGCTAAGGATTGTAGTTTAGATATTGGAAAAACCTTTTGACTTATTATTGTAATTGTTATTCTTTGTCTGTTTATTCCTTCCATGCTTTTTATTTGAATCATTTCTACTAACTTTATTTCTTTTTATAGGTTGCAATCAAAAGCAAGATATGTGGATGAAATTACAGATTCAATTTGGCAATTGGCCATGTCGATGTTAGACAAAACCCCTAAAAGTGCTAAGTAGCAACAAAAACACATCTTAGACCTATATGATCAAGGTACCCTTGAAAGCAAGGAAGGATAATTTCTCTTATTCTATTTAGGTTTTTAGATTTCCTGTCTTTTCATCAAAAAAAGAATTACTCCACCTACATTATTATTCTTGTTGAATTCAACAACTTCAATTGAATTCTTCCATGCATGTTTTTTTATTAAGTTCAAAAGAAGTTTTTATAAGAAGTAAAAGAGAATTTTTAAGAATTATGACAAAAAAAGAGGCTAAGAGAAGCACGGCTATAAATCATGCTTATGAAATCGATAGTAATTTAAAAAAATAATTGCCTAGAGAATCATGGGCATCTCAAGAGTAAGATAAGGCCTATAATCCTCAACTACATTACAAACCGTGATTCTCCTTTGTACATCCTTTTTTGTATCTCAAACGAGGTATGTTCTTATTGATCATTACTATATATTTAGTATTCTTTATTGTTTTGATCTGTAGATTGCAAGTTCTTTCAGGTTACAATAGCTTTTTTAGATTCTTAAGCTTTGAATGATTTTATTGTTTCAAAAATCAGGTATACTTTCTTACTTTCTCTCTCTTGTTTTCCTCTTTATCTATTCTTCTATGCATAATTACTTTGCTCTCTTTTTACTTTTGTTTAGGGTTTATAATTGAGAAGATAGATTTTGTTTTTGGCATATTATGAATATATAATTTTTGTTTTGATTTATTGTTTCATCCATAAACATAAGTAGCTAGTTATTTTCTTAATCATGATTTAATGATGCATGAAACTTAGCATAGCACTAATTTATGAGTTTTCATAGTCTTAAAAATTTTTGTGAATCCTTGCACCTTTTGTGTACTCTTTGTCATTCTACAATATGAGCTAGCTAATTCACTAATTTATTAATTTACCAATTTACTAACTATTGACTTACTAGTTTACTAATTCACTAATTTATTTATTGATTGGGCTCATGTTATTTTGGCACTAAGACTATGAAAATAAAGGCTAATCAATTATATTTTAATTTTATACTTCAATGAAATTGACTAGTTTTTAATTATTCCTTAATTGATGCTATTTTTTAAAGTTTTATATGATTCTTTGTACTTGTAGATTATTTTGTTCGTTGTCATTAATAAAGTATGGAGGAGATGTTCCTAAAAAATATGGAATTATATCTTTCCTATTTTTGGGAAGCATACCAATGGATAAGAGAAAAAGAAGGATTTGCACAATGCACTTTTAGGAGTTCTCAATTTGCTATCTTTTAAACTTTTCTTTGTTCTTGATAAATTTTATACTTAGTAATATATTATTTTTTTTAGTTTTATGCTACTTTTTAATAGACTTTTCTTAATCATAGATGCAGTAACTTTAGTTTTAAGTTTTCATTTTTAGTTTTGTTACTTTTATTTTTCTTTGTTTTGTGATTTTCTTTTGTTTTGCAAGGCTTATATGAATTAAAATTCAAAGAAAGAATCATACGACATGATAACTTGAGAATTCAATGTTAGATATTGAATCGAAGAATTTTCAATTCCTTTATCATTTTTCTTTTATTTTTCCCTCTTGATTTTTGTGCTTTTATTAGTATTTTTTTTTTAAATTAAAGACAATGTGCAAGATCATTGTAGGAGAGGACTATAGAGTAATATGACACTAAAAAAGTTTTTTCTTATTCATTTTTTGTTTAAATAAAAGCATGTGAATTGAATTAACTAAAAGTATTTTCATGTTTGATATTGTATACCTACACATCATTATTTTTCATCTAATTGGAGAAGTAACTTTTTGAGATAATTATTTTTGGAAAAAGATAGATGATGCTAAATTATATATGTTAATAAGGATACTCTAATTGAATACCATGTACTTAAGTTTTTAGTTTTTGTTAAGAACAACTTTATAAATTTACATCCCATTATGTATAAGCAAGTATTTTTTTTTTCCACAATTTACTCATGATTCTTTATGATTTTAGTTCACTTTACTAAATTTGAACAGTTAAATCGTAATGATCTAGAGTTTCCTATTATTTAAGTTTAAACTTGGACTCAAGATTAGCATAAATAGTAATAGGTTAAGGTATCTATATTTCTAAGCTTAATTTAAGAAGATAATTATCTATTTTTATTTTCTATAATTTCTCAGACTAGATGAATAAGATTTTTCCTTTGAAAGTCTCTTGAAAAATCAAAATAGATGGAGGTGATTGCAAAAAAAAAAAAAAAAATGAATAGATGAATAAATAAATAATAATACAAGTTGATAAAGATCGACATTCATCCATCAAAAGAACAAAGTTCTTTCCAACTGCCAATGTAAGGAAGTTGGTTAAGTTGGTAAAGATTGACTTTGGTTTGTCAAAAGAGAAAGATTGTTTCCCAATATAAGGACTAAGATGATAAGGATTGACCCATAACCAATGTGATCATGTTTAAGTAAAGGAATTAAATTGAAAAAGCTTTGAATAATGATCTATACTAAGAAGATAATAAGTGGATGAGTTGTTGTAACATATATCTAGTTTAAAGTTTCATAACATAAAGAGTATAGGTAAGATCTCTCTTCTTTGGCATTAGAGTGGTGAAATTCTTATAACTTTTTCTTGCTTTGTTAATGTTTGTTTTCACCTCTAATTTAGTTTTTACTTAAATTGATAAGGCTAACTCTAGACTATTTGGATTGGCTATTGAAATTTAGTAGTTTTTTAGTGTTACTATCTAAGTACTCTAAGGGCATTGTAAAGTAAGAAGAAAAGATAATTTTGAAGGAAATTGTGAAGCTCTTTGATTTGAGGATGTATAATTTTATAAGAGAAATTGATAATTTTACTCTAGGAATGTTATGTTTTGATTATTTTACATGAGAACAAGCAAAAGTTTAAGTATCGAGAATTTAATGAGTGTATAAATGTATATATTTTATAGTTAATTTTATAATGCTTTTATAAGATTTTCTAAATGTTTAAATTGAATTTGATTTTTTTTTTTGTTTATATCTTAATTTTAGACTTCATTTGATTTATTTGAAAAGTTTGATAATTTTTTACTAAATTTTAGAAGAACTAAAGATGATTTTCATGAGTTTTAAAGCTTTGAAAAGGATCACACCCATAAAAAATGGTCATGAATTGAAATTGTGAGCAAAAGAGCAAGAAAATAAGGATGAATTGATGGTTAGAAAAGACTACAGGCCAGAATATGACCATGTTCTTAAGAATGAACCTCATATTTCAATTATTTTGAATTTTTTGGAGTAAAGGGATAGATCAGAATGATGATTTAGGGCATAAACATGCAATTTCTTGCGAATTTTCTTATTTTTAAAAAGATTTGAAGCCTTGAAAGATGCCATACTTCCATATATCTTTAGGGCCAAATTTAAGAAGAAGAGTTGTTAAAGAGATATGTTGAAAATATATTTTCAAGATTCCTTATACTATAAATAGGATATAAATCTTGTAAATTAGAACACACAAATCATATACAATTAATTCTTAGAAAGGAGAGTTGCCTCTTAACCAACTCTCTCTTATGTTTCTTTTTTTAATTCCTTCACAATGTATTAATCAATTTCTTTTTTTAGTATTTATATATTGAATCTTAGAATCTATGTAGAATTATCTATTTGGTTTTTATTCAACCTAAAATTTATTGTTATTGAGATCTAATTATATTATGCTTTGCTATATTGAATAAATAAGTTTGAGTTATTAATTTAATGTTTGAGTTTGCCGTAAAGTTTATGGGATCCTATAGTAGATATGCAAGTGTAATTAGAAGTAATTGAATAGATTAAAACATTTAGCTATTTCATTTCTCTAGATAAGGGAAGCTTAATAATATTATCCAAGGACTTAATGTAATTTTAAGAGATTTTATTGCAAAAGATATTCAGATATAATATACTCAAGGTTAGGAGTTAATTAAGAGATGCGAGTCCAATTAACTCAATTTAGGGAACTCTTACGGTCTAATAGTAAAAATGAGATTTAATGTATCATAAATTCTAAGGATAAGTTCAATATTTAAATACTAAAGTTCATGGGTTTTCAATAATTTTGTTTATGCTCTCTTTTACTTTTATGTTTTAGTAGTGTTTTTGTTTTATTATTCCTTTATATTAGACTAGATTAGTTTAATTTAGATTTAATAATTTGATGTTACGTGCTTTATTATTAGGTTAGATAATAGAAATATCAAGGGGAAGTACTAGTATTTCAATATTTAGTCCCCTAGAGATCAACATTCAAACTCATGTATACTATACTACAAAACTGATAAGTGTATTTATCTCTAATCAACAGTAAAAGACCCATATATATGTATATGTATATTTACATATAGGTCTAACAAACCAATTTCCACTTGCTATAACCAAAATTAACAATGTTACTAATCTATGCCAACAATTTATCTATACTTAAAATTTAACATATTAGTTTCAACAATTGAAAGCATGTATATCAATTAAAGTAACGATTTTAAAGCCTATGCAATGCTTATCTATGTCTAATTAATGTACAACATTAGCAACAATTTATTTTATATACTAACTAAAAATAAACATATAAAAGTACATTTATGATAATTCTTTCACTTTAATTTTATTTTGGCAAGAATACACCAGAGTTCCAACAAAGCAAGAAAGATCATAAGATAATAGGATGCTAAGTGCTCACTGTATCTACAAGTGTTAGCTTATAAGGATGATAAAAGTTTTCATAAGAAATAAATTGTAAACTTAAAGTGAAGGCATAAGATATAACATCAATGACATGTGACATACGAAAAAGATTTATATACAATTGCATTATAAAGCATGAGATAAAATGTAAAATAGATTTCTTAGTAAAGCACATGATATACAAGTCTTTTACTTAATAGTTGAATAGATTCCAAAGATGCCTTATCAATCCCATCTTCGAGCTCTTTTTGTAATGAAAGGGCTTACAAATTATCCTTTGCTAAGTTTATTATATGAGATTTCAAGATGGCATACTTACAAAACTCATTCTAGGTAATTACTTATATAATCTGATTGCTAGTCGCTATTGTCTTGTTAATGTTTTCTCTTGTTATTGTTGATAGGCTAGGCAACCTCTACTCCTGATTAGAAAAAACTACTATGATTTTTGCCTAGATATGTTGTGAAATTAATAAACATCAATTACTCTTATTGTTTGATGAAAGTCGAAGCCACCATTGTTTGCTGCTCTTGCTTGCCATTGTCCATTGTATACTATCATAGGGATATACTTACTAAGCTTATAATCAAATTTGGCGTAATAACAATTAGTAACTAATGCAACAATTTGATTAAGGTATAACTTCTTTCCACTTTGTGTTTGCTAGGACATAAGGAAAGGCACAAAAGAATGTTTATAAGTATAAAGGAAAGGAGTCAGCAATTAAAAAATAAAAAACTAATTAGATAAGGAGACTACCTCTCAATAAGCATAGTAAAACACTTCATGTGAATGTCAGTTGCTTTTATAGTATAACCTAAGTCGAACCACTATTATTCGCCATTCTTTTTCATCATTGTTCTTAATTGCTTATCACTTATAGCCATTAATCACCTACTATGGAAGCCTATGGATGTTTGAGTCAAACATAGAGGTTTAGTGTATGACTAAGAAAAGGAAAAAGAAAGAGAAACAAGAAGTGAAATGCAAAAGAAATAAAGAGAAGAGAAATAAATGAAAGAGATAAAGATGAATTAAGAAGAAGGTAGAACCTATTGTAATTAGGTGCAAAGATAGAGGGACTAAGAAGTTTCATTTGCTATTGTTATCACTATTATTTGTAAAAAGCTCAAAGCTTATTATTATTAATTACATTATTATTGCCTTTAGTATTGATTCACTGCAACCTTCAGTGTCTACTACTCCAATTAAGGACTTGTTGCTATTGTATGATGTTACTACTTTATTGTTGTGCTATTGTAGCCATCATTGTTTGCCCATGTTACTCAACATGCTTAATCACTACTAAATTTATACATTTCTATTTAGAACTTATTATATGTCTTTTATAGTTAAAATGGCTAAAAAAAAGTGATTTAAATTGGTTATCCCTATTGTTTGCCCTTGATGATGATGTTGTAGCTTGTTTTCTTCTTTCTTCTATCACTATCCATATGTTGTTTTATGCTCACTAAGAGAAGACAATGTTAAAGGAAAACTAGATATAAAGAAACCACTTTTGCATAGAAAATTTAAGGATAAAAGAAAAGAATCAAATCAAATTTGGTTATATAAGAATCAAAATTGTCATAGAAATATTTTTTTTAATATATAGACAACACTCTCCTTAGATATGGCTCATTAAGAGAAACTCGAATACGCTTAACCAATTTGTTATGACTCACAAAAAAAAAAAAACAAAATGGTTTACTCACAGTAGTTGAGGAAGATTGATAAGACTGAGGTAAAATGATATAAACCAAATCAAAGGGAGAATTATATTAAAAATCAATAATAAAATTTCGTAGAGTTATATGCGTTCATTTATAAGCTAACTTTAGTCTTAATCTAAGAAAAACCAAGTACAAAGAAAGGAAATAGGATAAACGAAGCAAACGGAAGAAAATATTTAGTTTCGTAAATTTTACTTGTCAAAATTGCGATTTTGCTCATATAATTCAATGAGTTTATAATTTTAAGAGTCTCTTCCGAGTTAACTCATGTATAAAATCATTTTTAAAAAAAAATTACGTTTTTAATCTATTTTACATGTCAATATTGATGGAAACTTACATTTTAAACCAAGTTTACCGATTTTGCATAGTGAGTTAAATGAGGCAAAAATAAAAATATATATATAACTAACTTTTGTTAACACATTAATTATTAGGATTTTAAGTCATCTTCCCTATCCAATTCCAATTTTCTTCCTCTTTCTTTCTCTCTTAATCTCTCGCTTGATAATCATAACCTCCATTCAATTCCTACTCTAATAGAAAAGTTTATAGGAAAAATTATATATTTAATTTTATACTATTAATAACTCAAAACTAGTTAAGACATTTATTTATCTTCAATTCATTGTTTCTTTCTAGATAAAAATAATAGAAACAAAATTTAGTTTTGACTCTATTTGTCCTATTTCATAAATGTTAAATTATATATTAGAATTTTTTCTTATGGAAAAAGAACTCAATTTGTTCATTTCTCTATTTCCATCTTAAATCTCAATGTTTTCATTATTACTAAAGCATATTTGTAGTTTTTTGAAAGCTACTTTACATAGATTATAGGAACTTACGTTTCTACATTTTAATTTTACGTTCATATCCTATATACCTTATAGTGACTCTAGATATAATCACGAGTTCGATGACCTTATCCTAAACTATTAAGATATGTATCTTCATGCAAATCTCTTAATATATTTAAGCATTCTAGAATCAAGTCTTCTATCTTCAATCTAAATCTTTTAGTGGCTTGTTTTTAAACCTCAAACAAATTTGACTCAAAAACCTTCTCTCAATAAAAGCTACCTCCTCAAGAGTTGATACAAGTAAACTTTTTCTAAAATTCATGCGATGGATCTTAAATAAATTCTAGAACATAGCCTCTTCTAATGTTAAAAAGCTACCAACGTCCTTTGGACCAAATTATTCAGTGATTTTACTCTCAATCTAATCATATAACCAATATATTAATGATTCTAACTTTACTTATGATCCTTAGCTTGCTTACTTTCTAGCTTCCGACTTTGGTTCCTACCATCTCCTTAGGCGATTAAAGATTTTTCCTAGAACCTTCACTAACCTCTTCTTCCCTTTCTCATCATCATCATCATCTAGTACATGGGGAGATAAATCAGATACATTAAAACTAGCTAAAACTCCACATTATCCTTGTACCTTTAATTTATATGCATTATCATTGATCTTCTTCACAATCTTAAACGATTCATCTACTCTAAAAGTCAATTTCTAAAACTTCTTCCTTGAAAATCCCTCTTTACACAAGTGAATCCATATTAGGGCTCCTTGAAAAGTTTTTTTCTTTCTTCCTTTGCTACCATATTGCTACTGTTTTTCTACAATCTTCTTATGCTTGCCAAAAACCTTTTGATCAAGTTTTTGAATTTCCTTAGCATTATCAACTCTTCTAAGGCTCGTTTTTAGTAGTTATTATTGACAATAAATCTAAATGCATGGTAGGATTATAACCACATGCTACAAGGAATGGAGATTTTCTTGTTTTGCTATGAGTAAATTTGTTATAAGAAAATTCAACAATTGATAAACATAGATTTGAATAAGTAAGATTCTTCCCTATAGTAACATGTAGCAAAGCACTCAAGTTCTGGTTCATAATCTATATTTGCCCATCTATTTATGAATAACTTAATGTATTGAACCTTAACTTAGTTCCCGATCTCTTCCAAAAGTCTTCTAAAAGAAACTTTGACAACCTTATTAGAAAAAATACACTTTGATACTCCATGAGGCCTAAAAATTTCCTTGGCAAAAGGATCAACAATGAACATTGTATCGTCTATCTTATTGCACGAAATAAAATGTGTCATCTTTTTTAATCTATCTACAATCACCATAACAGAATCCTTGCCTCTAATATTCTTAGCAATCCCATAACAAAATTCATACCAACATTAGTTCACAATTCTAATGGTATGGGTAATGGTATCTAAGTACCATAGCCTTCTTTCCTGCATTTTGCTTTTTTGCATTCAATACACCTCTCTATCACTTATGTATATTTTTGATCATTTCTAACCACAAAAAATGATAATTTAATACTTCATTTGTCCTCTTTTCACCAAAATGCCTAATCAACTCTCTAGAATGAGTTTCACTCTCAAGTAACTCTCTAATAGGACTGAAAGGTACATAGAATTCTCCCTCTTAAAAAATATCCTTCACTTAGGCATTATCCTTCCACCATTATTCTAGTAATATTTTTATCACAATTGGGCCAAAATAATCACCTGTAACATACTATTCTTTCATCAATCTAAATCCAATCAAATTATTCTACAAGTAATTAAAGCATGCCCTTATGACATCAACAACCATATTCTTTCCTTCCTTGCTTATACTTAAGTACATGAACAAAGCTTTTAAGGAAGCCAACCCACTTTGCTAATCTTCTGGATAACTTTTTCTATTCCTTTAAATACGTTAGGGATTAGTGATCTATATAGATAATGAGCACTTTTAGGTACTGTTATGAACCGTAACTAAGAACAAACAAGGCCGATCGCTGGATGGGTCCAAGTTTGCAAAAAGCTCAAAAAAACTAATGGAAGAAAGTGCGAAAGGAATGAATGACGAACAAAAGTTAAGCAAAATTCACAAATAGCTCCAAAATATATGACGTACTAATGGAACTTCTGAGGACTTATGACACAACTCGATATGACGCATGAATTGGTCCAGTAAAGTTACTTGCCACCTAGCCTTACTCAAGGGTTAGGATAAAAGTGATGCTCAGAGTAAACAAACAATATTTACGTAAAGAAGAAAAATACTCAAATGTACTTAGAATGATCTATCTTTACAACTACAACTACAACTACAACTATAAGTACAGGGGTATTTATGCCCATAAGTTAGAGCAACTTGTCTAAAAAGGAAGAGACAAAAAAGGTATTTCTTGAGGAAGTAATGTATGAGATACAAAAGGGGTAAAAATAGATATACAAGAAAATCAATCATTGGTGTAATAGATTCTATACATGATACTATATACATAGCGATGCTACATAGCGATGCTACATTAGCAAGGTTGTTAGAAGATGTAAACAAAAAGTATGGATAGCTAGCTTGTCTGAGTAGAGATGGCTTTGTCAGTCCGAACTCTCTCTTTCTTAGCTTTTCAATAAGGAAGATGCCAAGTAATTGGTCAACTCGAGCATGAGTGAGAAATCATCAATTTAGTGTATTACAGAAAGATAGGTAGTCATACAACTTGGCATGAAGGGTAACTTAGCAAGGAAGCATTCGAACTTAGTAGGGGTCGGCTGGAACAAAAGGATTCTTCGTGCTAGTCCCTCTAATCCTCGAGATCGATTGTGGGTTAGAGATATGGTAGCTTGATTCCCATCATTTCCTCTGGGTTGTTTTAGATTTGGGATCAAATCTAAATAGTCTTCACTCAGTTCTCCATCAAGGTGATACGAACTGAAGTTAGTAACGTTAAAGGCATTAGAAACCCCATAGCCCTCGGGTAATTCCAATCTGTAGTGTCGAGCCAGGTTTTTCACTCTCTTGTTTTTTTTTATAAAATTAGGTCTTCTCTAAGCCGACTAGTATTAAACCCTTAACTGTTTAATACTAGCCCTTGACTAGGGTTAAAAGAAAACTATTTTTTCAATTTAAAAAGGGATTGGAGTCGCTACCCAACTAGAGGCGGGAAAAAGGGTTGAGTTATAACCAATTGGGTAGATTGACTATAACTTAGCTACCAGTCTATTGATTAAAAAAAAAAACAATTTGTAAAACAGCTATTTTGAAAACCAAAGATTTAGGTCTAGAGGCTAGTTTATTAAACCCTAAATGGATACTACTTTTTAACTTTCCGAATTTAACTTCGCCTTTTAAATATTCTCTTTTTAATTTCTAAAAACATCTAATTATGATACATGCGACTAAATTGATTAATTTACATAAATATCTAAAAATGGAAAAAATAAAACTTTCTATATTTTAAGTCGCCCTGTATTTGCTTACAGGTGCCGACGTATCCGCTATTCAGAATCAAACTTCCGTAGTTCGTTTATAAAAAGCTTTAGTGGGTGGTTTGATTTTAATTTTTCAAAAAGGGTCACATTTACATTTTTACTCATTTTGAATTGATTTGAAAAAAGATTATAAGGTGTCTTAAGTTAGATTTTACTTTTGAAAAACCTAAAATGCCCTAGTTTGGAAATGATCTGTTTTATTTTTCATTTTTTTTAGTTTTTTAAAAAAAATTGATTTTCTAGTGTCAAAAAGTAAGTTTTCTATTTTTATTATTTATTTATTTATTTTCTATTGTTAGTTAGCTCTTTATGGTTTTTCTTTTGTTTAAATGTGAAATAAAATTAAAAAAAAAAAAACAAAGTAAAACACTTCCTATTCTTTTTTTTTTCTTTTCTTTATTCTTTTTTCTTTTCTTTTTCCTTTCTTTTTTTTCTTCTTTTTCTTCTTTTTTTTATTTTTTTTTTCATTATTAGTATTTTCTATTACTTTTACACAAAACAAATAAACAAAATAAATTAATAAATAAAATAAAACAAAACAAAAAAAGAATTAATTAATTAATTAAAAGAAACATCGGATGGATTTGGATGCACGAGTCGGACGAGTTGGATCTTGGCTTCTTCTTCTCCAGCACCAGTAGGGCACGATTCAACTTGTTTTGTCCACTAAAATGAGTAGGTGACAATATTTTTATGAGTATTGGATTGGAGATGGACAACTTTTTTTCAATTTTTGGAGCTCAAATTGAATGCCTCTTTGATTGTATTTAGACATGATTTTTGTATCGATTCACAATAGGCTATGTCTATTCTGTAATTTTGCCATTGATTTGGTGAAATTGCAACAAAAAAGGGTCTAAAAATCATGCTAAAGTAGGTGGTCTGAAGCGAAAAGTGCTGGAAACCTGGAAAAAGTTGAAGGAAAAAGAGGGAAAGAGAGGGAAAGAGAGGAAAAGAGAGGAAAAAGAAGAGAAAAGGAAGGAAGGGGGAAGAAAAAGTGGGCTGACGTAGTGCCACGTTAGCCGTGCTAACCAACCCCGGCATGCCATGTGTCATTTTGTGACACATGGCACTAACGTGGCATGCCACATGGATGCCACATCAATGTGCCAATAAATTCGATGATGCCACATGTTAGGATACGTGGTGTAATTAGACCTTGACATGTAGCAGTCCTGATGTGACTAAAAACCAAAAAATGAGAAAAAAGCCTTCCTATCTTTGCCAAGTTTTGAACCCAAGACCTTATACTTAATGCTAATATTAATGTTATGTCCATATGCTTAACCGTCAAGCCATTGGCCTGTGCCTTGTCCATATGTGTAATTAAATTGTACATATGGACTCGATCAGCTTGGGCCATATTTAAATCTAAGCTTAAGTTCAATAACCCAACTTCTAAACCTAAATTTAATCTAATGAAATGTTATCTTCCAAAATCTTTTATTTATTTATTTTTATTTTTATTTTTTTTGGTAATTTTTTCAAAATTTCTTTTTTTTCTTTGTATTTTCTAAATTTCTTATTTTTTTGTGCTTTTTTTTTCTATTTTCCTATTTTCTTACGTTTTTCTAAAATTCCTATTTTTTTAAATTTCTTCATTTTTTGGGGCTTTCTATAATTTTCTATTTTTTGATCTTTTTCTAATTTAAGACCCTATAACCTAATTTGAAAAATAAAAGGGGGTAAAAATTAGATGTCTACAACAGCCCCTCTTTGTGGTAAAGTTTGAACAAAACTTTGCCACAAAGATAAAACAAACACTATTTTTGCCCCAAGAATAGATTTTATGCTAGGAATTGCTATAGTTAGCTTAGTATCCTAAGTCCAATCCATTAGGGATTTTGAGAAGAGAAGGGTGGCGCTCTAAGAGATGGCCAAAAGACGAAAAGAGGAATTGGAGTTTGGTCATGCTCATATGAACTAACAAAGTAAAGTAAAACAGGCTAAGTGCTCCTTGAGCTGATTAAGACCCTAAACTGAGTTGAGAAAACTTAGTCGTATCCTGATGAGCTGACTAAGTAAGGTAAGCAAAGCACTCCTTGAGTTGGCTAAGACCCTAAGAAGAACGAGCAAACTTGGTCGTACCCTAATGAGCTAACTAACCAAGGTGGGCAAAATGCTCCTAAAGCTGGCTAAGACCTTAAAAAGAATGAGCAAACTTGGTCGTGCCCTGATGAGTTGACTAACCAAGGTGGGCAAAGCGCTCTTAGAGCTGGCTAAGACCTTAAAAAGAATGAGCAAACTTGGTCGTGCCTTGATGAGTTGACTAACCAAGGTGGGCAAAGCGCTCTTAGAGCTGGCTAAGACCTTAAAAAGAATGAGCAAACTTAGGTGCTCTTAGAGCGGGCAAAGCGCTCTTAGCTAAGACCCTAAAAAGAATGAGGAAACTTAGTCATACCTTGATAAGCTAACTAACCAAGGTAGGCAAAGCGCTCCTAGAGCTAGCTAAGATCCTAAAAAGAATGAGTAAACTTAGCCGTGTTCTAATGAGCTGACTAACTAAGGTGGGTAAAGCACTCCTAGAGTTGGCTAAGACCTTAAAAAGAATAAGTAAACTTGGTCGTGCCCTGATGAGCTGCCTAATTAAGGTAGGCAAAGCACTCCTAGAGCTGGCTAAGACCCTAAAAAGAATAAGCAAACTTGAAAGGCTAGTTAAGAAGATGATGAAGGTAATTGCTTTACGAGACGATTAAGAGAAACTTGGTGAAAGAAAGTGCCTTATAGAACTTGGTGAAGAGAGGGCCTTGTTTGCAAGAAATTTGGAAGGATGAACTGAGCTAAGATCGTGTCTTCATAGGTTAGCTAAATATTAAATGCAAAAAGTAAACGCCTCTAGGTTAGTTAAAAAAAGATTGTCAGGAGTAAAAGTGGTCTAAATGCAAGAAAAATTGATGTACTAACACTATATAGAAATACTTACCCAGTCTTTGTCGATAGTACCCAATCCGTCAAACCTTTTTTGAAAAGCCCTCATTGGAAAATTATTGACTCTTGTTTTGGTCCCTTGTTATCAACCCAAATGTTCTTGACATACAATGTTCGAGACTTTGCTGGTTCTTTTTGGAGAAATCATAGAGATTAGCCTGATGCAGGAAAACTACCCACTATCTTTGTTTCTTTAGAACTTTTATGAACCTAAAAGCCTCATTCCCATTTACCGTGATTGCTTACTTGAGTTTCACCTTCCTTTGAAAAAATAGACAATAAAACTCCCCATTGAGGGGGATCAATCCATAATAAAGTATTTAAAGAATTTTGTTGATTACCAATGTTTTAGATCTCATTTCTTAACTCCTCTCGTGTTTGTAGTGTATAGGTTTAATTAAATGAGGTCAAGGGAATTAAACCTGTCCATGGAGTGGGTGATTATTCCAATGACGACAACAGCCAAAGATACCAAATTTGCTTGTAGATAATGAAAATTGGACCACAATGACATTCAAAATGACTAGCATTTTCGTGTTTTGAGAAAAATTCCCATTGATTTCTTATGGATAATACAATTTTACAATATCGGCATTTATAGAGTCTCTCAAATTTGGACCATCCATTTGGGACAAAATCAAAGCCCCTCCTAATAATACTCGCTTCACGACATAAGGACCCCTGTAATTGGGGGCAAATTTCCCTCTGGAGTCTTGTGGATTGAGGAGAACTTTTCTTAACACCAAACCTCCTTCTTTAAGGTTACGAGGTCGCACCCTTTTGTTAAAGGCCCAGGCCATTCTTTGCTGATAGCATTGATTATGACACAAGGCTGTCAATCTCCTTTCATCAATCAGATTTAGCTATTCAATGCGTTTCCTTACCCAATCGGCTTCGTCCAAATGAATTTCTGATAGTAGCTTGAGTGATGGGATTTCGACCTCTATTGGTAACACTACTTCAATGCCGTCTACTAAAGAGTATGGTGTTGCCCCAATCAACATTCTGAAGGAAGTACGATAGGCCATGAGTATGAAGGGTAACATCTCATGCCAGTCCTTAAATCTAATAGCCATTTTTTCAATGATTTTTTTGAGGTTTTTGTTTGCTGCTTCGATAGCTCCATTCATTTGGGGTCGATAAGGAGTAAAGTTCCTGTGAATGATTCAGAATTGCCGGCAAAATTCTATCATGAGCTTGTTGTTGAGATTGGTGCCATTATCAGTGATGATTGTTTCAAGAGTCCCATACCAAGCCAAGATGTCCCTCTTGATGAACTTAACTATGACCCCTTTAGTAACATTCGAGTGTAACAAAGCCTCTACCCATTTGCTGAAGTAGTCGATGGCGACCAATATGTAGTGATGCTCATTAAACGCTCTTGGAGTAATAGGGCCGATGATATCTATGCCCCACATTGAGAAAGGCCATGGTACTGAGAGGGCATGCAATTCTTGAGGCGGGGCATTTATCTTATTCGCATAAACTTAGCATAAATGACATTGCCTAACATGTTTTATGCAATCACTTTCCATTGTTAACCAATAATACCCTAGCCTCATGATTTTCTTTGCCAACATGTACCTATTCATGTGAGGGCCACATACTCCTTCATGTACCTCTTTCATTAAATTCTTAGCCTCTTCATCAGCCATACAGCTTAAGAGTGTACCATCAAATGAGCATCGATATAAGGTGGATCACTTACTAAAAATTAGGTGGCTAGTCTCCTAATCATCTTTTTGTCTTTTTTCTTGGCCTTTTCAGGGTATGCATCTTGTTGTAAGAACACCTTAATATCATGATACTAAGGTTTTTGGTCGTTTATACCCTCAATCGTTAGGTAGAAGGTAGGCTTGTCCTCAATTTCAATAGTAAAGGGCTGAATCTCGACTCCACCAGATATCTGGATCATAGATGCTAACGTAGCTAAAGCATCAGCAAATTGGTTATGAGTCCTTGGTACATGATTAAAAGTGACTTCTGTAAAACTTTCCATTAATTCCATCAAATGCCGGTGATAAGGCACTAGCTTAGGATCTTTAGTTTATACTCTCCCCATGCTTAGCCAATAATGCAAGACAGGTAGGTTCCTTAATAGTGCCATGCTTGACTTAAGATCTCCGCAGCCCTTTTCCTTAAGGAAATTAAGATTCCTTATCTGCTCAGTAAGTAGGGCAGGAATGTAGGATTTACCTTCCCAGAATTGAGCCACTAACTCTGTTACCCTAAATTGTATAAGAAGAGACCCACTTGAGAACAAGATAGTGGCTAACACAGCTAGCACATAGGCCTTGATTCAGTTTTCTCTCCAATTCCCAAAAAATATCGCTTGATTGTTGGAGCTGGGCTCATTTTGGAAGCAATGGACTAAATCCCATAGCTTAATGGCATATTTGTTGCAGTTGTCTGGGGCCTCATTTATCTCGGTCTTACGGATCCCTAAGAATTTTGAGAAGATATATGTTGGGTCGAAGTTGAGTTCCGGGACATATATTTCATCCTAAGAAGGAGCTTGGAGCAATTGGGTGTACTCCTCTAGAGTTGGGCTGATTAGATGTGGTCCAAATTGAAAAGCCACTTCTTTTGGCTCCTAAAAATGGACTAAGGCCCTTACTAGCGTAATGTTGACCTTCACTTTGGCTAGTGAGAGTATGGGTCTAATTTTGTTGGTAATGAACTATTGTTCTCTCGGACTGAAGGTTTGAAACCATTGGTTGAGTATAGGTTTTAGGTTTGTAGATTTGTGGACATAAATCTCTTTGGAAAGAACCCTGGTGTTAGATGAGTTAGCCATTTCTAAAACATTACAAAGAAAGTATAAATTATAAGGGAAAGGCTAATTACAAGAAAAAATATACAAGATCTCCTGTGTACATCAATTCTAAGAAGGATATAGGGAAAAACTCTGGAATCTTTGTCATCACTTTTTTTTTTTATGTAACATTACCGTTTTGTTAATTATTTGTTGACCCTATGTAATGCAAGACAAGTAGGTTCTAATGGTCCTTAAACTCTATGACCTCACATGTTTATGAAGAAACAGTTCTTTAGTCACATCAAAGTTTAAGTAGGGTAGCTTAATCGGCCCCGAACGGTGTTTGCCCTACTACATCCGAGACTTTACACAACGACTCCCCATCTTAAGGTCCTATGATAGCCTGGGTTTGACCGCATCTACCATGCATTCATGATGCAGCAAAATAAATCTCATGCTTACTAAAATAAATATGTTAATTAAAACAAATATGTACATAAAACAGTTAATAAATAAACAAATCAATATATAAAGAAATAAATAAATAACTAAACAATGTGGGGAATTTGAAAAGTGATTGTAATTTCAAAATGTTTTTAAGTGGTTAGCCTTCTTGACAGTCTCTAGTGGAGTCACTAAGCTGTCGAGCCATGTTTTTCACCCTCTTAGTTTTTTTTATAAAATTAGGTCTTCTCTAAGCCGACCAGTATTAAACCCTTACCCGTTTAATACTAGCCCTCGACTAGGGTTTAAAGGAAACCATTTTTTCAATTTAAAAAGGGATTGGAGTCGCCACCCGACTAGAGTCGGGAAAAAGGGTTAAGTTATAACCAATTGAGTGGATTGGCTATAACTTAGCTACCGGTCTATCAATTAAAAAAAAAAAAAACAATTTGTAAAACGGCTTTTTTGAAAACCAAATATGTAGGTCTGGAGGCTAATTTATTAAGCCCTAAACGGGTATCACTTTTTAACTTTTCGAATTTAACTTCACCATTTAAATATACCCTTTTTAATTTCTAAAAACATCTCATTATAATACATGCGACTAAATTGATTAATTTACATAAATATCTAAAAATGAAAAAAATAAAACTTTCCATATTTTAAATCACCCTATATTTGTGTATGGGTGCCTACGTACCTGCTATTCGGGATCAAACTTCTATAGTTCGTTTATAAAAAACTTTAGTAGGTGGTTTGATTTTAATTTTTGAAAAAGGGTCACATTTACGTTTTTAGCCATTTTGAATTGATTTGAAAAAAGATTATAATAGGTCCTAAGTTGGATTTTATTTTTGGAAAACCTAAAATGCCCTAGTTTGGAAATGATCTGTTTTATTTTTTTAAAAGAATTGATTTTCTAATGTCAAAAAGTAGCTTTTCTATTTTTATTTTATTATTTTTATTATTTATTTATTTATTTTCTATTGTTAGTTAGCTCTTTATGGTTTTTCTTTTGTTTAAATGTAAAAATAAAATAAAAAAAAAAACAAAGTAAAACATTTCCTATTCTTTTTTTTTTCTTTCTTCTTTTTTCTTTTCTTTTTCCTTTCTTTTTTTTCTTCTTTTTCTTCTTTTTTTTTTTATTTATTTTTTCATTATTAGTATTTTCTATTACATTTACACAAAACAAATAAACAAAATAAAACAACAAATAAAATAAAACAAAAAAAAAAGAATTAAAAATATATAAATTAAAAAAAAAATTGGACAGATTCAAATGCATGAGTCGGACCTAAGCATATCAAATGAGTCGAATCAGGTTGGGTCGAGTCGAACGAGTCGGATCTTAGCTTTTTCTTCTCCAGCACCAGCGGGGCACAATTCAACTTTTTTCATCCACCAAAATGAGTAGGTGACGATATTTTTATGAGTATTGGATTGGAGATGGGGGGTGGGGGTAGGTTCAGTGCCTTAATGTTTTGGAGCTGTTTGGGTGGTTTTCGAAAGTTGGCCATGGGCGACGGTAGTGGTTCAGCCATATGGGGGCTACTGGGTATGATTAGTTGGTTAGGATAGGTTTTTCAGAGTGTAGAGAGTTTGGTTGTAGGCTTAGTTTCGCTCGAAGGTGGTTGACGATGGTGGTTTGAGTAGAGAGAGAAGGGGTGGTTAGGGTTCGATGGTGGTTGCTTGGTGGTGCGACTGGGGGTTACGACAGAGGTTGAAAGCAGCTGGGTTGGAGAGCCTAAGTTGCAGGTATTCTTCCTAGAGTGGTGGCTTAACTCGGGTCGGAGTGAAGAGAGAGAATCGAAGAGAGAGAGAGTAGGTTAGAGAGAGAAAGTGATTGGGAATGGATAGAGAGAGTGTGGGGATTGATTCTATTCGTTGTGTGTGTTCGTCTATGTCCCATGATCATTAATTTATACACAAATCCAACCTAGAAACAATGGATAGTTGGAATTGGATTGATGAAGAATGCTCAGGAAAATAGCTTTTTTTCAATTTTTGGAGCTCAAATTAAATGTTCCGTTGACTATATTTAGACATGTTTTTTGTACCGATTGATAATAAGCTATGTCTATGCTGCAATTTCGCCATTGATTTGGTGAAATTGCAATGAGAAAGGGTCCAAAAATCATGTTGAAGTAGGTGGTTTAAAGTGGAAAGTGCTAGAAACCTAGAGAAAGTTGAGGGAAAGAGAGGGAAAGAGAGGAAAAGAGAGGAAAAGGAAGGAAGGGGGAAGAAAAAGTGGGTTGACGTGGTGCCACATTAGCTGTGCCGACCAACCCTGGCATGCCACGTATCATTTCGTGACACATGGCAGCTGACGTGGTACGCCACGTGGCGCCACGTCAACGGGCCAACAAATCTTATGATGCCACGTATCAAGACACGTGGGGCAATTAGATCCTGACATGTGGCAGTCCTTGATGTGATTGAAAACCAAGAAATGAGAAAAAGACCTCCTTGCCTTTGCTAAGTTTCGAACCTAAGACCTTATGCTTAATGCTAATACTATATCCATATGCTTAACCATTAGGCCGTTGGCTTATGTCGTGTCTAAATTGCACATATGGACTTGGTTTGCCTGAGCCAAATTTAAATCTAAGCCCAAGTTCAATGGCCCAACTTCTAAACCTAAATTTAATCTAATGAAATGTTATCTTCTAAAATCTTTTTTTTTTATTTATTTTTTTTGTGATTTTTTCAAATTTTTTTTTTTTTGTATTTTCTAAATTTCTTATTTTTGTGCTTTTTTTTTTCTATTTTCTTATGTTTTTATAGAATTCCTGTTTTTCTAAATTTCTTCATTTTTTGGGACTTTCTTTAATTTTCTATTTTTTGAACTTTTCCTAATTTAGGACTCTATAACCTAATTTGAAAAATAAAAGGGGGCAAAAATTAGGTATCTACATATAGTCATTATCATTTGTAAAAAATTTGTTCCTCCTCTTGTTTGGGAACTGTTCCTTACTGAAGTGCAGCAACACCAAGTCTCCCTACTAAAATTGTTTAGCCATCCTACCCTTAACCCTTTCTCGCATTCTTCTAGCAGCTTGGTCGATGTGCCAAGAGACCTTATCGTATGTATGCTGAAGGGATTGTGCTTTGGCCAAAGCATCAGGGTCCTCTTATGTAGGTACTAGTGTAAGGGTATAGTTAAGGGGCAACTCGAGATTAAATCAATAGACAACTTCAAAAGGAGTCTACTTAGTGGTATCATGTATTGTTTAGTTGTAAGCAAACTCCACCACTAGCAAGCAGATGTCCTAATCAACTAAGTTCTTGCCATTGTAGCTCGGAGTAGTAATACCAAAGTACGATTAACCACCTCTGTTTGACCATCAGTTTGGGCGTGACATGAGGTAATGAAGAGTAATTTAGTCCCCAACCGATGCTATAAGGTTCTCTAAAAATGGCTCTAGAACTTTAGATCTCTATCAAAGACTACACTTCTCAGCACGCCATGTATCCGAACAATTTCCTACAAGAAAAAGGAAGCAATAGTCGAAGCGTCATTCATTTTGGTGCAAGGCATGAAGTATGCCATTTTACTGAACCTATCCACAATGACCATTATAGAATGTTTACTTTGGGCAGTTCATGGTAGCTCGAGAATAAAGTCCATGCTCAATTCACTTCACGACATCGTTGGAACAAGTAAGGACATTGCTCTCCCTTACTCAGCTCAACATTTACACTTCTTGCATATGGCACAACTTTCGATAACTTGGTGCACATCCCTCCTCATTCTCGGCCAGAAGAATCGGCCATTTAACAATTTGCAGGTCCTCCTTTCTCCAAAATGGTTAGAGAGTCCTCTACTGTGAGCTTCCTCGATCAATAACTCTCTTAGTGAGCAAGTCGGCACACATAATTTTCTACCGTAGAACAAGTAGCTATCCTCCACATGATACTCATCCACTGTCCTTACATCGACACATCACAAAATTATGGGTCCAAAGTATAGATCCTCATAGTACTGTTCTTTGATACTTGCAAACCCAAATAGTTTAGTCTATAACTCTAATAAAAGCGCATATATCCTCGAAAGAGCATCTGCAACTACGCTACTCTTTCCCTACTTGTACTTTATTACAAAATTGAATCCTTTAAGGAATTCAACCCATCTCACTTGCTGCTTCTACAACTTGGTCTAACTTTAAAGGTACCTCAGTGATTCATAATTAATACATATAACAAATTCTCTCGATAGTAAATAGTGCTGCCATACTTACAATGCTCAGATCAGTGCCAAAAGTTCTTTATCATACACGAAGTAATTCAACTAGGGTCCTCTGAGCTTCTCATTATGGAAGGTAATTGGTCAGTCTTCCTACATTAGGATAGCGCCTATTCTAATGCCTAATGTGTTGCATTCCAACTCAAAAAAATTGTCGAAGTTAGGTAGTACTAATATCAAAGCATAGGTCAATCTATTTTATATCTCGACAAAGCTCTTCTCCTCCTTTTCTCCCTATCGAAACTCGATGTTTTTCTTTATTAGTTTAGTAAGTGGCATAGCAAGGGTATTAAAATTTCTGATGAATCTTTTGTAAAATGAAGCCAATCCATGAAAACTTCTTACGTCGACACAAGCAGTAAGACTCAACTACTCAACAATTACTCGGATCTTCTCATTATCGACTCGCAAGCCTCCTCCATTGAGTACATAGGTCAAGAATACCACTTCCTCTTAGCAAAAGCAACACTTCTTTAGATTGCCGAATAGTCTATCAACATAGAGGATATGCAAGACTACTTTGAGATGTTTACAATGGTCATCAATGTAGACTAGGATGTCATCAAAGTACACCATGATACACTTCCCTATGAGATGTCTCAATACATGGTTCATTAGTCTCATGAAAGTGCTCAGGATATTTACAAGCTAAAGGGCATGACCATCCATTCGTAAAGTCTATGACGAGTCGTGAACACAGTCTTCCACTCATCCCCTGGTTTCATGCGGATTTGATGGTAGCCAAATTTAAGATCAATCTTGCTGAAAATCTTAGCTTCACTCAGTTCATCCAACATGTCTTTCAGCCTTGGGATCAAATACCTATATTTGATCATAATCTTGTTCATAGCTTGGCTATCTATACACATTTGTTAGGTTCCATCCTTTTTCGACACTAAAAGCGTAGGCATAGCATAAGGGTTGAGACTCTCTCTTATATAGCCTTTCTCCAACAACTCATTAACTTAACATTAGAGCTTAGAAGCTTACTTAAGATTCATCCAATAAGCTGGCTTATTCGGAAGTGCAACGTTGGGCACTAGGTCAATGCAATGCTCCATGCCTCGAGTTGAGGGTAACCCCTTAGGTAACTATTTTGGGAACAAATTAGCATATTCATCTAGCAACTCCTTGATTTCCTAGGGTAGCTCACCCTACTCCTTCATTTCCAACAGTCGGCTAACTAATAAGAGGTTTGATTTATCAACATTGATGGCCTCTCAAAACTCGGCTCCACTCATCACCAAAAACTTCTTCGATCCGTGAGCAAGTTTTTTCTGTAACTTATTAACTTCTCTTAATAACATCAAATTCAATGTGATCTTCCGGTCATCCTTCTCAAACATATATGTGTTCCTGTAGTCGTCATGTATAACTCTCCTATCAAATAACCATGGCCTACCTAGCAACACGTGGGAAGTGCACATAGACAGTACGTCGTAGAGAATCTGATTAGAGTAATTCCCTATAGTAATCAATAATAGTATTTTCCGAGTGACATATAATGCTCCTTTCTTACTCAACCAGTGTAACTTATACGGTCTCGGATGTGCAATAGTCAGTAACTTCAGTTTCAAAACAAGATCGGCTGATGCTACATTGGTATAGTTTCTACTATCTACTATCTACAATCTACAATGAGGGCGTACACCTAATCATATACCTTACTGATGGTATGGAATAAATTCTCTCTCTGCTCCTCTTCTTGCGAGGGTTCCATGTTCATAATACGTCAGACAACCATGAGGAACTTGTCCAAGTCCTTAGCAAACATGTCTTCCTTAATCAACTCTTTTTCAGCACTTTCTTTCTCAGTAGGGACCTCTTCCTCCTTAAGTTCTTCCTATCTACTTCTAGCTTCGAGAGGTCTCCCTTGATGAACATTGTCTTGTGGTTCAGGCACTGAGCAATCATATGTTCGAACCCTTGACACTTAAAGCACTTGATCTAACTCGTTTTCCTACCAAACCCTTACCCCTTCTCATAAGTTTGGGTTGGCACTTTAACATTAGGTCGACCTTTCTGCTTAGCTCAAATATCAATCTTTCTATTTAGCTTTATACTCAACTAAGCTCGGTGACTTACCTATCCGGGTTAGCTAGTCAGCATCCTAACTGTTAGTTAACTCCTCCTTTGTCTTTCTACTCATTGGGTAATCCTAATAACTTCTTTCATTGTGTTAAATCGTTGGAGCTCTACAATATCTCGATTATCTCCTCTTAACCTAGTAATGAATCTTGAGATTGTTTAAGCTAGTGGTTTCTCCACTTCGTGATGTATCATAAGCATTTGAAATTGTTGAACATACTTATCAACAATTTGGCCTTCTTGTCTCAACTCTTGAAGCCGAGCAAAAGTATCTTAAAGATAGGTTTTCGACACAAATCTGTTTCTGAGTATTCTCTTCATCTCTGGCTAAGTATATATCTCTCAGTATCCCTTTCGTCTCCTTATCGCCTGAAAATTCTTCCACCGCATAACGGCATATCCAGAGAACTCAATAACAGCAGTTCTCACCTTCTCATAATCCTCATACTGATAGTAATCTAATAAACGCTCCACCTTCTCTTCCCATTCTAGATATTCATTAGTATTCCCAAATTCATTGAAACTTGGAATCTAAAGCTTCACATGGTCAGATACTTTGGGGGCCCGTACGCACTCTTTTTCAAAATACTCCTCTTCTTCCTCATCTCCCATGCCTCCTAAATTAATCCTTTTCCTCACTCATTTGCCTACTCCTCTACCTCAAATGGGTTAAGCTAGGTTCTGACCTCTAATAGGCTGAGCAACTAATAGGGTGTTTTGCGTAGCCTTAGTAGGTTAGCAAGACAACGCATATACAGCTCATGTTAAATTCACTAAGAGATTAGCTACCTCATCAAGTCTCCCATTGGTTCTTTTGGGAGTTCCCTAGGAACACCATCCAACTCCACTGTCATCACTACTACCAACATTCATACTCGAGTCAGTCATTTTTCCTCATAGAATCAAAGCTCAAACAAACAATTTAGGAAATTAATAGTTAACAACATAGCAATCAAATGAACATAGTAACTTGCTTTGTTCCACATATGCAAAACAGAGTATAACAAACTTCAAAAACACACATTAACTCGAACAAAACCTCTACTCTAATACTAAGATGCTGCGAACCGTAACTAAGAACAAACAAGGCCGGTTACTAGATGGGTTCAAGCTTACAAAAAGCTCGAAAGAATTAATGGAAGAACATGTGAAAGGAAAGAATGAAAAATGAAAGGTAAGAAAAACCCATGAATAGCTCTTGAGAATATGACATACCAATGGAATTTCTGAGGACTCACGGCATAATTCAATATGACACACGAATTGATTTGATGAGATTACTTGCCACCTAGCCTTGCTCAAGGGTTACGATAAGAGTGATGCCAAGAGTAAACAAACAGTGTTTACACAAAGAAGAAAAATACTCAAATGTACTCAGAATTATCTATTTTTATAGCTACAAGTACAAGAGTATTTATACTCATAAGTTATGGCAACTTGCCTAAAAAGGAAAAGATAAAAAGAGTATTTTCTAAGAAAGTAATGTACGAGATACAAAAGGGGTAAAAATAGATATATAAGAAAAATGGTCATTAGTGCAATGGATTCTACACATAATATTATACATATGGTGATGCTACATTAGCGAGGTTATTAGAAGATGTAAACAAAAAGTATGAACAGCTGGCTTGTTTGAGCAAGGATGGTTTCATTAATCCAGACTCTCTCTTTCTCAGCTTCTTAGCAAGGAAGATGCCAAGTAATTGGTCAGCTCAGGTACAAGTGAGTAATCATCAATTCGGCATACTATAGAAAGATGGGCAGTCATACGGCTTAGCATAAAGGGTGACTTGGTAAGGAAATACTCAGATTCAATAGGAGTCAACTAAAATAGAAGGATTCGTCATGCCAGCTCCTCTAGTTCTTGAGCTCAACTATAGGTCAGAGGTTCAGTAGCTTGATTCCCATCAAGTATAAATAATGTTGACATACTATCAATGTACGTATTACAAAATACAACTCCTTATCATATATTAAGTAATTCAATGCTACTCCATTGAGTTTCTTGCTAAATATACAATTAGTCTTCTCTCGTGCATCAAAATAGCTTTGGATCCAACATTACAAGCATCACATTCAAGTTCAAAAGTCTTTGTTAAAATCCAATTGTATTGACACTAATGTGGTAGTGAGTTTCTCTTTTATCTCCCCAAAACTCATCTATGCTTTCTTTGTCCACCTAAACCCCATACTATTCTTTGTAATATTAGTTAAACGAGTAACAATATTACTATAATTATTTGCAAATCTTTTATAGAAAGATGCCAAACTATGGAAATTATGAACTTCTATTACTAATTATGGTATTGACCCTCCAGAACAGCTCTAATCTTTCCAAGGTCAATTGGAACTCCTTTTGAAAAAAAAAAAAATACTAAGAACACCACTTTTAACTAGAAAACATACATTTCTTAAGGTTACCATATAATTTCTCAATTCTTAACATCTTAAATATCATTATCAAATGCTTTTGATGACATTCCAAGTCATTATTATATACTAGAATAGCATCAAAGTACATAATTAAACTTACCTAGAAAATCCTTCAAAACATGATTCCTCAATATTATGAAAGTACTTGATGTATTGGTAAGCCAAAAGGTATGACTACTTATTCATACATTCCATTCATTGTCTGGTCTCTTGTGTATCTAATGGTAGCTACTCTTTAGTTCAATCTTTGGAAAGACTCTTATGCCATGAATTTCATCCAACATATCATCAAGCAAGGAATTTGGCATTTATACATAATAGAAATCTTGTTGATAGCCCCATTGTCAATACACATTTTCGAAGATCCATTTTTCTTGAACACTAAAAGTACCAGTACTATGCATGGGCTCAAGCTTTCTCGTACATGAAAATTTTTAATCAACTTATTGACTTGCCTCTAAAGTTACTTGGCTTCTTCTAGATTCATCCTATAAGCTAAATGATTGGGTAATGAAGCTTTTAGCATGAGATCAATACTGTACACTATGCTTGGAATAGGAGGCAATCCTTATGGCAACTCTTTTGAGAAAACATCCAAGAATTATTTTGATAGCCCTTCAATCTCTTTTTGGAATAAGATTCTAATTAGTTATCACCAAAATTCTCCATAGCCAAAACATAAATAGAGGTTCTCCAGCATTAACTAAGTTAACAAGCTCTCCCTTAGTCATAAACTAAGATTTCTTCTCTTTTAGCCAATTGCAAGTGAACATTCGACACTTGCTTCGAAATCTTAAGCTACAAAACTACCTTCTAACTACCCTTTTGTACGATATAATTGCTAAGCCTACCATCATGAATAATATTTCAATCAAAGAGCTAGGAACTTCTCAAAAGGATATAAGAAGCACTCATGAGTTTGATGTCACACATCACTTCATCTTGATAAATATTACAAAATGAAATGACCTCTATCTTGTTGATTTGCTCACAATGCTCTCTATGCATTTAATCAATGTAGTTTATAAGGCCTGAGATGACTATGAGTAGGTAACTTCCTTCCACTATGAAAGAAGCCACAACATTAGTGTAACTGCCCCCATCAATAATTAAAGCACATAATTGACCCTTTACCCTGCAATAAGCACGGAAAAGATCATCCCTCTACTTACTACCTTAGAGTAGTTGTAATATTCAATGATCTTCTAAGAACAATACTAAAACATCTTCTGCCTTCTGCATATACATTAGTACCTTCATTTGCATATGAAGCTTCTAAGGTTACCTCTATGCCTTTAAGTACTTCTTCAAGCTCATCTTCCTCACTATAAGCGTCAAATTCTAAGGCTTCTCCTCTAATAATCGTTATCTCTTGTTTGGATAGTGCTAAGTTTAGTGAAAAGAGTCCAAGCGTTCAAAACATTAATTTTTTCACCTTTTTTTACTAGAATTGCTTGTAGAACCTTGTGCTTTCATTCCTTTCTATTTAGAACTACTATAATAATTACCTTACTAATCACTCCTATATTCTTCTAACATTATTAGATTCTAGTTTGTCCTTTGTTTTTACTATAACTCCCTTCTCTATCTTTTTGTTGTCTTCTATACTAGAACTAAATGGAGTCAATTGCCTAACAGTTGGAATCGTATAGTAACTAAAATGCCTTATCTAAGGTAATTATAGGATCTTATGATTAATAAATGAAAAGAAACAAGGATATGGATGATATTTCCCTTGAATGTAACCCAACAAGAAAAGCTCAAAACTACACTTAATCAATTTTATATGACTTATGATTAGACTAAACAACTTACTCAACATGATTGAAGAAGACTAATATGAATGGGGTTTGAAAGAGATGAAGTCAATCAAATAGAGAATTGTATTAAGAGTCAATTATAATCCCTTGTAGGATTACATGTAATTGAGCTAAATTGAATGCCAATCCTAGAAATATCAAATACAAAAAAAAAAAAAAGAAAATAAACTAAGAAATAGGATAAATGAAATAAGGAAAAAAAAAATCTAGTTTCCTAAACTATCGAGATATGCATTTTCATACAAATTTCTCAATATCTTTTAGTATTCCAGAATTAAGTCCACTTTTTTTAATTTGTAATCCTCTAGTGACTTGCTTCCAAACCTCTAGGCTTAAGAACCTTCTTCCAATGTGAAACTAGACTAGTATATTCATGATTCTAACTCTGCTTCTAATCTTTAGCTTGCTTGCATTCCAACATCTAACTTTGATTCCCTTCACCAAGAGCTGTTATTAATGAGATATACATTATAAATATAATATATGTTACATTATTTCTATTGATACATCTTCTAGTGAATTAATGATATTTTTAACAATGGACTACTTACTAATTATATTCTATTTTAAATATGCTAAAATCAAATAAATTATCAAAATTGAATCATCAATGATCATTACCAAATACAAAATCAGAATGATGATTCCATTTTCAAATTCATTCTATTTCTAATCATCCTAGTCAAATGTTCTACCCCAAGTGATTAGATAATGTCAAACTTTTATAAGAATTAATGAAGACAAAGATATGATCTGACCAACGTTATCAACTAAGTGTTGTAAGAGGGTGGTCAAGAGTCTTGTGCAAGTAATATAAAGCCTACAAAAAAGGAAGAAGGTAAACAGAATGGATAGGGTGTTATCTAATGAAGCCACTTCTATGATCAAGTTAGCTTAATGTATAAGAAACAAAAATACAAGAGCCTCAAGAAAGTGAGAGTTTTAGCAAAGTGTGTAGCATAAGAGTAAAGGTGGTTTTACTCTACGATGCCATCTTCTATTCATAAGGGATGAGACTGAGCTGAATTAAGAACGGATCATGACATTAAAGGCACATCCTAAATTTTATGGGATGTGGTTATAAATGGCTGGCAATTGCCACTCCTGTAAATTGTTCTCATGTGGTTCAGCCGAAGCTTCATGGGCTAAGCTTCAAGGCCTAGACCTTTAGACCTAGGTCTCTAGAAACTTCGGGAATTTCCTCTCATGTCGTTGGAATCTGTGATTATGACTTGATGGGGATTGGCTAAGCCTTCTCAAGGCTAGACTTTTAGAAGGGATTCCCAAGCTAGAGGGAGCTTGGCACATTGGAGCAAGTTGGACTAGCATAACAGGTCATATTAGGCCATTAGGAGCTCAACTTATGTCCTGAACAAATCAGAGTCTGGTTATAAGGGTTCAAGTTTAAAATAGTCTATTAATACTAAGTAAGCAAATAAATGAGAAGATAAATCACTCTTTTTGTAATATGTGCGATGGCAAAATGATATTCCAAAAGATAAATAGTATTAACTTTAAGAATATGACTGCATAAAAAAAATACGAAAGCTACACAATACATAACACAATATGATGATTATAACACAAACAATCACAACTATTTTTGTGAGCTGATTATTTTTGTTCTCTATTTAATTTCATATAGTTATAGCATTGACAGAACATGATAAGATATGAATACCACCCAGCTGCTAAGACAAACTACTCATCCTATCGTATCATTGCTGGGCGGCCAAAAATTTAACTGTAAGCATATGGCTCTTTATCTTCCACTACTAAATCTCTCTCTCTCTTTTTTTTTTTTTTTTTTTTTTTGCCAATACTAAATCTCATTTTGGCCAATTCAACTTTTCATCTATTTGTATTCAAAAAGCATATCCCGTACATAAATTAGGTTTTTACTGGCGGCACTTAGAGAGAGACTGGAGGTATTAAACTGCTAATTTTTTATTTCCATCGCCCTCCAACTATGGGATTAAAAAATTATCGAATTAATTTGATTTCTTTTCCACCTAGTCGTAGGTGAAATTAGAAAGTGTTACCGCGTCAAGTTGCTTTTGGAGATGCGTTACCTGAAAATTTTGGTAATTTTCTATCTGTTAGTCATGCTCGTCACTCCTATAACCTTATCGAGGGAGCCTTCAAAACTGTAGAAGTCAATTATCTCACCAACTAAATGGTTATAAAGGTTAATATCATAGGGATTTTAAAGGTCCGCCGACGGATTAGATAATCTCATTGACGAGGACGTGGAATATTCCGTCATATTATGCCCTAATCGAAGTCAATTTCACAATCGTCGTTTGTCATTCAGTTTCTGAGTAGTAAGATCATAGTCCATTCATGTGTTTCACGTAATGAGTGTGGACGAGTTCGCTGGACTTAAGTCCAATTTATTAAATTTATCTAGTCATGTTTGAGCTTAAGCTTACTTATATGATTCTACTAGAGCAATTTTGAATAGCTTTATCTCAATCATTCAAGAAAAATAAAAAATATATCCATTTTTCACATTTTAATTTACTATATAATATATGTTGAATTTAACTCAAAGCCTACTAAGTTCAATTTAAACTTAAATTTGATTAACCTATAATGGCTGACTAAACTCAAAAACTAGTTAGATAAAATATTAATAGAATCGTGCTTGACTCTACTATAAATTTGAATTGAGTTCCAATAATATGTAAACATAGGACTCTTATATCCCTAAATTTCACCAATAAATATGAAAATCCTATATAACTAGGCAAGAATGCATTTTAGTCAGGGATCTAAAGAGTACATCAAAGAGCAAACTGATTTATTTAAGGGCATCGTTAGAGGGATTTATGAGTGGTAATTAGTTTAAAAACTATCTATCGTATTATTATTCATATCAATATTTTATTTAGTATTTATATGCCATATATATATAGTATATAATTTGTAATACCTAATGAATTTTTTTCCATCAAAGGAGAGCTAAGTCACGGAAAGATGAGGTACTGTACTTGGCTGGTAAGAAATAATACATAGCTATTCTTCTATCATCTTATTGTAAATTTTAAAAAGGAAAAATTCACATTAAATCCTATTTTTCTATCCATATCCTCAACTTTTTTTTCCTTCTATTTAATTTATCAACACATTCAAAATTTTAGAAATAACATTATTATTTGTATACTCCATCAAATTTTTATCTATCCTTGATATGATTCAACAGCAAATTGTCCACTATAACTAATGTAAAGCCTAGTTGAAAGAAAATAAACAAATAATTTTTTTAAGCTAAGGATATAGACTGTTAAAATAAGTTAAGTTAGGGGCAATTTGGACAAGATATAAAATCCTAGAAAGCCTTACTATATAAGAAAGCATTACAACTATCAATCTTTTCTTTTCTCTTCTCTTGCTCCCCACGTACAGCACATTTGATTAGGTTACCCATGCAAATCCTCCAACAATCAAGAGAATTGATAGTTTCTACAAGAATTGAGGCCAAAGAATCTAGATAAGTAGTGCAAAACTTAAGTTTCAATAAGTTTTTCTTAAAGTAAATCTAACAAATTCATTTTTGCCTAAGGTCTACTATAGAACAGGTAGTAGATTCTATTTTGGTTGGTTAAGGCATCAAGAATCCAAGTGTAGTGTAGGGTTTTACATCCCAAAGGTACGACTAATCTTGAATTTTCAGAGTTTGTGTTATATCTTGAGTTTTGGGTGATTTTGAGGTAGTGATGAATTATGGATTGTAGATAATTCGTTTTGATGTTGAAGGGTGTGAAAAAGGGTTGGAATTTGGGTGGATGATTAAAAAAAAACGTTGGAAGTGGTAAATGTCGAAGGAGTTTAAAGAGGGGTGAATTTAAGGGGAGAAAATATACGTTGCAGTATGTAGAAATCTATAAACTATAATTGAGCATCTGGATGCCTCCTTTTGTAGCATCTGGATGTTAAGGAGGAAATCTTCTCAAAAACTTAGCGTCTGGATGCTACGTGAAGTAGAATCTAAATGCCAAGTGTTCTAACATATAGCAACAAGTTCTACCCTTGTTTGTCGGCAGTTTTCAGGCTTTGTCTTCCTTTCCTAAACCTTTCTAACACTTTTCCAAACTTGAATCTTCAATCAAAATGAATTGCAAACAATCTATCATTGTAATGATCCTAAGTTCCTTTAGTAGCTTAAGTTGTAAACGTAAGAGTTAGGTTAGTCATAGAAGGCAATGTTAGATAAGTACGTAAGACTAAGTAGAGGTGTTTTTGTTTTCATGTGAATAGGTTATGAGATGGTTGTTTCCAAATCTGAGCAATCCTTTAAGTCAGGTACAGGATATTGTGTAATGCTTTGTGCTTGTAGGATTAGTACACTTTAAATAGATTTAATAACTACTCAACCATAGTCTAATGTCTATTGTGTGTATGTGGCTCTACTTAAGGGATAGAGAGGATCAGTGACCTTGGGGTGGCAACTTGATGATTTTAGTGTGAAGTTATCCTCAATAGAATCTCACTTTGAAATGATTTAGCTAGATTTAAGTGATCTTTGATTCCTAGAATGTTGACGATGACTCAACACTAATACTTATGTGTATGTGTGTATATACACATATATATATACATATATATTTGTCTACCAAAGTCATGAGTTAATTTAAGTTCTAGGATGTTAGAATTATGCTAAGTATTGGACTAAACAAAGAATAAAAACTTCTTGTTGCATGTAGATACTAAGAATGTGTGTTTGGATATATCCTTTTTTATCATTTGTATGTGGTTAAATATCTTATACTAGGCTTTACTCACTCTTAAGGAAATTTTTGTTTTTAGTTTTAAGTGTAGGTTATGGGATTATAGAGTTTATTATTATCGTGATTATGAATTCTATGATGATATAGCAGGATTTTATGATTTATATCATGATGATGAAAACAGTTCTACATAATTTATGTGTAGTCATGTTTTCTATTTAAGTTCTGAGGATAAGACTCTTTATTTGTTTTACATTATTGCATGGGTCATGAGAAGTCATTTGAGACTTCTTTGATTAAAGTCCTTAGTTTTTGTGTTATTTGTTGACACTTAATAGAATGAGTTTCTAGAATAGGTTTCTTTTTCTTCTTGAATAAATATTGTTAAATAAAGTTGTATACTTTATACTCTTTAAATAAAGTAATTTGAGAGTTTGATCATTTAAATTTGTTGTGGATTTTAGGTGTTAAAGAACATCCATGAATTATTGATTTTGAGTAAATACAGGTTATTGGCAATTGTTATAATTTATATGGAGAAGTTGGTGAGCTAGTTTTTAAGATGCTTGACATGTCATTAGGGTTTAAGATCGCATAGTAAGCTATAACATCTCAAATTCTTGTCAGGATTTTCTCTTAGTTTTGACAATAATAGAAAAGGAATGTATAATCATGGTTTGTGTAAATTTAGTGTGGTAGGAAAAAGTGAAATAGAATCTTTTGTAGAAGGTTATATACAAGTAAGATCATAATGAAATATGAAAATAAAAGTTTTAGTAGAAGCTTTGAGACATGAATGAAGAGGAAAATATACTAGTAGAAGCTCAAGTAAAAAGTTGATAATATGCATGGAGATATAAGAAGGCGGGGTAAGGAAGGGCTCTAACCCCTCCAACCTCGAGAAAAAGTTAAGTTTTTTGTAAATTATTCTTAAAAGAAAAAAAATATACATTATGTATATATATATATATATATATTTAAAAAAAAAAAGAAATTCTTTTCATATATTAAATGTAGTTAAGTGGTTAAGTACATACTTTTTAATTAGAAGGTTATGAGTTTAAATCTCATGCATAGCATTTTATTTTTTCAACATGCATTTATTACATAAATGACATTTTCTTTTTACTTTCTTCTAATCTATTTTTTCCATAATAATTAATAGCATTAAATTGATTATTATCGAAATATATTTAATTAACTAAATTCTCTTGAATTGTAATTTTTTATAAAAAGTATACCATTAGTGAACATTACTTTACCCATATTATAGTTGTTCCAATCTTATTGTATAAATTATTAACAAATAACACCAATTATAACTTAGTTTCGTAATATTTCTCTTATAACTAATTTTATAAAAATGAATGTGAAGTGTTGAATGATTAATTATGTAATAACTTGTATTCAAAAAGATTTTTTTAGCACAGCCAATAAAACAATTTTATAAAGTTATTATGAAATGAAATTGAAAAAACTTATATCTATGTCTATTTGCTATTTTTGCTATATTTGCAATATTCATATTCAGATATTTTTCTAATATATTTTATGACAAAAATTTATACAAGTTTTGTATATTAATTTTATTTTTTTCTCAATAAATTGATAATTAGATTTCAATTAATACATATGTTAAATGATTTATTCTTTTAACTTCTTATAAAATGCATTAAATACTCTCAATAATTTAAAAAAAAATTATGTTTTATGAAGTTTAAAATATATTTCGAGTACATTCATTAACAAAATCATATATGTATATACACATACATACATACAAGATGTAATATAATTATAATAATAAGTGACTATTTCCTTACATATGATTCTAATATTGACTTAATTAGAATAAATCTGACTCCTTCCAAGCGTCTGGTTCTATGTCTGTCCCTGACATTATTGGAAAATGATGACAAAAGAATTGTAAAAGCTTCAATAGATTATTCGATGGAAGGTAGTAGAAGTTTGATTGAAAAGGATAATTAAGTGATTTAATAAAAGAAGTAGTAGTGATTTAATAAAAGAAGTAGTAGAAGCTTTAATTCATGAAGTGATCAAAGGTCCACATAGAAACTTTGGTGGAAGGTTAAAGGTACAAAACATCTAAGAAGCACAAAATAAAAGTGCTTATAGAAGCATCAGTAGAAAGTAAACTTAGCACGTTCTGATAAGATTACAAAAGCTATAAAAGGATATGTGGAAGCTTTAAAGGAGGGTTAAAGATCTCAAAAGGCTCAACTCTACTGGTTAGTTATATTTGGAAAAAATATAATTAACCTGTTCCACTTAAGTAGGAATAATATCTTTGGGGATCATCTCATATCACAATCGAAACAAGATGGATTGAGTTCAACCTTATTATGCGAATCAAAATTAAATGTTCAAATGAAAAATCAACATGCTCGAGCAGATTGTAGATGAGGTTGAAAAGATCATATGTATATCCAAGGGTTATCACATTCACCAAAATACCAACAAAATATCAAACTTCTGAACTTTAGAAATCAAGATATAAATAATAAGGCATTCAAGCTGGAGAGATCACTAAGAAAAAAAGATATCATATATTGATAACGTGATTTAGCGCTAAAACTATGAAGATCTATAATTTTTCTCTTCAGCTTGTTTTGTTTTAAAAATTGTTTTGTGTTTGTTACTTTACAAGAGATAAAGCTGCATTGTAGCCTATGTTTAGTTTAAAGTAAAGACTAATAAGATAAGCTAGTTAATTGTAATAGTCGAGGAAACTTGATTTTGTACTCTATTTTAAAGTTGATTAAATTAATATAGTGAAATAACCGATGAAGATGACCGAATCCCCAACAGTAGAGCTAGAAGAGAGGACTGATGCACAAAGTAGAACCTCTATAAAATCTTATGCCTAATCTTCTATCTTTCTCTCTTCAATTACTATTTATTATTATTTGATTGTGATTGCCAAGCTATTTCTACCTTATACATATCTTGAAGGGTTTCATGTTTTCTCTAAATTCTAAAAAAAAAATATTTTTGAAAAACTTTATAACAATTAATTCAATAAGCACACAGCAATAATAAATGAATTACCCTCACTTAGAAAGAAAATTAATGAAGCTAACATTATGAGGAAAGTGTTGTACGCACTTCCAAAGGTCTAGGACACGAAAAAGACTACTATTGAGGAAGCTTAAGATGTAAGCAAACTAACTTTGCTACAATTGAGGAGTAAACTTTTGGCATACAAGTCAGATTTTCTTAATAAAGAAGAAGAGCAAGACTTAAAGAAAAAAAACTTTAGCATTTAAAATTAAAGAAATTGACTTAAACATAGCTTATGAGCAATCTAGTGATGAAGAAAGGGATATTACTCATCCAGCCAAAAGACTCAATCGAATTCTCAAAAAAAAAAAAAAGGTAAGAAAGGTTCCAGTTCTAGGAAATACAAAGCTAATAAATCGTTTAATGATGCAGTTAAGGGATATAAAGTAGAGAAGAAGAAGGAGAAAAAAGAAAAGAGGGAACTCACATGTTATGAATGTAAAAAGCCAGAACACATAAAATATGAGTATCCATTCCTTATAAAGAAGATGGAAAAATTCAAGAAGAAGAGAAAAGCTTTAATGGCTACCTAGAGTGATCTAGGTAAATCGGACACTAAGAATGAGGAATCCTATGAAGATGAAGAAGAAGAGGAAGCAAAGCTTTGTTTGATGGCTTTCTTCGAGGTAACCTTAGAATTTCAGACTAATTCTTCACTCGATGATGTTTATGTAGAGATAGAAAGGGCTTAAATGCTTTTTCTAAATTTAATGCTAAGATTACAAAGTTTAATGAAATCTTAGTATTGAAAAATGAAAAAGAGGTATTAACATCAACAAATGAGATTTTAGCAAAGCAGATAGATGCACTTAAATCCAAAAATGAAACTATGAGCAAAGAAAAATCATACATGCTAAAAGAACAAATGATTCTAAAGGATGAAATTAACAATTTAAAAACTAGAGTAGAAGAATTATCACATTCTATAAAATCAACCTTTATCAAATTTGATGAAAGTGATAAAGAAAACTTCAAATGTTGCTACTAGTCAAAGATTTGATCGATCTAAAGTAAGATGGGGACATGAAAATGGTTAATGTTTAAAAACTCCACCTAAAACTGTGCTTGTGAAAGTTATGAATGAAAAGCAAAAGGAGCTAGTGGCTCAAATTTCTGACAAAAGAAAAATTCTAGTTGGCAGAATGTGTAGTAGAAGGTACCATAAAGGGCCTAAAATCGACTAGAATATAAGTAGAAGCTACCTTCTGCATAATAAAAGATAAGAAAAGGATACTAAGTATAATTCCTCCTCATCTTATGCATGTTTCTTTTGTAATAGAGTACGTCACAAAGGAAAACATTGTTTTTATATAAATTTGAAGCTCAAAAAATCTCAAGCAGGTAACCAAAGCATAAACTTGATTTACAAAGGACCTAAGTTTTGCTAGGTTCAAAAACAAGTTTAATTTGTGTCAATAAATGTAGGGACATGAAGCAAATTATTATGGAACGTAGTATTTAGATAGTAGCTATATAAACCACATGATTGGAAATACTTTGCTGTTCACTAATCTAATATGGAAGGAAAAAGGATATGTCACGTTTAAAGACAATAGAAGAGGATAAATAATTAGATACAATACAATCAATGTTTCTCCCTTTTCTATTGAAAATATTTATCTTATGAAAGGCTTAAGGCACAATCTACTAAGTATCAGTCAACTTTGTGATAAAGAACATAAAGTTATATTTGAAAAAGATAAGTGCAATGGCTATAATAAAAATGGTGAATCATTACTATTCGAATGCTTTAGGAAAGATAATGTGTATAAAGTAAATCCATTAGAAGTCTGAATTGAAAAATGCTTTTTAACAACAACAAATAATGCTCATTCTTGGCATAAGAAGTTAAGACATCTTAACTTTCATCAACTTGAAAACCTCTCGAAAAATAATCTAGTGTTTAGTTTACCTAAAATAAGTATAAAGGAAGACATTTATTATGATTCTTATGTAAAGAATAAGATTGTGTCAACACCCCATAAGAAGAAGAAGGTAATTTCAACAAACAAACCCTTAGAACTTTTTCAGCTAAATCTATTTGGTCCAACTCGGACAACTAGTCTTGGTGAGAACAAATATGGTCTAATCATTGTTGATGATTTTTCAAGATACCCTTGGGTGTTGTTTTGACAAAACAAGAGTGATGCTTTCAAACATTTTGAAGTTTTTGCTAAATGTATTTAAAATGAAAAAGGTGCCTCTATAGTTAGTTTGAGAAATAGCCATAGTGGTGAGTTTAAAAACTATGATTTTGTAACCTTTTGTGAAAATCATGGTATCACTGATAATTTTTCTACGCTTTACGCTCTTCACTCTATAATAGAACAAAGTTGTTGAGCGTAAATATTGCATCATCCAAGAGATGGTATGTACCTTGTTAAATGATAGTGGTGTGGCAAAGTTCTTTTGGGCTAAAGCTGCTTCTATAGCTTATTACATCATTAACAAAGTATATAGAAGACTTTCACTAATAAAGATGCTTATGAACTATCTAAAGGAAGAAAACCTGCAATCTCATACTTCCACATTTTTGGATGCAAGTGTTATGTTAAAAGGAATAACTCTAATCTAAGTAAGTTTGACGAAAAGGTCGATTAAGCTATCTCTTTAGGATGTTCTTTGAATAGTAAGGCCTATCAAGTTTATAATAAAACCACTAAAGCAACAAAAGAATCTATCAATGTAAAATTTTTTGATGATCTATGAAAAGAGGAATTAGATGAGGATGTTCCTTTAATAATAAAAAGGAAAGATGAAAAATAAGACGTTGAATAAGTAGAAGCTTTGGTAAAAGTAAAACCTGAATCCTCATAAAGTAAGGCAGAAGAACCTATGGAAGGTATAATGAAATCTTAGTAGTATAAACCTTCTCATCCCTTGGATTTAATAATTAGAGATGTTCAATCTAGTATACAAACACGATCTAGATTGCAAAATATTGAAAATCATTTCTCTATGTCGTCTCAAGAAAAACCCAATATTGTCGAAAATTCCTGAAAAGATGTGAAAAGATTAATGCTATGCAAGAAAAATTAAATCAATTTCGTAGAAACGAAGTTTGGACTTTAGTTTCAAGACCATAAAATAAAACAATAATCAGAACTAAATGTATTGTTGGTGAATTTTGGTTTGAGGAAATAGTATTGTAAAAGAGAGTAAAATACTTGGTACCAGGGCCAGTCCGGTGCGGCTACTTCGATGCCTAAGTTAGAATAGTGATTTAGTATAGTAAGTATGTGAATAAAAAGCATCCAAGAGCTCTTACAAAGTTTCTTTTCAGTATTTATAGATGGTTGTTGTGTCTAAGGTAGTTGTTGGGGTAACTGTTAAGACACCTAGAGTAACTGTTAAGACACCTAGAGACCTCTTGACTTAACATCTTCCCTAATATGTAAGGATAGCAAACGGTTGTAAAATATAACCGTACTTATGATAATTGTTCGTGCCATAGATTTGAATTCAAACCAAGAGTGTTTTTTGTACTTAGCATAAGTGCCATGTGTCTTCTACAGAGTACGAATGTCGAGAGAGTTAATTTTCCAGCATCTCGGCTGATGAAGGGATGAATGTAAGATGAGCAAAAAATGACTATCAACAAAATGAGTGTTTAAAAATAAGTTGGATGAAAATGGCAAAGTTGTGAGAAATAAAACACAACTAATGGCCAAGGGGTTATTCATAAGAAGAATGTATAGATTATGATGAAACATATGCCTATGTAGATAGATTAGAAGCTATTCATCTTTTGCTTTCATATGCTAGTTTTAAGAATTTTAAGCTATTTCAAATGGATGTGAAAAAGTTCTTTTATCAAAGAGGAGGTTTATGCAGAATAAACCCCTAAATTTAAAGACCCATTTAAAGAAGATCTTGTGTTTAAATTGAAAAAGGCTTTGTATGGCTTAAAACAAGCACCTCAAGCATAGTACAAACAATTTAGTGAATATCTTAGAAATATCAATTATGGGAGAGTTAAACTTTTTCTTGGGTTTTCATATTATGCAAACAAATGAAGGCATATTTATACATTAAGAAAAGTACACTCACCAAATTATCAAGAAATTCAGTTTTGAAAATACCAAAGGAGCCTCTACCCCTATGAACACATCAATAAGATTAGATCTAAATCCTGAAGGTAAGAAGGTAAGTGAGAAAATTTATCAAAGTCTTATTGGATCCTTTCTATATTTAATTACTTCTAAGCCTGACATTTTATTTAGTGTTTGCTTGTGTGCTTGTTTTCAAAGGTCTCCAACTAAAATGCATCTCATATCTATTAAAAGAATTTTTAAGTACCTATTAACTACATCTAATCAAGGTATCTAGTATCCTAAAAATCAAAATATATATTCGATTGAAAATTTAGATGTGGATTATGCTCAATGTAAAGTTGATAGCAAAAGTGGCTCTTGTACTTGTCAATTTTTAGTTGATAAATTAGTTTCTTAATTCTCTAAGAAACAAAATTCTATTGCCTTATCAATAGCTGAGGCAAAATACATTTCAATTGAAAACTATTGTGCTCAGATTTTGTGGATAAAACAACAAATATTAGATTATGGCATAAGTTATCAAAATATTCCAATTAAATTGATAATACAAGTACTATAAATTTAACTAAAACTCCAGTATATCATTCTAAGTCTAAACATATGAAAATACAACATCATTTCATTGGAGATTATGTGTTTAATGGAGATATTTGTGTTGAATTTAAGCTAACTGATTTGCAATATGTTGATATTTTCACTAAACCTTTACAAAAGGTAGGATTTGAATATATCGAAAATAAACTTAAGATTTGTAATCCATTTTCATAATACTATTTGCACTTCTCTTTTTAGCATATTTGGTACACTCACAACCTTACTAATGTACATGTCAATTTTAATTAATTGACCAAATTTTTTATTTTCCCTCATCCCTTTAAAGAAACAATGTCTCTTCAATTGTCCATCAAAACCTCTACAAATTATCTTAAACCCTCACCAACTTCTACTATAATCGAAAACTAACCCTAACATGGCACCCAAAAGGAGCTCTTCCATCAAAAGAAAAGCAATGCTCTTTAACAAACCCCAAGAAGCCTCTCCAAAATCACAAAAGGCAATCAAATCTTCTACGGATCATGGTTCAACCTCAAAGAAAAGGTACAAGTTAAGGCTAAAACTAGTGAAGTTCCTCACATGAAACAATGATATCAAACTAATTAGAGGACTTCCATAGAAATGAACAAGGTTTATAGCCCTTCATTCTTTAAACTTACTTTTTTGAAAAGAATGGGTTTTACTGGAATGAATTTTTGGATAACCTAGAATGTTTAAGATTAATGGATATATAAGAAACCATCAATGTGGATGTGCTACCAAAGTTTTATGATAATCTTGTTACCAATGTAGAAACTAAAGTTCTAACTACATCAGTATTGGGTATTAAAATAAAAGTTTCTAGGAAAGACTTAGTTGAGTATTTCAAGTTGAAGGATTTGGCTAATGATGAAGATTTAATTAGGCTAACAAAAGAAAATGTTTTTAAAGAATTGAATGAAGGAATTGAGGATAACTATGGTAAGATAGCTTGAATTTTTTATTGGTAAGAATCATTCATAAGGCTCTATTAAGTTGTATTTTATCCCAAAAGGGTACTTTTACTAGGTAACTATTAAGAATGTAGTTATAATTCTAGCAATGTTGAAAGGAAAGAGTTTGAATATGCCCATAAAAATTCTAAGGCATATGGGAAAAAGTAGGAACAGCTTTCCATGTGGTAATGTGATCATGAAGCTGCTAAGGTTTATGGGGATTAGAATACCTTAGGGAGAAAATGACGTAAAATCCTTAAAAAAGATTGGAGGGAAAGTTTTTCATCACATAGGTATACAGTTAAGGACTATGTTTGGCATCCAATGATGGTGCACACTATGTGCACCCAAGACATAAGAGAAGGACACTTAGAAAGGAACAATAGAGTGCAACGATTGAGGGGGAGCAATCTACAAAAGTAGAACCTTCTGTAGAAGGTTCTCAAAGAAAACAATAGGATGAACTTCTTGCCTGGTTAATCAATTCCCTTGATCAACCATAAGTGACTTCTAATCAATAACCAAAGGAATCTGAGGGTAAAAGGATCTAAGAAACAAATAGCTTACTCAGTGTGATAGCACAAGTGTCTATAAAGGAAATTTCCAAGCAAGTGGTAGAATCTTTACAACAACACATTCACACCATGCTTGTCATGACTTAAGAAGGCTAGTCGTGGCAATTGCCGCATACTGTACAAAGGATTGTAGAATGAATTCTCTTACAATCGACAACCCTTTATACGATACATAAGGCTACAGCTACAACTAACAATCAAAAATTGCGTAAGTGTAAGCAATATCATTTCATGATAATAATAACAAGTTAAGGAAATATAAAATACAATCTATTTATATAAGAATTTACAGATAAGAAGTCTATAATACTTCTTAACTCAAACTAATATCATTTTATTGCATAATCAGATCCATAATCTAAATAAACTATCACGAGTATACTCCAATCACTTCTTGCTCCCACATCAACCTCCCGATGTACAACTAAGCTTGGGCATGCGGCGGCCTAACTCCACAAACAACTTAGCTTGCAAAAGAAGACTATAAGGGCATAAGTTAACTAGCTTAGTAAGATAATCCCCTCAACTATACAACAAACAAGTTATACATTAATTAAAATCAATCAAATGAATGCATGCCAATCAGTATACCAAACAAATATATGCAGGTAATCAAATACTGCATGTAACTCAGATTTAACGTCTTTCGAAGTTAGGGTTGAAAATATATTGGCATAGTCAGATTTGGGTATCATACTAAAACTTATCATATAAGGAAACTCTGCGTTTTGTATTTAAAATATAATGATATATCTATTCTCAATTTTATTAAAAACAAGTTTTACGTATGATTATGAGTAGGTTTACGCAACCTTCACTCACCCCTAAATGAAGGCTTCTAGACTCGACCCTTAGCCAAGCAATTGGCACCTTCAATGCCGAGTGATCCCGCTAGCTAAGGTAAGGTATTATCATACGTGTACACAGTACGAAATCTATAATAATCAAATAATCAACCCGTGTATGGCCTCTCGTTACCTCCGTATAATGTGACAGCCGGAATTAGTTATGCGGTGTATGATTATGCGTGTTTCAAGTTAACTTTTTCTAATCGAGTAAAATTAAGCCTTATTATTCAATAATCAATAAGGTCACAAACAATCAATTCCTAGCAAATCTACTATGCAACAATTAATACGTTATCGTACCTTAAAGTAAATTCACTATTAATAAATAGTTATCATACACAAGCATAATCCATCCTCATATAATATTTAATTATTAATCATAATTTATATTTGCTAATTACAAACACAAGCAAGTATAAAATTATTAAGAAAAACTCACTCAGCCATAACTGACTTAGAAATCGTAATAATCCAATAGCAGCTCAAGGTCAATATTGAAATCACCTGAGAATAAGGAATATAGAAAATTATAAGTTTGGGAATTTAAAAATAAACTAATATTGTAATTTGTAATGTTTACTTCACTTAGTTACATGAAATTGTTGATTTGAGCTTTTTATCAAATCGCGTATAACTTTTTTCGTTTTAGCTCAGATCGTTATGAACTTATAGTCCATTTTGATCATTTTCGGGTGTATTTTCTTGTAGCGAGGTCCGTTTTAAATGTTGTGACTCACAATTTAAACAGTGATATAAAAATACCACAAAATTGATTATTTTAATTTAAAAAGTTATAAAATATTAATTTCATCTTTTTCTTAATATATTTATGATTTAATAATTATTTAAATCGTATAAGTGATAATTTCAATTTTTTAAGCTTATTTTACTCTAGTTACTTATTTTTACCCTTTTTTTGAGATTTTAGACTATATAATTTTTTTTTTCTAATTTACAGCAGTTATATATATATACCTATATCTATACATATTTATTAACTTAGTTTATGTATGAACTTATTTTGAAATTAATTATGTACTATATGTTATACGAATAAGTATAACATAGATGTATTTATACTTTATATACATATACCTACTTTTATACATGTACACATATACATATAAAAGACTATGTTTTAATATGTATAATCACACCACCTCTCTCTCTCTCTCTCTCTATATATATATATATATATATATAACTTACACGTACATAAAAATACGAAACACATGTATATATATATATGATATACATATACCTATACTTATATATATCATATATGAAAATAAAGATTATATACATAAATATACATATTCACGTGTATATATATATATATATATATATATATAAATGCCTAATTTGTGAAAATCCTAAATACATACTATATGTATTCTTATTTCTATATACATATACATACAGAAATACATAGTATATTTATATTATACATATACATGTACATACTTTAGAGATACCTTTGTGCATACATACATGTAATACATAAAAAATAAAATAAAAAAATAATAAATACCCAATATATATATGTACATAGGATAAAGTATATATACATGTACAAAAATTAAATATTAACCTACCTAAATCCTTTAGTAATTTAACCAATCTTCTTAATTTTCTTCTTCTTCTTCCTCTTCTTTCTCTCCTTTGGTTTTTATTTTTCCCTCTTTTACCTTGCGTTTCTAATTTAGTGTGTGTATGTTTTTTTTTTCTTTAGTTTTCTTGGTTTTCTTTTAATTTGCAGGTTGCAACTGAAATTATGGAGGAAAATCAAGTTAAAGATAAAAACAAATCCTAATTTTAAGCCTATGCATTAATGGAGACAAGACAATGTAATCACATCTAATATTTTCTTCTTTCATAAACCAACACCTGCAAATCAATTTCCCTCACGTGGGCTACTATTAGAATCTATTGGAGTTCAAAGTAAAAGGAAGAAAAAAAAAATAGAAGAAGAAAAAGGAAGGAAAAAGAAAGAAATAGGAAATAAAAAATATATATATGTAAATTTTTTAAACATGAAAATAGTAAAAATAACATTAATAAATTAATTTTAGAATTTTGTGAAAATTTATCAATTTAATTGGTATTCATTATAATTATAATTTTTATAAGTTATTTTAACGATTTCGTTAAAAGTTTTACATGATTACGCAATTAAATCGATAATTGAAATCAATATCGATTGCAATTATCTCACTATTGAGTGATATTTAATTATTTTATAGGCTTAAAGTTATAGTTTTAGGATTTCGATCAAGTTCGGGTTCGATTTCGGGTAATTGTACATTAATCGAATTTAGGGTTTTTGGTATACAATTTAGGTTTTGATTCATTTCTAGAGTTTTTATTATCGATGTTATATTTGATTTATTAAATTTCGTAAACTTTTATTGTTACTGGCCTTATCAACTCATGACATAGTTTAGGATACTTAGACTTAAATGAGGGTTCAGGCTATCGATTTTGTAGGATTTACAATGCTGCATAAGAAATTTAAGTCTTTTAAAAAGGAAAATTAGCTTTTAGTGGCTGAAAATTTTTCTTAAGCTAATGCTTCTTTAGAGGCAATTGTTGAAATGACGTTAAGTGATGCTGTTGTTAAGATGAATGAGGAATTTAATAATCAAAGGGCAACTCAACAAAATTGATATAGAGTAGTTCAATCAAGAGGTCTTAAGTATTGATAAACAAATGAAACATGTTAAGCAATCCTTATGGCAGATGTACTTAAGGCTTCAACAATTTTTCAAACAGCTGGATGTGTGTGCAGTAAAACTCTACTTAGATAGAGAATCTATAACAAAGGCCTTAAGGGACTTGAAGAAAGAATTAAAAGACTTCATCTTTGTGCAATTTCCAAACTACATTAGACATATCTGACCTTCGCCAAATATAGTTGTACTTGTTGATGAACCCTCTAAATCAATTGAAAAGACCTACTACAACCCCTTCCGCAATCCACTCTTCACTATAAAACAATCACCTTCAACCTCTACTAAGAAGAAGTCTAAGAAATAATTTTTTTACACTCATGTTTTCGATTTCTGTCCTAATGTTTTTAAGACTTTTATTTACTTTTTATGTCTAAATGATTAATGTTTTTGTTTTTGTTTTTTTTATGTTTATTGACTTTAGTTCATGATCCATGGTTAATTTTCTCTAATGTGTTTGTCTCTTTATTTTTCACAAATAATAATATAAAGGGGTGAGGGGGGGTATGGGGCAAAAAATATGTGTATAAGTGTGAAAGTGTGATATTTTTATGCTATCTTCTTATGCAATTATGTTATTTCTACATATTCTTGCGAAAATGTGTTTTGTTGTTATCATACAAGGGGAAAGTGTCAAGATTCTCTCTAACTTAGTTTTGTTAATAACAAAAAAGGACTATATGATCATGGTTTGTATAAATTTAGTGTTGTAGGAAAAAGTACAGTAATATCTTTTATAGAAGGTTATATATAAGCAAGATTAGGATGAAATATGAAAATAGAAGTTTTAGTAGAAGTTTCAAGACATGAATGAAGAGGAAAATATGCTAGTAGAAGGTTAATGGTATTGGAAAATGATGAAAAAAGAATTGTAGAAGCTTGAGTAAAAGCTTCAATAGATTACTCAATGGAAGGCAATAGAACTTTTGAATAGAAGTTTAATTGAAAAGAATAATCAAGTGATTCCACAGAAAAAGTAGTAGAAGCTCTAATTCATAAAGCGATCAAAAGTCTATGTAGAAACTCTGGTAGAGGATTAAAGGTACAAAACATCCGAGAAGTATGGAATAAAAGTGCTTGCAAAAGCATCAAGAGAAGGTTCACTTAGTACATTCAAATAAGATTACAAAGGTTATAGAAGGATATGTAGAAACTTCAAAAGAGCGTTAGAGATCTTAGAAGGTCTAGCTCCACTAGTTAATTATATTTGGGAAATATAATTAACTTGTTCTACTTAAGTAGGAATAATATATTTAGGGATCATCTCACGTCATAATTGAAACCATATGGATTGAGTTTGACCTTATTATACAAATTGAAATTAAACGTTCGAATGAAAAATCAACCCGCTCAAACAGATTTTAGATAAAGTTGAAAAGATCATATGCATATTTAAGGGTTACAATGTTCACTAAAATACTAGCAAAATATCAAACTTCTGAACATTGGAAATCAAAATATAAACAACAAGGAATTCAAATTGGAGAGATCACCAAGCAAAAAAGTTATCATATACTGTTCATGTGATTCAGCACTAAAACTTTGAAGATTTATAATTTTCTCTTCAACTTATTTTGTTTTAAAAATTGTTTTGTACTGTTATCTTGAAAGAAATAAAGTTGTGCCATAGCTTATGTTTAGTCTAGAGTAAAGACTAGCAAGGCAGCGTAGTTGATTGTTACAGTCAAGGGGACTTAATTTTGTACTATGCTTTAGAATTAATTGAATTGATATAATGAAACAATTGATGAAGACAACTGGATCCCCAATGATAGAGCTAAAAGAGAGGACTAACGTACAAGACAAAGCCTCTATAAAATCCTGTACCTAATCTTCTATTTTCACCCTTTAATTACTTTTTATTATTGCTTTATTGTGAAAGTCAAACTATTTTTGTCTTATGCATATTTCGAGGGGTTACTTGTTTTCTCAAAGTTCTAAAAAAATTATATTTTAAGAAAGTTTACAACAATCAATTTACCCCATTTTGATTGTTCAATGAGACCAACAAGGGCATTACAAATTAAAAATAGTATTAATTATATTTATTCATGTAATAAAATGATACAAGTTATATAATAGTTGTGAAAAATTATGCAAATCCTAGCCATCCTAGCGAGCCTCCTGCCAACGGAAACTAAAACATATTAATAATTAACAGAAATCTTATTTTTATTAAAATTAGAAAATACCAAAGAAGCAAGCAGATGGACGAAAAAAAGAATATTGATGACTCAAATCAGAACATAGGCAAAGGCTGATGATTAAATAAGTATTTTTCCATTTTAAAAATTTGCATCAAACGAGTTACCAAGGAACCTTGTGCAACCTCTTACCTGTTGAACTTACTGGGAAAAGGTTACCGCAGCAGATTTTGTAAATTCATCACTCATTTATCATTAGGTTTAATTTGCTTAAACATTCACACAAAAGTTATTAACTACTTGAACAAAACCATAGGTTATTATACCCAAAATTATTATCTTTGAACTTACAAGCTTACTAGAGAATAGAGGAAGTGATTTTTCGTGTGTATATATATATATATATGTGTGTGTGTGTGTACGTGCCTTTCGAGAATTAAATTTTGTATAGGCAATGAAAATATCAAATAATGGGACCCCTGATCCTGATGATTACATGCAATGAGATAACATACCAACCAGATAAACCTCTACAGTCCACACGTTATAGTCGTAATTATCCAAAAACTTCCCATAATGAACGTACGGACTTCATAATTCTGCCAGTTATGCTTTCCCATAATCGATAACGTCAAGTGCAAGAAAACTAGGGCATGCAGTAGTACCATATTCAACCATGAACGTAATGATGAGCTTTACCTTCTGTAATCATGTTGAGAGAGAATGCGAAAAATAAATGAAAAGTAAAGAAGCTTTAAGCTTTTACCCGTCGAGTGTACATACCGCTTGCACTATTGTTTTTGTGATGGGAAAGTGAGGAGGAGTAGGAACGAAAGGAAATAGGATAGAAAATGTTGTGATGCCAACATTTGTTATAACGAAGGTATAGATATTGAGTCTGGTTAGAGTAGTTACTTGTGTGTTATATAAATTATGTGCTACACGAGTTTGAAGAAATGAAGTTGGATAATTAAAAGAGACTATGGTAGAGAAGAAGAATAAGAAACCCAGTGTCTTTGATGTATGACTAATAGACAAGGCAATCTTAAGAGCTTAGGAATTCATCTTATAGTTTGAGCGAGTAAAATTAATTTTTTGTCTGAATTACTCATTTGATCTTAAAGAGTTGAATAGGTTGTTTCTATCTTCTCTTTAAGAGTTATAAATGAGAAAAAAATACCATGTTATTATAGGTTTTTTGGTAAGATAGTATTTGTCAAATTATCTTCATGATTAACAAACAAGATTGAGCTTACTTAATTTATAATTATCTAAAATGAGCTAATTAATAAGCCCAAAAGAAAATAGCTTTCCTTTATGAGTCTACTTAAAAAAAACTGGATATAGAAGTACCAATCTAATAATCTCTACTTCAAGCCCATCAATTCAATTATCCTTGAACCATAACAAATGTAGATCAAATTCCCTAAGTTGTATCACCTAATATAAAAAGTCAAGCTCAAATAAATAATGGACTTAGCTTAATATATTAATATAATAAATTTCAAGCCATAAGGAAAGTGATTAGAATAGAAAATAAGGGGAAATAATCATCCAGGTCTCACCTAAATTCTTTTCTGCCTAAATTGGAGAGAAATAGGAAGGAATGAGAGGAAATTTTTTACAAAAACCAAACTGCTCTTTTGTTTACATGTCTTCATCATTTTTTATGAGTATATTAGTATATTTATACTATATATTCTTTTGTCTTTACAAATAATTAAAATTCCTTCAACTTTCCTTTTCTTAATTATCCAAATATATTAGAGTGAATCAAATCCTCCATAATTCCTTTTCTTAATATTCCTTCTCCTCACTTTTTTTCATCTCACGTTCCTTCTCTCATCCCAATCATTGTATTATTGGAAAAAAAAAAAAAAGAAAAGAAAGAAACAAAGGGAATGAACCATGACTATGGATCAAGGAATTTGTTGCGGTATTAATTAAATAATTTTTTTTTTATATTTTTATAAAGTATATAATTAATATAAAAAATAAAATATTTATATTTAAAATCCTTAATTAGGTGTCCCAAGATCACTCGGTGATGTTACTAGTGAAAGAAATTGCATGGTGAACATCACACCGACGAAGGGAGGCGTCTAGTTGCTTTCAACTTTTGAAGCATAAACTTCTTTTTCGCTTTATGACAGAAACGACCACACCGACTTCCGATGTGTCCACTGAATGAATATAATTAATTGTCACGTTGTTTTCTTGTGCCTCGTCTCTGTCTTACGTTTCCGCGTCCAGCCAACCAAGCAAGCATAAGTTTATATTAAGTATGAAAAATCAACTCTGTAGAAGCGAATTACCCCACGTAAATGCACATATATAGGGTTCGCATAAGTTGCTTTTTAAAAAAAAAAAAAAAAAATTTCCCTTGTGTGGTCGTGATTCGTGAAACCAAGGGACTAGGTGTCTCTATTTACGGTGAATCAAACGGAGCAATGTCTATGCTTTTCTAAAAGACTCATTTTTCTTTATTCTAGCCTTTATAAGATTTAAATTTGAATATTTTAACATCTCAATGCAATACCTTAATTAATCATTAAGGTACACACTCATGAGTTTAAACTGCATGTACTGCAACAAACAAGTTAATTGGGGAATGAAATATAAGAAATGGCCATCGAAATATTTCATAGAAATTACGTGATTCGAGTTGTTGGACATGTCATATGCTTATTAAAGAAAAAAAGTACAACTTTTTTATATTATACATATCACAAAACTCAAATATTAAGTGCAGAAAAGAAAAATCCTGATAATATTGATATTTAATTTTAAGTTTGGTTATCTCCCATTTGTGTTGTCTCTATTATTGAGGCATCGCCGTGCAGGCTCAACTCCAGGCTTTTGATTTGCATTTGCTTCTTTTGGTAATCTCCCCATCTGAACGCTGGTATAAATTCAGAACGAGGACAAACAATAGAATAAACTAGATAAAAGTATGATGCTTTATCAACTTTATCTATTTTTTGTTTTCCTATATGTAGGGCTTATTGTAAAACCCGATCAAAAAAATAAAGGTTATATAATAATAATAATGTTAAAAATATAAAATAAGGGAAGAAATAGGATAGTAAAATAAAGATTTAAAGATATGGTATAACTTGTAATTTATAAGGGATAATAGAGGTAATTTAGTCATGAGAAAAGATTTAGACTTCCTATTATCTCATATCTTTTTCTTATCAAATTATCGCGTTACTTTTTTATACAAATAGAAAACTTACAGTTCTCAACTCAACCCTTTTCAAATTCAAAGCCAAAATTCGGATTTAAGAGCTGGGGCAAGAGAAAAACTGATGAAACTTTAAAAAAATGCAAAGATACAATGATTTTAAATAAGTTCTTCGTCTATCTAATATAGAAAATCGTTTTTCTTCAAAATGTCGTAAAAACCATAAAGATCTCCATTCTTGTAGCTTTGCGCGTTTATAATTTAAGTATAGGGTGTTTCTAATCACGAATTATATGTAAGTATTATTTTTGCTCTTTTTCTTTAAGGAATTCTTAGTTTTGTAGTTTTAGTATAAGTTTAGCAAAAGCGGTTGATGAGGTGGATGAGAACGATGGTGATATCGTTATGGCATAATTTGTGTATTGTTGGCATTGTCGAGCCAATGCTAGAGTATATGGAGTCAAGGTGTGCGGTGCAGTGGTATGTACACATCGTGTGTAAGTGTGGCAAATTTTTGTGTGTTCTTAATATATGTGAATTCGTGTGCAGGCAGCATGTAGGTGTGTGCTGTTTATAGGGAAGAAAAGAGAGAAAAGAAAAGATGATGAGAGGGAGAGGGAAAGATGGGACAAGAAGGAAGGGTTTAGAGAGAGAAAGAGAGAGATTCATATTATAGGATATTGAAAAGTGTATGGAAGAATATAAAAAGATATGTGTAGTACGGTTCGGAAACTCAAACGTTGAGACAAAGGGTTAAATAAAAGCGGAAGAGTGTTGAGTTAAGTTGAGTTGATGATTAATGAATTGAATTTTGAATCTGGCATTATATTTATGACCAGGTGCTAAGAGTCGCGTAGTGCTAAACCTTGTTGAGATGAGAGTACCAGGTACAGAATATGTGTTTGTTAATTGTGTGTGCTAAATTAGTGTACATTAACCAGACTTAAATGAAACTTGAACTTTACTATTTGCTACTTATGCTTGGCTTTGACCATCTATTGGTCAGGTCTAGTGGTATTAGTGAGGCACGTAATGATCTTTATACGATGCTGTATCTAGTGAAGTCCCATATTGAAAGAACCCAGGTGGATTTAAGATAGTTTTTGGCACTTGAGTGATTGGAGAGAACCCAACACTAATACTTATATAGTATTTATATATTGTGTGCATTGGGGTCATGAGTAACTTCAAGTCTTAGGACACTAAAATTGTGTTGTTTACAAACTTAAATGATAAGATTTAAAGCCGGTTATTTGTTGCATTTATATTGATGCTTGTGTATGTGCTTAACTCGTTACATGTATGTTCATGCATAAGTATATGGTATCCTGTACTGAGCGTTAGCTTACCCTTTGGAGAATTATTGTTTTTTAACTATAGGTTTAAGGTGTGAAGTTTTTTGTGGTTAGTCTATAGGGGATGGGAGTTGTGATTATCTGTATTAAGATGAGGAAGTTGATATCTATTATTACGATGATGCAGCAAAGACAGCATAACTTAGCTTTTAGGAGTGAACTATTAAGGATCATATATTATTGTTTCATGTTATATATTTGAAAACTATTGATTGTTTGAAGTCATTCTTTTAGATGATATTACTTTAAATTGTTTGTTTTAGAGTTATATCGTATTTAAGTATATTCATTTGTAATGGTTGCGTTTGTTTATTATTGCAGTACGTAGAAATTGGGTGGTCGACATTTCATTTTAATTCAAATTTTGAGATTATTAAATTGTGAGTCGGCAAATTTCACATAATTGGTTTGTAGATCTTAGTCGGGTTACAAGTTTTTAGACACCTGACGAGTTAGTAGAAGCTAGAAACACGTGACGGACTGTAGTGTTCCTGGTTTTGAGACGTTACATTTATATTTTAATTCAAGAGTAATTTAACATATATATATATATATATATACACATCAAATTTCTATTTATTTTTATCTACCATTCAATTCTACACATGAAATGTCGCACCAAATTAGAATTTTTATCTTGTATAGGATCCCCGTCCAAAGTTACATATTACAACCTTTATGAGCTGAAATAATTTGTAGATTAACCATCTAACTAGGATTAACCTCTGAGCCATGCTGTGGCCTTTTGTTCAGCACATACTAGATAACTAATTCAACTCATACAAATTAGGGAAAACTATGACAATGGTCGTATGCCGTAGACTATTGTCTCCATTTGGATACTTCATCTTTTAATTTTTACGTTTGAACCCTCCACAATTTCGATACTTTATTAATTGAGTTCATTAACATTAAAAAGACTAGAAAAAGATCATAAATTCTCTAGCCTGAATTTATTATGCAAAATTTGACTCTATTGAACTCATAACCATCCTAACTGATTTGAATAGGACATTAACAACCATAATGAATGACACTTTTAAGTTGTTTTTGGAAACGTGGAGGACTAAGAATGAACAAACTGAAAGGCGATGAATTGAAATAGAAAAGTACAAGGGTTAATTTTATAATTTTTGCATAAGAATTGCATGAGGGAAAAAAGATGAACATGAATTCTTGATCTTTATAATCTTAGAACAATAATATTAGAGCCAAGCAAGTGTAAAATAGGTACTGATATCTTATATGTAGGTACAGATTTTTATGTTTTGAAATTGAAACTACCATACACAGGAATCACCATGGAATCTATACAACTTATAGGATACTTTATGAAATCTATGAAAAGTTTTATTGCATTTTTTAATATATATTTTTTGGGTAAGCTACCAAATAACTTCTCAATGTTTTCATGTATCTGAAATTAATACATTCATCAATTTGATGATCTCTAACAATTTAATCATATATTTTTATTACATATTTCTTATGAAGATGTACTATTAAAAGGTCTGAGTTCTCACTTTAAAACAAATAGCAACACCAAACCCATTATAGAATTTTAATAGAAGCTACAACTAAGAAAGATATACCACAATATAAACCAAGCTTTAAATAAGTTTAGTTCAAAAATGACCATTCCTCTAAATGGGTTTAGACCTTAAGTATATATTAAGTGAAAAATATTGTATTCCATTATATTCAATATAATTAATTGAGAATTCTCATAGTATAAGTATAACGAAAAAAGATTAAATGGTATTAATGTATCAAGTGAATCGATGTAATGTGTAAATGCTAATAAAATTTTGATATGTAATAATAAAGTAATATAGTTTTTGAAAAAAATACACATTATATTTTTATGTATTAAATTTTTGTTAGTACTTATATATTACTCATCGATCTACATAACTTGTTAATATCATTAAAGTTTTTCTAAGTCTAATATACTCAAAAAATCTATGTTTTTTTATTTTAGAATATAGATTTTAGAATGAATATCAAATATGAGAATTCTACACCTATATCATACTTTATGAGAATGAATTCTAAAATATTAAAATAAGAACCTATCATTTGACCTTGAGTACCAACTTTTTTAACCTATCTAACCTTATAAGGTTGAGTAACTTTTATGTTTGTTTGCAAGATTATCCCGTAGCGTCTAGTCAAAGTAGATTTTATTTTGACCATAGAGATTTAGAACCAAGTCATTCCGGCTTTCAAGCCCATGATTCGTGCAAAGTTTCTTAAGCATGATTACATTGTATGGTTGTTGGTTGTTGTTGTTGCTGCCTTGAATGAGCCGTTCCGAACCGGCATACCTTTTAGTCCCTTTTTTTTTTTTTTACCAAAGCATGCGTTTTAGTCTTTAACAGACCAGAAAAGGATAAAGAAAAAAAAAAAGAAAAAAGGAAAAGAAAGGAGAGATGAAAAAATCGGCGTATTAATTATATATTCAACGTAATGAGAGGATCTGACCGAGGATTCTGGTGGAAGAAAAGTGAAATTTTTATGATAACTGAGCTTTGAAATCTTTGAAACTTGAAAAGGATCTTTAATTTACTTTCAGGTTTGAGTGGAGCTATGGGTCCAAACATGTTCTAATAATACTAATTAATGACGGTGTAAAACTCTATTGAGAATATAAAATAAGTCAATAATAGATTCTAGATTTTATGATTCAAACAATATAAGGATAAATAATTCAATCTTTATCTAACATATAATTCTCAATAAAGTTTGTGATCGTTCACCGTTCTTCATGAAATAACACTAGCCAGAAAAGAAGCAAGAAACAAATTTTACAGCTAAAATTGCTAAATAAGCAGTCACTTTTATCAAATTACCAATTCTATCCTTATATCGTTTTCCTTTATTTAAAAAAAAAAAAAAATTACGGGAGATTGAGAAAGAGAAACAGAGGTAGAATTATTTAATGCACTCTGAACATGAAATAAGGAAGTCATTTGTGAGATCACATCGTCTCCCTGTACTAAAATACAAGCTTAACACTATCATTTTCCAATTACGTTATCATCAAATATCATAAATCATCATCAATAACAACTATTTCCTCTTATTCTTTTCGTTAAACGTCGGGAGAATGGAGTAACATAAAGCCCATTTTAATTATTTTTTATGCCCAAACAGAATACTCTCTTTTACCGACGTTTTTAAATGCCCATTTGCGTTTAGACCACCGATAGAGTTAGTTATAGATTCTCTATAAATTTTAATCAGGGAGGCGTGTTAACTTACAATTGGTTAATAATAATTAATTTAATTATTAGATATATTTATTTCAATAATTCGATATAAATGTAGAAAATATAAAAAGCAAAAAACTACAAAATTCTTTATTCCCAACCAATGGAATTGAGAAGCAATTTCCGACCATCCCCAATACAACCCACCTATGGGATGGAGGGGGTGCTTTTGCTCATTGGGCTCACTAGTGGTCACCCACCACCATGAAAACCCATCCTATCTTTCTTTTCTTTTATTTTAATTATGGGATAGTGGGTAGCTACCCATCATAAGTGAGTCACACGGCACACTTAATTACCTGAACTTTGATCATTTTTACATTTGACCATCTAAATTTTTTAATTTTACAATTAACAACTTGATCTTCTCCTAGTTTTATAATAAATTACTTTGTTTATGACCTCAAAAAGCTTGCCATAGTAAATTGGCACTTTTAAACTGTAGTAATTAATTGTAAAAAAAGACAAAGTTAACATACTAAATGTAGCATTTTGCCTCTTTATAATTTACCAAAAGATAAATTATAGAAAGAGAACCTATGCTTTCGTCCTTCTATGATTTTTTTCATTTTTTTTTTTTTTGTCATTTTACAAATGCTTTATCATTGTGCAATCATCAATTTTTGGTTAAAATTTGACATTTGATATATGCATGCCCTCGATAGAACTCAAATTGTATATGTTTTCAAGTGTGTTGTTTTGTCTAGTTTTGAATTTCCTAGTAGTGCTCATGAGGTACATAAGTAAACATAGGTGTGTGCTGAGTCTTAACTAGCAACCCAGCTCGAAATCGGACTTATTAGGTCAAAAATGTAACCAACCCCACATTTACAATTTACAACCATGCTTGGACTCATTAGTTCATGGGTTTAAAATGCATCCAAGGTTTGAACTCATCCATAACACCTGAAAAAAAAAATGAAAACGCAATATAGTAGTTAAATTAAGCACGAGCTAGTAAGAAAAAAAAAAGGAATAAAAAAATCAAAATAAAATTAAAAAAGATTGTTGAAAATTGAAAAATTAAATGGCATTGAAAATTTAAACAAATTCTATATTTGTAGCAATAATTATTTTCGTTATACAGCATTTAATACGTTGCTATTAACAATATAAGGAATAAATATACAGTAAAAAGCATGGCTTATTTAGTATGTACATATTTTAGCTAATAAAAAAATCTCATTCTTAGTAATGTGGGATAAGCTTTTATTTTTTAAACTTCTCTTTAGCCTCTAGAATTTTTATCCTTAATTGCTAATGTTATAAGTTAAGTTGGATGTAGTAGTATCTAAGTAAGTATACGTACTCAACACCTACTTCATGAATGGATTAAAGGCTATATGACTCTTGTGCTTAATTTTTGGTTTAAAATTTGTTTTTTTAATATAAAATTTAGTTTCAAAAATCAATGATGTCATAATTCATGTGTCCAAGCCTTAGACCCCATTAATTAGTAGGTCCAAAACTTAGCTTAGAATGAAGACTAACCATATTTGTCACGATTTTCCATATGAAGAAACTTAACCCAAAGGGTTGGTTCCAATTCTAGGTTAGTTAGATTGCACTTGAGTGAATAAAGTTTCACATGGATTTTAGGTAAAGATGCACAAGTGAGTTAAACGGGTTAACCCGATCTTGCCTATTTTAGCTCATGAATTAAATAAATTAGGCTCACTTGTCTCACTTTTAAATAAGCTGAAAAACCTCAACCGTAACACATTTAAAAAGTAAGTTAAAAGTGTCTGCTTGCAAGCCAATAACATAAATGTATTAAACAGGCTGATCCAAATCGGCCTACTTTAGCTCGCGAGTTAAACGGGCCTAATTCATTTAACTTACTTTTAAATGAGGCAAAAAACCTTAACCCAAATCAATTTAAAAAGTGGGTTAAACGGATCGACCCATAGGCCAAAACCTACTTACACACCTCTAATTTTAGGAGAGAATGAAAGTAATTTTACTAACATAATAAAATTAACACTAGTTTAGAACTTTTGAATCAAGTGGCTAACAATATTCATTAGTCATCTATTGGCTACTTTTGAGCTATAGTGTCATAAATTATACAAGACTAATCCCCTACTAGTAAGTATACAATTTAGGAATGAACCATGGTGAAAGCTAGTAAGCTTGTATTAAATTGATATAGTTTCAATATCTTTAGATTCATATGCACATAGAGAATGGGACGAATAAACCAAATTGCACTTTGAAAAGGAGAAAAATCTAGGCCTAATGGTGACATAAAAAGATGTCGCATATGTAAAGAAAGAGTTTTGTGATACCCTTGGTGAGTAAATTCCCATATAGTTTATGTAGGTGAAGGGATTTGAATACTGGGCTACGCATATGCTATGTATAATTTGTGTAATACATAACTAATGAGAATGACCTAGATGGTACGTATAGGATGACCAAAAGAGGAATGATAGAGAGGAGTAGGCAAATTCAATAGGCTCTAATACAAGGTGTGATAAGTAGAGGAACATAATAGCATCAAACTTCATAATTCATGATGAACATGTTCGGTGTTCTTCCAACATTTAACTATTTGATCTTTTAAGGAGTGAATTTAGGAGAGTGACTACGTTTATGCATAATTCATAATGTCTAAATGAGGAGAGAGTTGATTGTTTATCGAAGTTGGTCATTTATGTCACCCATAGGATTGAGATGGCGATTAATGGCTAATATCAAACCCTTAATGGATCCTAAATGGAAACCTCTTTGAATCTAGGCTTGGTAAATATATTATTTAATGTGTGCTAAATTGAGAAAAGGCTAATATCAAACTGACAAATTTAATAAATCTTACTTCAAGACCACCATATCAAAACTTCCTTAATCATCCAAAAGTATATAAACTTAACTCTAAAGATCTTATCACGTTAACCTAAAGAGTTAATCCATTTTTAACTACCTAACTCAAAAACCCACAATTGGATTTAGCCTCTATAGTTTGTTGAAGAGAATTATTACTTATTAATACTTCATAAATTTAAGGTAATAATTACGAAGTTAACATTGGTTAAAATCTTTTGGGTTGATCTAAATTTTTTCGGTTGATTTTATTATTGTCTACTTTTGTGTTGTGACAATATAGAATGCGCAATATGCATTCTATCGAGGGGGACGCATGCATGTCACAGGCCAGTCTTAACTTATTTAACGACAAACTATCATGGATGATGCCTTTGTTTAAAGAAGAAGGAAAAAAAAAAAAAAACAGACACACACACACAAGTCGGTAAAATAAAGCGTGAAAATGTAGTTTAAGTTTTTTAATATTCTTAGATAATTTCTATCTTAAGCCAACGTATCCCGAATTTCAACAGGCCTCTTACTCAATCGGATGTCAAAATAAATCTTCTCATATTTTTTGTTTCCCCCTTTTGATTCATTGATCTAATTAATAATCCTTTAATCATTAATAAAATCCAGATTTATATTTTTCATGAATATTATTTGATGGTAATTAAGGTACTATTATTTTTTTATCTTTGATACTTGTTTAAAAAGTTCATGTGAAGCATTTTACCTTGCATGCTTAAATGCGCTGCGATAGAACATTAGAAGTATGTTTTTACTGCAATTTGACATGTTCATGCAATGGTTCAGATTATCAGATAAACAAACTTGGAAGAAGTTTATCACTAAGAAATTAAAAGAAAATAATATATGATTTGATGTCTGTGCATAGCTGCCCATTTGTAATAACATACTCTTACACATGTATTATGCTTTCTCCACTTTTCTGGATATGTAGTTATAATTTTTTAACTTGGTATTTTTAAGTCTTTCAATTTTTTTCAACAAATTTAAAATGAAACTATTTCCGTATTATTTCATATTTATTTTTTAAATAGTTATGGGATTGGGAAAATTCGGTTACTGCAGAGTCCAGCCCCGACCGGGCAATACGGTGTAGTGTACTCCAAAGCAGGGGGCATTATTAACGGTTTGCAATAATGGTAGTAATGTATTTCTTGCAATGTGTTATTAATATATATATATATTGGTGAAGTGTTGATCACGAGAAGAGGGCAGTTTGGTGATCCTATAGCCTTGTATGGTGGAAGACCTATAACAAAACTCCATGTCGCAAAACTAATGAGGGCTCTCTAATGCTTAATAGCAAAGGAAAGAAATGGAAGGAGAATGTGCATCTAAAAACTAATGAGAAAGTTATGAGAGTTTGGATTCTTATACCTTTTTCATGATCTATCTATAAGGTACATATAATGAGAAAGTTTCAATAGTTTGGATTATTGTATCTTTTCCATAGTCTTTTTATAAGATATGGAGCTTATCTGCCTAGGACATATGGTAGGTTAGGATTGGGCTATACGTGGTTGGTGTAGAGGAGATATACATGGTGTAGGAGAGGACAAGACCGCCTTGCCAATTGATGAATCTTGGGAGAGGTGGTTGTCATGTCTGTTGTGTAGGCAATTGTCACATGTAAGGTGATTAGATACACTAGCCATATCACGGCTATCAAATGTCATTTGATGAAGAGAGAGAGGGAACAATAGAAGCACCAAAGTCTTTGAATCGTGCCTCAAGCACCTGGCACACGCTCGGAGATCGAGGTTAGGGTTGCACAGCAAGTTTGGATTTGACTGGCCAAAGGACAGTAAGCTCTCTAGGCCTAGGCTTCTAAAGGATGTTGGCCAGTCTCCAAGGACTTAAGAAGGTTGGGGTGGAAAGGTGCTTAGGGAAGACTCAAGTAGAATGTACTTGCTTGTAAATGGATTGGGTAAGAAGTTCCATTAGGTGGGCTCCGAGGCATATTTAGGGAGATCCGAGTAGGTTGCTTGACTTAGGTTAGAGTGAGCTTACGAGAGAGGAGAGTAAGTCAATTTGTTAAGGGGAGTCGAGCTCTTCAACCTAATGTACTACTCTAAGGCCTATCAACATATATATATATATATATATATAGCTAAATGTTATAGTTGGTTCATTTCTTTTCCTTTTAATTGTTTTTGCTATTTTCTTTTCATTCTAATGCATAATGTAAACTATACAAAGTTTAGACATTGAAAGTATTTTATATCAAACTTTATTCTTCTCTAATATTAATATAAGTCAAGAATCTTTATCTTATTATATCCGGATCCCACCTTTATCAATATATTTTAGCTAATAATAAGTATGGTATCATACTGCATAGAAATATTAGAATGATAGTCAATTCTCGTCTCTCTAATTCTTGTAAGACAGCGATGATATAAACTTTTATTACGATAAAACAACAAAGATAATCAAGGCATCCAATTCCATTGCCGTATAACCACCTTAGAGTTATTTTGTACTTTATGTCCAATAGCGAAATTTGAAAAATTACATGACACCAATGTTCATCAGGGTTAATGAATAGTAGAATTTCCCCTAGGTCAGATCATTATGCAGATCGTTAAAAATTGTGCTATAAGTGCACACATGGACTGCTTATATCATGCATTTGAATATCAAAGCTGAACACGAAGTTTTTCTTGACCAAAACTAGCTCATCTCATCATTAGTTTTGAAACTGCGTGAATTTTATCCTCCCAAAAACCAATTCAAACTAGCTTCATGTCCTTGAACTCGATTACGTCTGACTCTCACTTTTTCACTTGCTTGAGCATCGTTTTAGGTGCTATAGTTTAATATTGACAACCTAGACACTTTGTAATTGTGAAAACAAGACCGAAACCCTGAGATGATAATCCTCGATCATCATTGCAGCTAAGAAGACTAGCTTTAAAGCTACAAACTTTGACTATGTAATAGATTTCAATTTCACTATCATAAATTGTTTGTAAGATTTTCAAGCTAACCACCCTCCCAATCACTAGGATTTTTTCCCATTTGAATCTGAGAACCAGTTGATATCATTGTGGATCAACTAATTTATGCACTGAAGTTCACTGTATCTCTCAAATGTTTCACTATTTATACCGAAGTTCCTTATAGCTCTCAAATGTTTCATTATTTTTATCACTTTGATCCAATGATTATGGTCTAGATTATGTGTCTACCTACTCAATCTACATACAAGATATATCATATCAAGAAAAATTAATCAAAGCGCATCAGACTTCCAATCATCTGTGCATAGAATTTATACAACTCAGTCTTTAACTCAAATTTAGCCTAATAGAGATTACTCCTGGTATCACCTCAAATTTTTTTAAACTTCTCAAGAAGTTTTCCATGTAGTCAACGTCATTACTCCCAATAATTTAAACATCCTGAACCAAATTAGCTTCACCTATGTCCTTAATATCAAATTTCAAGGCCAAAGAAGATGCAGTATGTTCAATTCTATCATGGCTAATATCAAAGAAAAGCATATATATTATATATATGCACAAATATATAAGGTCGTAATTATATAATCACCATTAACAACTCTCATACATACACATTTATCTACTTTTATAGTAAAAAAAAAAACATAACTCATTATTACGGTTTAGTGGGTATAGAGTGGTATGAGGCCTTATCCATACTTTTACAGGTTCTTGAACTTTTGTATCCCGATCCTACCTTATGGTACCTTAGAATCACCTTACCCCCTACAAATTCTATAGGTTTTTTTTTTTTCCTTTATCTTTGTTTAAAACTTTGTGTTGGATGTATAATTGTCACATCTCAGCATTGCATGGGACATACCATCACACAAGAATACCTATTCGCATTCAACAAAAGTTCTATTTATAATAAAAGAATATTACAACGGAGTTTAGCTTCATGTCTAATTACACAAAAGTATACAACCTCTAAACATAACTAAACTTAAAATATGGTCCTTTTTTTGTACAGATCCTTTTTTTCATTTATATATGTACAGATCCTTTTTGGGACTAAGATCAACATATAGCAAGGCTCTTTCCAAAAGTAGCTGATTCTATCTTATCTGCTCTCAAAAGTCTTTCCCTTAGCTAATGCTACTGCCTAATCAGTTTTCTTTATAACTTAAGAATACACAAGTATCCCATCAACTTTTTGTGAGTTAAGTGAGAGTAAATAAAACAAAACACAAAACAAGCACAACGTGCATTTACAACCATTAGTGTCATAAGGCATTCAATTCCATATGTAGAATTATCAAGACAAGATGTCTATGTAAGGGATACATGCTATGCTCATGCACATGACAAGCATTAGTACCAATATCCTAACCCAACCTAGCTCTCATCTAGTTAGTCGATACTCCCGGGCATCCGTAAACCCTACTACTTAAGGGACATGTAATTAAGAATACTTTTTTATCATTACCAAGGATCAACTAAATTAAGAATTTAGGTTTACATTTAGAAAACAAAACTTAGCTCTTCTAGCCAAAAGTTCATTACCGACAAAAACTCAAACACAAGAATAATAGACTCTAAGTTATCCAAAACTCAAAACCCTAAACCTTAGGATAATTAAAAACTTATGACTCTAACCAACTAATTAAGAATCTAATTTGAATAATTTTATTCAACTCTAAAAAATTACAAAATTCCATAAGAAGCAAATCATAACTTACGAGTTGATTTAAGAACCAAACCCTAAAAGAATTATAAATAAGACAATTCCCTTATCTTTACTTATAAGCTATGTTATATATAGATAAGTAAACTAACCAACCACATTAAATAACTTATCAATTGAGAGTTAGAATCAATTATCAATCGATAACCTATCAAAAGCTAGTGATAAGACCATTTCCAGATATCATCATAACCTATATTACATAAAGATAAGTTATCACATCACTTTATCAATTTAATTTTTAAATAAGTGATAAGACAAAACCCATACTCCTAAGACCCTACATGGCTAGTTTGAAAGGAAAGATTAGGGAGGCCATACCTTGTCAATCATCCATCAAACCAAGTATCTTTCACATCTACTATTTACCCCTTATTACTTATATCATTAAATTATTACAAAGTAAGACTTATATACTAACTAGAAGACAACAAAAAAGACTTAGTGGAGCTCATATATACACACTTCCAACCGGCCACTTTTCACCTTAAATCCTGTCACTTGCATTCACTTTTCAAATAAATTTCACTTACAAAAACAAGAGCAAGCCAAACCCCACAAACTTTCCTTTACCACTACATATATGCACACACACTTACAGTACAAAACTTGTTTTTGTTGCCTTCAAATTGTCCTCATCAAAATCTATCTTATGAAATCTTAGGACACCTCCAAACCAACTTTAAATCCTGAAGTTGTGATAATACAACAAGCTTGTAAAAGGAAAAGGAAAACAAGAAGTAAAAGAGGAACCTTAATGCACAACCGCCTTTATAATCTTTTAGGATAAGTAAGTTCTTCTAAGATAAGTAAGTTCTTTTACTTATTGAGTACTTTAGTATACCATATTTAGGAGTTTATATTCTCATAAGGATATTGACATGCACGTAAGGTGAAAACATAGCTAGGTTACCTTAGGTGATAAGCTTATGGATCTCCTACATAAAAGTTAGAATATGAGCATAGTAAGTTTGGTATTTTGTGGGATGCATGTCTAGCACTTAAAATAGAAGTTTGTAAGTTAAGAAAATCATGAAATATGTATATGAACGAGGGAATAACATGCTAGATGTGAAATGTATGTAAGGTATTTAGATGCTACATTTAATTTCGTTTGGTTACATATGCTTAAATCTAGCTTTAGGTAAAGGAAAATCTATTACATAAAGTTTTTATGAGGAAATTAACTTTTTGAGATGAAAACTCAAGTATAGACCTTATGATAAGTATGTGATTCATAAATTTTATTTAGTACTTAAGCTAAATAAGCACTTCATGGAAGAAAAGTTAAGTTAGAGTTAGAATATAAGTAGTGTAAGTTCTTGATCTATCACCTAAATATAAGGAAATGATAAAACAAGTTGAAAAACAAAGTTAGAAGCAACAACTCCAAACCGTCCAAATCTAGGACCCAAAGAAAACTTCCTTAAAAATATGATAAAACAAAGCAAACAAAATGAAAGGACCAACTAAAGCAAGTATAACAAGTGTTTAAAGCCTAAAACTCAAAAGCAGGCTTAAAAACATCCAAAACAAGCTTGTAATTTCTAATTAAGCCCTCACTAAATTTCTAACCAACAGTTAAAATAATCAAGAAAGGTTGTTTTGAAGCCTATAATAAGTCCACATAAGACTCCATAAGCCCAACAAAGCCACTGACATTAGCTTAAACAAAAAACAAGCTCATTTAACCATGTAAGTCCACTAAAGAGTCCAAGAAATTATTGATAGCTCCAAGGTCATGAGAGGAAGATAGAAATCTGACCTTGAAGAGTGTTTTAAGCTTATAATAAAGTCCTAAGCCCAAGCCCAAAAGATTTCCTAAGATAACAAAAAGTCCAACAACCAAACTAAGCCCAAAAGAACACCAAAACATAAGGACTGCTATTGTTCTGCCTTGTGGATAGAATTGTGAGCCCTATCTCTAAAATATAACCTTACCACATTAAAGTACACTCAAAAATGATGAAAAATGACTGTAAGATCATAAAAATCAAATTTAAAACAAAAAAGTTATGCTCAATTGAAGTTTTCAATAAGACTGGTAAAGAATATGAAAACTAAGCTAAAAGTGTAAATTAAAAGATTTTAGGTTAGACTTCTAATTTTATTTCAAATTCTTACAATATCATATTTATGATGTTTAGGGGACCCTATTGTTAGAGACAACCTACCCTCAGATTACTACAATTGATTTGCTATGACCAAGTGAGTGATTCCTAATAACCTCATGCTTGATTTTATCTATAATATAGTTGCATTTAAATTTATATAATGAAATTGAATGCTTGTGGGATATGGGAAATACATGTATATGATATTATGATTGAACTCCATGACTTGATAATAAGATAATAATTGGAAGTGTTTAGGATAATAGTTATATACAATTGTATGCAATGAACTTGTTAGATCACAACGAAAACTGGAGTAAGTAGTGATTCAATTAAGAAATCTAATGGATCATGCATTTCTCATAATTGCATCATAACTATACTGACTATCACCTTAAACAAAAGGTGGGAAGGGGCTCATAAGAATGGGGGCTCTTGCAGGGATTAGGAAATGGTTATGCCATTATTATATTATTGAGTCTCTATCCTAGCTATCAGGCTTACTAGGCACTAGGGGATGTTAACTGTTAGCGGGGGGCAATGTCTTATGACTTCCGCTTAAGATATATGATGTAGACTATGGGGGCTACTGCACTGCTAGACTTAAGATTTTTGCCATAAATTTTGTTTCTTGAAAAAGGAAAGTATATTTTCGTATAAAAAGGAAAGATTTGCATATATTTCATATATGTTTGAGTTGGTTTGAGCATGATAGTGCAATTGGAATAAAAACCCAGGTGCTAAGACTCAGTTGATGGTTTATATTGGTTAATTTTCTCTAACCCCAACTATAAGGGGCATAATTCTAAGTTGCATACAGTTCCTAGGTCACTGCATGTATTGGTTGGCATTCTAATTGTTCATGCATTCATATGTTTATGCATTTAATAAAATTGTTATGCTGTATGATGAAGGGATTAACTCACTAAGTATAAGCTTATACCCCAATAGATTTCTTTTGATGCAAGACCACCTCTTCGTCCATTCGAGCTGAGGAATGGCCAAGGTGAGTCTCATGCTGAGACATGATTGTGAGTTTTAGGAAGTAAAGGGGGAACTTCGTAATAATGACTTGTAAATGTTTATTTACTCTATTTAGTTTAATTCTATAATTAGATTTTCTTAACGTTAACTCATGGAGGACTTTAAATGTGTTGTAATATTTTGTTGCAAAATTCTATAAATCTACACTTTAACTTTAGTATTTTGTAATTAAATGGTAAATCTTAGTTAATATGCTCAATATTGCATATCTATAGGCCTGATAGTAACATATAGTGGAAGGAGCCTTGGGTGTCGTATGGAAGGCCTATAATCAACGAGGGGATTAATTGTAGATATTTGTAGGATATATGGTGATCTACCACAACAATGATACTATTCAGGTCGTGATAGATTTAAGTAGTATCAAAACGTTAGGTTTAAAACAATAACAAAATAAAGTAAAACCTAACCCTAGACGCTAGGATTTCCTTCCAAGTGAGGCAAAGAGGGGTAGAATCAAGATAGGACTTCTAAATGATCAAGTGGATGGTAGAATCTTAAAAATATGTGTAACACTTAATAATCTTTTTATGTTGATCAAGGGAATGCACTTAGGGTTCGTCGTAACCTAATACTCTTACACATGTTTGAAGGTAAAACCCTTATTAAGTATCATCACAAATTGAAGATTCTCTATGAAGATATGGCACTAGTTAGAATGCCATGTAGGATAAGAGACTTGTGGATATCTAAGAGGTTGAGATTGAGCCCCTATTGGAGGAGTTGTTATCAAGAAATTTTGATTTAGACACTTAGGCTAGTCTTATCTAATGTAGAGTTGGTGTACTTATTGGAAAGGGAAGAAAGAGCCGGTATTAAGGCTGAGATGGTATTCCTGGTTCAAGATGGCTAGAGGATGAATGCACTTAGCTTTGTGTATTGGCACCAGTTGGGATATAGTTATGCTTTGGTACGTAACCTACAGGCCGACCATCCTAAAGTGGTTCATTTGGATGGATAGCTTAGGATTCCTCTACCTATTACTCCTACTAACATCTTTCTAGATGTGGAGCCAAATATTATTGAGATACCCTCAGACGCCCCCGAGTAGGAGGATGATATCGAGATTCTACCTATCATTCCAAGAGAATATCGGAGAAAGGAAACCCTTGAGCCTAACCCTTTTGCATTTTTGTTGCTTCATGTATTATACCAAAGGATTTCTAGCTAGAATTCATCACCTGACCTAAGTGTAAGTCCCTCATCGATACTTCTAAGGAGAAGGCCTTGACAAGCAAGGTGATTGGATGATGATGAAGCAGGACCTTCTATAAGGCATCGCTAGATAATTGATCTCAAGAAGCTTTTCAGATGGTGTTGATGTTTACTTTGAGAGAAATTGTAATGAGGACTTTATGTATTGTGTTATGTGTGTATTTGGTTAAGTGTTGTATTAAGTGATAATGTAGTAGCCAAAAAAAATTTGTGTAATCTCAAAAGGTTATGTAACTAAACTTTATGTGTACTTTAGGGAATTTATGAATTGCAAAACTAATTATTTGTTTTATGTGATTTAACTTTGATCCCAATAGTAGTACTACAAAGGAGTGCTCTATAATGAATTAATTGAATAAGGACATTATATTCCCAAGTAATAAAGTTAACTTATCTAAATGAAGGATTAGAATGAATAAATTGTGATTTGAATTAACCACATTAAACCTGATCTTGGAAATTTTATTTTTAGTGAACAGAGGCGTGGGAGACGACCCCCAGGGAACAGAGTGCCACTAGCACAAAATCCAAGACAAAATGCGCCAGTCGACCGTACTAAAGAAATACTCATGGCAATACAAGTAAGTAATGCTCTATTAAGGACATTTCTAGAAAGAAATCAAGTACCTTCGCCACTAGCACCACAATAGCATGTACTACAAATACCTATTCACCTACCTATGGTTGTGGTAAGACAATATGTAACAGTAGCACTGCATCCACTACCATCTCCACCACTACCCATAGGGCCAACTAGAGACCCTTACCCAGTCCCTCATCAGCCTCAACATCAAAGGAACTTATTGCTTGAATTTTGGAAATGCAATAGTTATTTTGATGGAAATGCAAATCAGCCTGATGAGGCCAAGGATGTGTTAATGTAAGTAGAAAGATTGTTCGAGGCATTTGAAGTGCTACATCATTTGAAATTGACTTGTGGTGCATATCTGCTCTATTTCAGAGCAAGGACATGGTAAGAGACTAAGAGAGAAAACTTAAGACACCCCATTACATGGGAAGACTTTAAAGAGGAATTCTTGAGACACTACTTTCTAGAGAGCTCGTGGGTCAAATATAGTAATGAATTATTTGGAATCAGGAAAGGGAATTGTGCTCTTGAGTAATACGAGGTAGACTTTACTTACCTACTACTATTTATCCTACTCGAATATCATAATAGTGACTGGATAAAGAAACATATTTTCATGAGGAGATTAGATCTCGAGATGAAAAGGAAGGTTTTGGAGTTTTAGCTAAGGAACTACAATGAGGCTATAGAGAAAGTGAAGGTGTTGGACACTGAAAAGAAGCAAGGAGAAGAAATGATGAAGCCTATAGTTACTGTTTTTGGTAAAAGGCCTTTTGAAGGACCTAGAAGATTAAGCTCCAAAGTAAGGAAGATTCTGAAACCCCATAAGGTGATCTATGAGAAGAATGGAAATGGCAATAAAAGAGTCACCTGTTGGAAATGCAAGGTAAACCACTATCTCCGGGATTGTGCTTAGCTTAAAAACAAGTGTTACTTTTGTAGAGAGGGAGGTCACTTAGTAGTAGATTGTCATAAGAAGGTTACTATGACTTGTTATATTTGTAAACAAGTTGGACATTTTGATAACATCTACCTTCAGCATCAGAACACTACTGTACAGATTACAGGACGCCTTAAGATGGGGAAGATTGCTAGAGGAAACAACCAAAGACTAGGAGCTGTAAATGCCGCCCGAGTCTATAATCTAAAGGGGGGATGGGATTATGAAGAGTATCCTGAGGAAGAGATAATCTATTATGAAGAAGTGGAGGACATTGTAGATATAGAGTTGATCACAAGTATGTTCCTTAAACCCTTTTTTAAGTTGAGTTGTGTTATTAAGTATGTTTTAGTAATTAGAGGCTAAAACATTTAACTTAGTAACAAGAATTTTAAAGCTAGTAATCATAACTTGTAAAAACTCAACTTGAACGCGATCTAGGGAATGTTGACATAAAAGAACATTTGGTGTATACCTTATTCGACACTAAAGGGACTCATTCCTTTGTTGCCCTCGATATAGTGAAAAGAGCTAAGTTACTCGTAACCATTGTTGAATCAAGTTTCAAATGTGAACCCCTATGGGAAGTGTAGTCACTACTAAAGAGATGGTGAAGAAGTGTCTACTTAGCATACAAAGCCATGGTAGTATGGCCGATCTCATCATTTTCAACCTAGGAAAATACGAGATGATTTTGGGCATGAATTGGATGACATTTTGTGGAGCTACAATTGACTACAAGAAGAAGAAAGTGCATTTTAAGGATATGAAAGGATTTGAAGTGGAATTTCAGGGAGAATCGACAGTAGTAGGAACACATGAACTAAGCTCTTTTGAGTTAATGTTAGAGACAAGTTGGATGAATATCGTTGAAGTTAAGTCAGAACAGGTAAGAATAGAAGAAATTCTAGTAGTAAACAAATTTCTTGATGTATTTCCAAAGGAGCTACCAAGATTGCTACCTAAGAGGGAAATAGATTTCACCACTGATTTAGTGTCGGGAACTGAGCCAATTTCTGAGGCACCTTATAGGATGGCTCCAATAGAATTGAAGGAACTAAAGAAGTAACTTCAAGAGCTACTGGACCAAGTGTACATTAGACCAAGTGTCTCACCTTAGGGAGCACCTGTATTATTTGTTAAGAAAAAGGACGGTTCTCTTAGATTATGTGTTGACTACAAAGAGTTGAACCAAGTTACCGTAAAAAACAAGTATCCTTTACCTCATATTAATGATTTGTTCAATTAATTACAAGGTGCGGGTGTATTCTCCCGTATTGATCTAAGATCAGGATATCACCAATTGAGGATCAAATCAAAGGATGTGCTTAAGACAGCATTCAGGACAAGAAATGGACATTTCAAGTTTTTAGTGATGCCATTTGGATTAACCAATGTGCCTACAATGTTCATGGATTTGATGAACAGAGTGTTCATAGCATATTTGGATAAGTGTGTAATTGTGTTTATTGACAATATCTTGGTATATTCATTGACTCTAGAACAACATCAAGAACACTTAAGGCTAATGTTACAAGCTTTGCGGGAATATAAGCTATATGCTAAGTTATCAAAGTGTGACTTCTAGTTGAAGGAGATATCCTTTTTCGGGCATGTAGTTTCAAGAGAAGGAATAAAAGTGCACCCTAAAAAGATAAGGGCTATTATGGAATGGAAAAGGCCTGAAAATATCACTGAAGTGCAAAGTTTTCTTAGTTTGGCTAGATATTACTGAAAGTTTGTAAAGGACTTTTCAAAAATTGCTAAACTACTCACTCAACTAACTTAAAAGAATGAGAAGTTTGAATGCAATGAGAAAAGAGAAGAAAGCTTCCAAGAGCTAAAGAAGAGACTGATCATAGCACTAGTTTTGGTTTTGCCCAACAATGAAGAACTTTTTTTAATGTATAGTGATGCTTCTAAGAATGGTTTGGGGTGCATATTGATGTAAAACGGAAAAGTAATCACTTATGCTTCATGACAATTGCAATCGCATAGGCAAAATCATCCCATCCATGATCTAGAATTAGTAGCTATAGTATTTGCACTAAAGCTATGGGGGCATTACTTGTATGGTGTTAAGTGTGAGATTTACACCAATAATAAGAGCTTGAAATACCTATTCACTCAAAAGGAGTTGAACATGAGGTAGCGGCATCAGCTAGAATTGATAAAAGATTATGATTTTAACATCAATTACTACCCTAAGAGAGTGAATGCAGTAGCTAATGCCTTAAGTCAAAAGAACCATGTAGAATTTGCATCCCTTCTCACTAAGCAAAAGGAATTTGAGAGGATGAACTTGGAATTTTCATGGCATAAGGTGAATGCTGAACCATATAACTTAGTCCTTGAGCTAACATTGCAAGAAAGAATCAGGGAAGCACAATAAGAGGATCCTACTCTACAACATGTAAGAGAGCAAATGATACTTGGGAGGTACACGGATTTCAATTAAGACAAAGATGGAATGATTAGAATGAAAGGACGTATATGTGTACTTGACAACCTTGAACTTAGGAAGGAGATTTTGAAGGAAGCGTACTATTCTAGATATACGGTACATCTTAGAGGGACTAAAATGTACCAAGATCTTAAGAAGAACTTTTGGTAAAGTGTAATGAAGCAAGATGTTGCAAACTATGTGCTTAGATGTAGTATATGCCAAAGAGTTAAGGTAGAGCACCAGTGACCAGGAGGCTTATTGTAGTCGTGATCTATCCCTAAATGGTAATGGGATAAGATTACGATGGATTTCCTATGTAGACTACCTAGAGTAGTAGCAAATCATGATGCCATATGAGTAGTGGTAGATCGAATCACGAAGTCAGCACATTTTCTACCCATTAACATGACCTATTTCCTAGAGAAGTTGGCTTAGATATATCTGAAAGAGATAGTAAGTTTACATGGAGTGCTAGCTAGAATAATGTCTAATAGAGACTTAAGGTTTGTGTCTAAATTCTAAGGAAGCTTGTAGAAAGTATTAGGAAGGAACTTGAAGTTCTATACAGCATATCACACCTAAATGGATAGATAATCAGAGAGAACAATTCAAACACTAAAGGATATGCTTTGAGTTTGTGTCATGGAATTCAAGGAAAATTGGGATTCTCACCTACCATTGGTTGAGTTTGCATACAACAATAGCTACCATTCTTCCATTCAAATGCCACCAGATGAAGCTTTATATGGGAGAAAATGCTAATCTCTGTTATTCTAAGATGACATGAAGAAGGCAACTTCAAGACCAGACTTGATTCAAAAGGCAGCTGAAAAAGTAGCTATCATCAAGAAAAGAATGAAAGAAGCCTAAGACAAACAAAAGAGTTGAGCCAACTTAAAGAGAAGAGAATTAGAGTTGAATGTGGGAGAACACGTATATTTAAAGGTAAATTCAATCAAGAGTATACATCGGGTAAGGACTTAAGGGAAGCTAAGCCCTAAGTACATTAGACCAGTTGAGATTCTCATGAGAGTAGGAAACCTTACATACCGCTTGGAATTATCCCCAAACATGACTGGAATGCACAATGTGTTTCATGTATCAGTACGGAGAAAACATGTACCCAACCCAAATAATGTCATTAAGCTAAAACCGGCACAACTCAAGGAAAACCTGATGTATGAAGAGCACCCAATCTAGATCATGGACAGCAAAGTTGAGAAAATGCAAAATAAGGAGATCAAATATGTAAAGCTACTCTAGAGGAACTACGAGAGAGAAGAGGCTACTTAGGAAGTTGAGGAAGAAGTAAGATGGAAGCACCCCTAGTTATTTGAAGATTCAAACATGTCTTTAAATTTTGAGGACAAAACTTATTTTAAGGAGGGGAAGATGTAAACCTTGTTACTTAAGAGACATGTAACTAAGAGTACTTCTTGATCATTCCCAATGATTAACTAAACTAAGAATTTAGGTTTACATTTAAAAAATGAACTTAGTTTTTCTAACACAAGAATAACAAACTATAAGTCACCAAAAACCCTAAACCTTAGGATAATTAAGAACCTGTGACCTTAAGTGACTAATTGAGAATCTAGTTTGAATAATTCTATTCAACTATATAAAATTGCAAAATTCCATAAGAAGCAAATCAAAACTTACGAGTTGATTTAAGAACCTAACCCTAAAAGAATTACATATAAGACAATTCCCTTATCTTCACTTATAAGCTATGTTATACATGGATAAGTAAACTAATCAACCATATTAAATAACTTATCAATTGGGAGTTGGAATCGATTATCAATTTATAACCTATCAAATGCTAGTGATAAGACCATTTCCATATATTACGATAACTTATACTACATAAAGATAAGTTATCCCATTGCTTTATCAATTTAATTTTTAAATAAGTGATAAGACAAAACCCATACAGCTAAGACCCTACATGGCTAGTTTGAAAGGAAAGATTAGAGAGGCCATACCTTATCAATCATCCATCAAACCAAGTATCTTTCACATCTACTATTTACCCCTTATTACTTATATCATTAAATTATTACAAAGTAAGACTTATATACTAACTAGAAGACAACAAAAAGGACTTAGTGGAGCTCATGTATACACACTTCCAACCGGCCATTTTTCACCTTAAATCCTCTCACTTGCATTCACTTTTCAAACAAATTTCACTTACAAAAACAAGAGCAAGCCAAACCCCACAAATTTACCCTTACCGCTACATATATGCACACACCCTCACAACACAAAAGTTGTTTTTGTTGCCTTCACTTTGTGCTCATCAAAAGCCATTTTAGGAAATCTTAAAACACCTCCAAACCAACTTTAAATCCTGAAGTTGTGATAACACAACAAGCTTGTAAAAGGAAAAAGAAAACAAGGAGTAAAAGAGGAACCTTAGTGTACAACAACCTTTATACTCTTTTAAGATAAGTAAGTTCTTTTCTTTGTTAAGTACTTTAGTATACCATGTTTAGGAGTTTATATTCTCATGAGGATATTGACATGCACATAAAGTGAAAACATAGCTAGGTTACCTTAGGTGATAAAGTTATGAATCTCTTATATGAAAGTTGGAATATGAGCATACTAAGTTTAGTATTTTATGGGATGCATGTCTAGCACTTAGAATAGAAGTTTGTAAATTGAGAAAATCATGAAATATGTGTATAAACGAGAGAGTAACATGCTGGACATGAAGCGTACGTAGGGTAATGAGATGTTACTTTTAATTTCATTTGGTTACATATGCTCAAATCTAGCTTTAGGTAAGAAAAAATCCATTACATGACGTTTTTATGAGGAAATCAACATTTTAAGATGAAAACTAAGGTATAGAACTTATGATACGTATGTGATTCATAAATTTTATTTAGTACTTAAGCTAAATAATCACCTCATAGAAGAGAAGTTAAGTTGGAGTTGGAATATATGTAGTGTAAGTTATTGATCTATCACCTAAACATAAGGAAATGATGAAATAAGTTAAAAAATAAAGTTAGAAGTGACTACTCCAAACCATCCAAATCTAGAACCCCAAGAAAACTCACCTAAAAATATGATAAAACAAAGCGAAAAGACTAACTAAAACAAGTATAACAAGTGTTTAAAGCTTAAAACTCAAAACTAGGCTTAAAAACATCCAAAACCAACTTGTAATTTCTAATTGAGCCCTCACCAAATTTCTATCCTGCACTTAAAATAATCAAGAAAGGTTGTTTTGAAGGTTATAAGAAGTCCACATAAGACTCCATAAGCCTAATAAAGCTACTAACTTTAGTTTAGACAAAAAATAAGCTCATTTAACCATATAAGTCTACTTAAGAGTCCAAGAAAATATTGATAGCTCCAAGGTCATGAGAGGAAGATAGAAATCTAACCTTAAAGAGTGTTTAAGCTTAGAATAAAGTCCTAAGCCAAAGCCTAAAAGATTTGCAAAGATAACAAAAGGTCTAACAACCAAACTAAGCCCAAAAGAACACCAAAACATGAGGACCGCTACTATTCTGCCTAGTGGATAGAATTATGAGCCCTATCTCTAAAATATAACCTTACCACATTAAAGTACACTCGAAACCGATGAAAATTGACTGTAAAATCATAAAAATTAGATTTAAAACGAAGAAGTTATACGCGATTGAAGTTTTCAATAAAACCGGGGAAGAATACGAAAACTAAGTTAAAAGTGTAACTTAAAAGATTTTAGGTTAGACTTCTAATTTTATTTCAAGTTCTTACAATATCATATTTGCAATATTTAGGGGACCTTATCGTTGGAGATGACCTACCCCCAAATTACTACAATTGATTTGCTATGGCCGAGTGAGTGATTCCTAATAACCTCATGCTTGATTTTGTCTATAGTATAGTTACATTTAAATTTATATAATGAACTTAAATACTTGTGGGATATGGGAAATGCATGTATATGATATTATGATTGAACTCCATGACTTGATAATTAGATAATAATCAAAAGTGTTTGTGATAATAGTTATGTACAATTGTATGAAATGAACTTGTCTAATCGTGACAAAAACTGGATTAAGAAATGATTCAACTAAGAAATTTAATAGATCGTGCATTTCTCATAATTGCATCATAACTATTTTGATTGCCATCTCATGCGGAAGGTAAGAAGGGGCTTACAGGAGTGGGGGCTCCTTTAGGGATTTAGCAATGGTTATGCCATTAATATATTATTGTGTCTCTATCCTAGCTATTACGCTTACTAGGTGCTAGGGGACACTAACTATTAATGAAAGGCTATGTCTTATGACTTCTGCTTAGGGTACGTGATGTAGACTATAGGGGCCACTACACCACTAGACTTAGGATTTTGGGCATGAATTTTGTTTCTTGAAAAAGGAAAGTATATTTTTGTATAAAAAGGAATGATTTGTATATATTACATATATGTTTGTGTTGCTTTGAGCACGATAATGTAATTGGAATAAAAACCCTAGTGCTTAGATCCGGTTGATGGTTTATGTTAGTTAATTATCTCCAACCCCGACTATAGGGGGAGTAATTTTGAGTTACATATAGTTCCTAGGTTGCTACATTTATTGGTTGGCATTTTGATTGTTTATGCATTTATATGTTTGTATATTTAATAAAATTGTTATGTAGTAGGACGAGGAGATTAACTCACTAAGCGTAAGTTTATAACCCCATAGATTTCTTTTAGTGTAAGACCACCTCTTCGTCCATTCAGGTTGAGGATTGCCTAAAGTAATAGGAGTCAAGCTATTAGGTCTTTTACCTACAGCTGAGCTTGAGGACTGGAAAGCCTAGCAAGGTAGATCCTCTTGCTCTAATTGACTCCTGCCAAAGCCGAGTATCTCTTTGCCAAATCACTTTATATGCAGAGCTAAATGTTTGCCCATCTCTCTAAAGTATACCGAATTGTAGATTGCCGAGATAACAGCTAAGTTGTTCTTGAGTACTCACTCATGTTCGAGCTAACCAACTACTCAGCTTCACCTTTGCCAAGGTACCAAGAGAGCAACCCCAGACTAATCTTTATTCACCCCTGCTCGTACCAACAATTTGATCATACTCTTTTGCTCGCATCCTCCAATGGCCTCGTCAATATATCAACACTATGTATATAGGACCAAGTATAGATTGTGCCACTCTAATAATTGCTTTTCTTAAATATTCATTTTTACCCTTTTGTATTCTTATACATTACTTCTTTACGGTAATAACCTTTTTGTCCTTTCCCTTTTTGGAAAATTGCCCTAACTTATTAGGTATAAATACCCCTTGTATTTATAGCAGTAATCAAATTGACATTAATATACTTAACACTTTTCCTTCTGTAAGCATTGATTTGTTTACTCTCATTACATTCTTATCCTAACCCTTAAGTAAGGATGGGTGGTGAGTAACCTCACCGGTCCAATTCATGTATCATATCGAGTTGCGCTATGAGTTCTTGGAAGTTCCACTGGTACGTCATATCTATTGGAGCTATTCGTGGGTTTTTGCTTACTTTTCATTCACAATTGTCCTTTTACATGTTCCCCATCACTTACTTTTCAAGCTTTCAGTAAACTTAGACCCATTCAACAATTGACCTTATCTATTCTTGGTCATAGTTCACATCATCTTGGTATTAGAGTGGAGGTTTTTTTTTTTTTTTTAATTGTAGTTTGTGTTTATAACTATTGTGTTTGCTAGCTATTTAGTTTTTGGTTTGGAGAAATGATGGATCTAAGTCTAAACATTGGTGTAAGAGATAATAATAATGAAGTTGTCCACCATGGCCAATATTCTTAGGGAACCCTTAGGAGCACTAACGAGAGACTTGATGAGGTAGTTAATCTCTTGGTAGATCTGACTCGAGCTGTTCATGCGTTAGCTTGTCGACCAACTAAGACCGTACAAAACACCCCATAAGTAGCTCAACCTGTTAGAGGCTAGAACCCAGCTTGATAACTTTGTGATGAGGAGTAGGCAGACGAGTAAGACAAAGGATAGACCTAAAGGAACTAGATGAAGAGGACAAGGAAGAGTATTTTAAAGAAGAGTAAACACTAATCCCTAAAGCATCTGACCATGTGAAGCTTCAGATTTTGAGCTTTAATGAATCTATAAGTATTGATGAATATCTAAAGTAGGAAGAGAAAGTGGAGCATGTTTTTTATTATTATCAGTAAGATGATTACAAGAAAGTAAGAACTATTGCTGTTGAGTTCTTCAGATATGCACCCATGTAGTGGAAAATTTTCTAAGCTATGAGGAGGTGAGAAGACTTCCGAGAGATTAATACTTGGCCTAAAATAAAACGAATACTCAGAAACAGGTTCGTATCGGATACTTATCTACGAGATACCTTTACTCGGCTTCAGGAGTTGAGATAAGGAGGCCGAATAGTTAATAAGTATGTTTAGGAATTCCAAATGCTCATGAATCGATGAGAAGTAGAGGAACCACTAGCACGAACAATATCTAGGTTCCTTACTAGGTTACGAGGTGACATTCAAAACATTGTGGAACTCCAACGGTTTACTACAATGGATGAAGCCATTAGAATAACCCAATAAGTAGAAAGGAAGAGAAGAAGCCGAGTATCGATCAGATTGCTGACTAGTTGACCAGGGTAAGGAAGTCATCAAGCTCAATCAAGTACTAAGCCAATTTGAAAAGTAGATGTTTGAGTCAAGCAAAAAGGCCGACCTAAGAATAACATATTGACCCGAACTTATGAGAAAGGGTCAAGATTAAATAGGAAGATGAGCCAGATTAAGTGCTTTAAGTGCCAAGGGTTCAAGCATATGGCTACTTAGTGCCTGAACCGAAGGACAATAGTCATTAAGGGAGATGTCCCGAAGCTAGATGTAGAAAGTATTGATGAGAAACCTAAGGAGGAACAGAGCAATGTTGAGAAAGAACTAATAGAAGAGGATGTGTTCACTTAAGACTTAGACCAATTAGTCTTAGTTGTCTGACGTATAATGAACATCGAACCCTTGCGAGTAAAGGAGCAGAAGGAGAACTTGTTTTATACCACCTATAGAGTGAACAATTAAGTGAGTGCACTAATTGTTGATAGTAGAAGTTGTACCAATATAGCATTGACCGATTTGGCCACAAGGTTAAAATTGCCGACTATTGCACACCTAAGGCTCGTATAAGCCGTTGTGAACTATAGCCAAGAACAAACAAAGCCAGTCACTAAATGAGTCCGAACTTGTAGAAAACTCGAAAGGAGTCAATGGGGAAAGGTACAAAAGGGTGAAAACAAAGGACAAAAGTAGTAAGCAAAACCCACGAACAGCTCCAAAGGATATAACACACCAATGGAACTTTCGAGGACTCGCGGCACAAGTCAATGTGACACACGAATTGGTCTAATGAGGTTACTTGCTACCTAACCTTGCTTAAGGCAAAAGATAAGAGTAATACCAAGAGTAAACAATAGTGTTTACGTAGGGAAGAAGGTACTCAAAAGTGTATTGAAGGTTATCTAATGTCTTATAACTACAAGTACAAGAGTATTTATACCCGCAAACTTGGGCAACTTGCCCAAAAGGGAAAAGACAAAAAGGACATTTCCTAAGGGGCGTAATGTACATGTTATAAAGGGGCAAAAAATAAATATACAAGGAAAATAATCATTGGTGCTGCAGATTTTACATGTGATACTATACACATAGTGATGTGGCATTGGTAAGGTCATTAAGAGATGTGGACAAAAAGTATGGATAGATGGGCTTGTTCGAGTAAGGATAGCTTGATTAATCCGGATTCTCTCTCTCAGCTTCTCGGCAAAGATGATGCCAAGTAATTGTACAACTCAACACTGTATGACTCGATACTGGAGAGTACTCATTTATTCGGCAAACCATAGAATAATGGGTTGTCATACGATACAACATTAAAGGTGATTCGGCAAGAAAGTACTCGGCTTTGGTAGGGGTTGGTTAGAACATAAGGATTCAACGTACCATCCCCTCTAGTCCTTGAGCTTGGCTGCAAATTAGGGGTCCTGTAGCTTGATTCCCATAATTCCCTCCAGGTTGTTTTAGATTTGGAATCAAATCTGAATGATGTTTACTTAATCCTCCGTTAAGGTGATATGGGCTGAGGTTGGCAAAGTTGAAGCCATCAAAAACCCCATAGTCCTCAGGTAGCTCCTACTTGTAGGTGTTGTCATTGATTTTCTAAAGGACTCTAAAAGGTCCTTCCACCCTTGCATATAGCTTGTTCTTCCTTTTGTTCAGGAACTGCTCCTTGCTTTAGGTGTAGCCATACTAAGTATCCCAATAGAAACTATTTGACCAACTGACCTTTGGTCTTTTCACGCATTCTCCTAGCAACTTGGTCAATGTGCCAAGTGACCTTGTCGTAGATGTACTGGAGAGATTGTGCTCTAGCCAAGGTATTAGGGTCCTCTTGCATGAGTACTAGTACAAGGGTGTAGTCGAGGGGCAACTCGGGATTGAATCTATAAACCACCTCGAAGGGAATTTACTTAGTGGTGTCATGTACGATTCAATTATAGGCGAATTTGACCATTAGCAAGTACACATCCCAATCAACCATGTTTTTTGCCTATTGCACCTCGGAGTAGTGACCCCAAAGTACAATTAACCACCTCTATTTGACCGTTGATCTGGAGGTGACATGAGGTACTGAAGAGCAATTTAGTTCCTAGCTAACACTACAAGGTTCTCTAGAAATGGCTCAAGAACTTTGGGTCTCTGTCGGAGACTACACTTCTCGGCATGCTGGGTATCCGTACAACCTCCTGTAAGAAAAGAGAAGCAATAACCAAAGCATTATTAGTTTTAGTACAAGGCACGAAGTGTACCATCTTACTGAACCGATCCATGACGACCATTACATAATCTTCTCCTTGGGCAGTTCTCGGCAATCCGAGAACAAAGTCCATACTTAGCTTAGTCTACGGTCTCGTTGAAACAAGTAGGGGCATTGCTTTCCCTTATATGGCTTGGCACTTAGCCTTTTTGCACACAACATAACCTTCAACCACTCGGTGCACATCCTTTCGCATTTTTAGCTAAAAGAATCGGCCATTTAATAGTTCATAGGTTCTTTGCTCTCTAAAGTGTTTGGAGAGTCCGCCATTGTGGGTTTCTTTGATTAATAATTCCCGTAGGGAATAAGTTGTTATGCATAGTTTCCTACCTTAGAACAGATAGCCATCCTCTACATAATACTCATCCACTATCCTCCCATCCATACATTGCAAAATTATTGGTCAGAAGTGTAGATCCTTGGAGTTTTGTTCTTTGATATTCACAAAACCAAATAGTTTGGTCTGCAATTCTGACAAAAGTGCATGCCTCCTCAAAAGAGCATCTGTAACTATGTTGTTCTTTCCTTGCTTGTATTTGATCACAAAATTGAATCCCTTAAGGAATTCAACCCATCTTGCCTACCGCTTAGATAGTTTGGTTTGACTTTAGAGATACTGCAGTGACACGTGATCAGTATATATGACTAATTCTCTCGGCAATAGATAGTACTGCTACACTTGTAGTGCTCGAATTAGTGCTAAGAGTTCTTTGCCATATACGGAGTAATTTAAATAAGGTTCTTCGCTCTGACACTAAGATGTTGCAGATTATAGCCAAAAACAAACGAGGCCGGTCACTAAATAGGTCCGAGCTTATAGAAAGCTCGAAAGGAGTCAATGGGGAAAGGTAAGAACGGGTGAAAATAAAGGATGAAAGCAATAAGCAAAACCTATGAATAGCTCCAGAGGATATGACACACTAATGGAACTTCCGAGGACTTATGGCACAATTCGATGTAACGTACAAATTGGTCCAATAAGGTTACTCGCCACCTAACCTTGCTTAAGAGAAAGGATAAGAGTGTTGCCAAGAGTAAACAATAATGTACGTAGGGAAGAAGGTATTTAAAAGTGTATTGAAGGTTATCTAATGTCTTATAACTACAAGTACAAGAGTATTTATACTCGCAAAGTAGGGTACCTTGCCCCAAAGAGAAAAGTCAAAAATGACATTTCCTAAGGGGGGCAATGTACATGTTATAAAGGCACAAAAATAAATATACAAGGAAAATAATCATTGGTGCTACAAATTCTACATGTGATACTATACACATGGCGATGCGGCATTGATGAGGTCGTTAGGAGATGCAGACAAAAAGTATGGATAGATGGGCTTGTTCGAGTAAAGATGGCTTAATCGATCTAGATTCTCTCTCTCGACTTCTCTATAAAGATGATGCCAAGTGATTGTACGGCTCGGTACTGGAGAGTACTCATCTACTTGGCAAACCACAAAATAATGGGTTGTCATATGACATAGCGTTAAAGGTGATTTGGTAAGAAAGTACTTAGCTTCGGTAGGGGTTGGTTATAACATAAGGATTTGACATACCAGCCCCTCTAGTTCTCGGGCTCAGCTACGAGTCAGGGGTCCTATAGCTTGATTCCCATCACAAGCTACATTGGTTGAGTGAGAAAAGGGCACTACATGTCACCCAACAAGTACTACTTTCAATCACTATCGGGCGCTGCTCCGATGAAATTCTCTATAACGTGCTACTTAGCCGATTATAGCTATTTGATAGGAGAGTTATCCATGATGGGTACAAAAACACGTATATGTTCGAGAAGGATGGCTAAAAGATTACATTAAACCCGATGCTGCCGAGAGAAGTTAACAAACTATAGACTAAACTTGCTCATGGATTGAAGAAGGCTTTGGTGATGAGTAGAGCTAAACTCCGAGAGGCCATCAATGCTGATGAGCTGACCCTTATCTTGGTCAGGTGCTTATTAGAGATAAGGGAGTGAGGTAAACTACCATAAGAAGTGAGATCACTGCTGGACAAATATGTCGATCTGTTCCCAGAAGAGTTACTCGAGGGTTACCTCTACTATGAGGCATAGAACATTACATTGACTTAATACCTAGCGTCGACCTACCAAATAAGCCTGCCTATCGAATGAGTCCTGAATAGCTTCTGAGCTCTAACATCAAGTTAATGAGTTACTAAAGAGAGGGTATGTTAAGGAAAGTCTCAACTCTTATACTGTACTGGTGCTTCTTATGCTGAAAAAGGATGGAATTTGGTGGATGAGTGTAGACGGCCAAACCATGAACAAGATTATGATCAATTACAAGTATCCTATTCCGAGATTGGAAGACATGCTAGATGAGCTAAATGGAGCTAAGGTCTTCAGCAAGATTGATTTGAAGTCCAATTACCATCAAATCTGCATAAGGCTAGGAGATGAGTAGCAAATTGAGTCCAAGACTCGACATGAACTTTTATGAATGTATGGTCATACCCTTTGGCTTATCGAATTCCCCAAACACTTTCATGAGATTGATGAACCATGTGCTAAGACGTCGGATAAGGAAATGTGTCATGGTGTACTTTGACGACATCCTAGTCTATAGTGCTGACATACAAAGTCATTGTGAACATCTCTATGCCATATTGAACATCCTCTGTACCGAGAGATTATTTAGCAATCTCAAGAAGTATTGCTTTCTCTAAGAAGAAGTGGTATTCTTGGGCTATGTAGTAAGTGGAGGAGGCTTATGATTAGACAACGAAAAGATTCGAGCAATCATTGAGTAGTCAACTCTTACTACTTATACTAATGTGAGAAGTTTCCATGGACTAGCTTCATTCTATGGAAGATTTATCAAAAATTTCAACACCCTCGCTGCACCACTTACTAAGCTGGCAAAGAAAAATACCGACTTTCAATTAGGAGAAAGGGAGGAGAGGAGTTTTGCTAAGATAAAGGAAAGGTTGACCTCCACCTCTATACTTGTTCTGCTTGACTTTGAGAAAATATTTAAGTTGGAATATGATATGTTAGGCATTGGAATAGGTGCTGTCCTAATGAAGAAAAGCTGACCAATTACATATCATAATGAGAAGCTCAGAGGACCTCAACTAAATTACTCTGTATATGACAATGAACTCTTAACGCTGATCCGAGTACTGCAGTATGGTAGCATTATCTATTACCAAAAGAATTTATCATCTGTACTAACCATAAGTCCCTGAGGTACCTCTAAAGTCAAACCAAATTGTCAAAGCAGCAAGTGAGATGGATTTGATTCCTTGAAGGATTTGAAATTTCGTGATAAAATACAAGTAGGGAAAGAGCAATGTAGTTACAGATGCTCTTTCAAGAAGGTATGCACTTTTGAATGAACTGTAGACCAGATTATCTAGGTTTGTAAGTATCAAAGAATAGTATTATAAAGATCCACACTTTGGGCCCATACTTGTACGTTGTGTCGATGGACAAGTATCATATAGAGGAAGGATACTTGTTTTAAGGAGGAAAATTGTGTGTGCTAACCTATTCACTTCAAGAGCTACTGATTAAGGAAGCCCATCGTGGAGGACTATACAAACATTTTAAGGAGAAAAGAACATATGAATTGCTGAGTAGTTGATTCTTTTGGCCAAGAATGAGGCGAAATATGCACCGAGTTGTTGAAAGCTGTATCGTGTGTAAGAGGGCTAAGTTCCAAGCTGAATAAGGAAAAGCAATGCCTTTACCTATTCTAACGATGAAATAGACCAATTGAGCATGGACTTTGTTCTTGGACTACCATGAACTACCTAAGGCAAAGATTATGTAATGGTTGCTGTAGATAGGTTTAGTAAGATGGTACACTTTGTGCCCTTTTTCAAGACTAACAATGCTTCGGCTATTGCTTCTCTTTTCTTCCAGGAGATTATACAGTTACACGACGTGCCAAAGAGTGTAGTTTCCTATAAAGAGCTGAAGTTCTTGAGCCATTTCTGAAGGACCTTGTGATGTTAGATGGAGACTAAACTACTATTCAGTAGTTCCTGTCACCCCCAAACTGACTGCTAAAGAGAGGTAGTTAATCGCACTTTAGAATCACTACTTCGAGTTATAGTAGGCAAGAACTTGGCTGACTAGGACGTTTACTTACTAATGATTGAATTCACTTACAGTCGAATAGTACATAACACCACTTAGTAGACCCCCTTCAAAGTGGTCTATGGTTTTAATCCGAGTTGCCCCTCGATCACACCCCTGTACCTGTACCAACGTAACAAGACCCTAACACAAGAGCTAGAGCACAATCCCTTCAACACATCTATAATAAAGTCACTCGACACATCGACCAAGCCACCAGACATATGCGAAAGAAGACCAAAGGTAGGATAGCTAAACATTTTTAGCCAGGAGACTTGATGTGGCCGCACCTAAGCAAAGAGAGGTTTCTGAATAAGAGGAGGAACAAACTATCCCCAAGGGCTGAAAGACCTTTTAGAATCCTTTAGAAGATTAATGATAACGCCTACAAATTAGAGCTACTCGAGGACTATGGGCTTTCTGACACCTTTAACATTGCCGACCTCAATCCATATCACCCTGACAGAGAGCTAATCGGAGACCATTCAAATTTGATCCTAAATCCAAATCAACCCGAAGGGAATGATAAGAATCGGGCTATTAGGCCTTTGACCCACAATCGAACCTAAGGACTAGAAGGGGTAGTAAGGTGGATCCTCCTGCTCCAACCAACTCTTACCGAAGCAGAGTCTCTCTTTATTGAATCACTCTATATGCTGAGCCTAATGACTGCCCATCTCTCTAAAGTATAACAAATTGTAGATTACCGAGATAACAGCTAGGTCGTTCTCAAGTACTTACTCACATATGAGCTAACCAACTACTTGATCTTACCCTTACTAAGTTTCCAAAAGAGTAACCCTAGACTAATACTTAATCACCCCTACTCGAGCCAACAATCTGATCATATTCTTTTGCCCACATCCTCCAATAGCCTCGTCAATGTATCGTTGCCACATGTACAAGACTATGTATAAAATCTACCACACTATTCTTTACTTTTCTTAAATATTCATTTTTACCCTTTTGTATTCTTATACATTACTTTTTTAGGGTAATACTCTTTTTGTCTTTTCCTTTTTTAGCAAATTGCCCTAACTTATTAAGTAAAAATATCCCTTGTATTTGTAGCTGTAATCAGATTGACATTAATATACTTGACACTTTTCCTCTCATAAACACTATTTTGTTTGCTCTCATTACACTCTTATCCTAACCCTTAAACAAAGCTAGGTGGTGAGTAACTTCACCAATCCAATTCATACATCATATCGAGTTATGCTGTAAGTCCTCAAAAGGTCTACTATTGCGTCACATCCATTGGAGTTGTTCATAGGTTTTTACTTACTTTTCATTTTCAATTATCCTTTCACACATTTCCCATCACTTCCTATTCAAGATTTAGCAAGCTTGGACTCGTTCAGCGACCGGCTTTATCTGTTCTTAGTTACGGTTCACATTACTAAGGTGAGTCTTATGTTAAGATAGGATTGCAAGTTTTAAGAAGCAAAGAGGGAATTTTATAGTAATGACTTGTAGATATTTATTTACTCTATTTAGTTTAATTCTATAGTTAGATTTTCTTAATGCAGACTCTTGTAGGACTTTAAATGCATTGTAATATTTTGTTGTGGAATTCTACGAATGTACACTTTAACTTCAGTATTTTGTAATTAAATGGTAAATCTTAGTTAGTATGCTCAATATTGCATATCTATAGGCCTGATGGTAATATATAGTGGAAGGAGCCTTGTGTATCATATGAAAGACCTATAATCAACAAGAGGGTTAATTGTAAATTTGTATATGGTACATAGTGATCTACCAGGATAATGATACTATTCGGGTCGTAATAGTATCTAGATACAAAGCTCAAGAACCTAGGGTAACAAGGAGCTACCAAACTCCAACATCTAGCTAGCTCAACTAAAACCACATGAAGTGACCAGAATTAATTACACAATTCAAATCTATATACTCAAAACCCTACCTAACAATATCCAAGTTTCCAGAAACTTGACCCATAGATCCTTTTGTACCATGCCATGAATGTGTTAAGCAATGCAATAACCCAATATTAGGTACAAATCTCAAGTTTCACATTATAAATATCTCAATTAACTTAACTCCAGCTTTGTGTCTTAACTTATAATTCATCCCTTCATGTAAGGTTTACTTAGGTGAACATCAAGAAGAACAAATCAATTTCCAAGTTTTCTAAGCAATAAAATGCATTAACAATTCAATCATACAAGAGGAAACACCTCACTCAATCAATACACATTCAACAGAATCACATATCTAATTAATTAAGCACACAATTGCAATTTACAACATAATAATTGAATTCAAGTCAAGTAGACATAGGTCTACTTGCATAAAAATAGAAATATCTACTTACCAAAGTTTGACGATAGTGCAAAATCATAAGTTTCATGACGTAGTACTTCCCCATCTATCACACTTTGAAAAATACATACAGTCCCTAAGTTAACTGCAAGTCAAAACTAAACCCTTATAAGCTTGTGTTAGCTTATAGGTTCTTGAACTTTGTTTGACCGTATCTTATTCGATTTTAGTGAATTTTTTATTGTCACAATTGTTATTTTGAGTACTATTAAGATCTCTTCAAAAATAAGATTGATCAATATAGTTATAAGGTCAAAAATATCCTTTCTCGTTACCAACTCAATCATACATTATTCTAACTTTATAATTGACTTGGATAAGCTTTAATTCTAAACTAAAAACCCTAAAAATCACACTTCCCAAACATGACCAACACCAACTATGTGCTTAAAAAGGCTAACCTTACATTATTTTAACAAATATCATAATAGTTCTATTTACTATTTTACATATTAGGATAATAAATAGGCTTATATTAGGAAAATACACAATAAATAGTATAAGATCCATATTAGTTCCTTAAAAAATACTATGGACTCATGAAAATATATAGTTTTATATTGACCATCCATAATAATTACCTAGTTTATCACCTATTTTTTCAAAAATAGCATGTTTAGCTCTAAATTATGGAAAATAAACAAATTTATGTATAAGATAAAAAAAAAAGTATTCCAAATATCCTTACAAATTTTCAAAAGTCAAAATATGTTAGGCTTATTCATTGATTTATTCAAAAACCAATTATTTCAACAAATCAGCAAAATTATCAATTTTATTCAAAATAATTACAATAAATAATAAAAATGTTAATTTTAAAAAATTCTTTCTTCCATAATTAAATATATTTATTAGGTGTATTATATGCAAAAATTCAACTTGAAACAACATCATTTAATATTTCTAAAAATTGGTTTAATATTCGCCCAAATAAGGCTAGTTATTAAGCATCATGCATTTCCACTAAATATTTAATTAAAATAAAATTTTTACATTAATCTTCACTTAAAATAATCTCAAAAAACATTTTTTTTTAGAATTAATTAAGTAGGATTAACATTTTTAGAAAATTAAGCATCTTATGGGCAATAAAATAAGCAAATCGAATTGATGACCTCTGGCCACCCTCCAACGATGGCTCCTTGTTGGAGAAACTCCTTTGGCCACCCACTTTCTAACCCTAAGTGGCCACCATAGGAAAATGTTAACACCCTATTGACGCAATCCTAACTAGTCATGCCCCTGTTTTTATTCTATTTTATTTTATTTTTTTGAATTTTTCTAATTCTTCCTAAATTATTTTCTTGTGTGTCCTAGCTCATAAAATATTGTGAGTGATGTTTGGTCTTCTATTTATAGATTTTAACGTTGGGTAAGTGGCTTAGTCATTATGTCACAAGTCCTTTTTTTTTTTTTTTTAAGTTATCCTTGTTGTCCTAACATGCTAGGTGTCATTTCCTTGTTATTTCAGTGTTAACTCATCATTATAGGTTATTCTCATGCTACTACATCACTTTGATGACTCATCAAATCATTTTTTTCGATAATTTCAATAATTTTATATTAATTATCCATATTTTACAATTTTATATTAATATATAAACATATTTAATACATATAATGCATATTCTATATAAATACTATATATTATATATAATTCTATTTCATTTATTATTTTTATAAGTTAAATAATTTATTTCTAAAATCTCGTTATATCTCAAAACTCAAATTTCACATTTTTTATAAATACCAACTTTATCGATAAACTAATGTTTTTATAAAATCAATTATTTTATATAGTTTATCTTGAAAATTTTATTTTACTATGATACTTCTTCAAACTTTTTGAACCTTATTGTAAAGTTTGAATTAAAAAGGATAATGTTACCCATCACCCTAAATTTAAGAGCTCGAAACCTAAGGTTATCACATCGAAACCTAGGGTTATCACATCGAAACCTTAGGGTATTACAATAATTAATATCAAAATTACAACTATACTATCATTAGACTTACTAATAACAATTTGTATAGATTATAATGCATTTATATTGTGATTATATAAACTTTAGTTGGAAATATTCAAACCCTTAGTTAGATCATGCTTAAATTTTTTTGTATCTTTTCTTTTCAAATTATTAAAATTAAAATTTTCTTAAATTATACCATTAATATACATAGAATACAAAAACAATGCACGTGTAATTCCAATATAGTATTTTTTATGATAAATTAAGAAGTGAGATATTTTTAAGACTTTACTAGACTAGAGTTAGTAAAAAAGGAAGTAAAAGGAAAAAAAAAAAAAGATAGCAAAAGAAAATAGAGGTTTTTACCAAAAGAGGGAAAAAAGAAGAAGAAGAGGAAGAGAGAGGAACTAAATAGCAGACACAAATAGTGTATAGTCTTAGGATTATATTATGAGCTAGGTTTTTATTGTTATTTTCTTTAAAATTAAAATAAAAAAAAAACAATAAGGAGGATATAAGGTACCATAGAACTTGTACTTTTATAGTTTAGAATACAGATTTCATAGTAGAATAGAGAACCTTGACTTCATAATCGTACCCTACTCTGTGAAAGTAAGTTTCAAGAAATTACTAGCTGAAACCTATCTTGTAACTCTTATTACCCACTTGGAACCTACCTAGTGAAGCAAATCTAAGTGGATACCTTGTACGGTAAGCTTACTCGCTCACTCATGTTATGACTTGATCAAAATTTCTAAAGCCATAGTTTAGGTACTTGTTTAGGAACATATAAGGGTATATGTTTTTATTCCGTTAGTTTTAACATCCATTTGACGAATGTAGATGGTTTGTAAATCAATGCTAAAGTAACAAAGACTAGAATATGAAATATTTTACTTATTGGAGTAAGGATGTCAAAATCATCACATTTTCTTTTTGATGAAAATTTTTGTAAAGCATTCTTGGTTTATATATTTAACTATTAATCTAATGTGAGTAAGAAAATAGAAATCACTAGGTCTTACCAAGAAGGGCATGGGACCTTTGAATATTAAAGAAACTACGAAATGAATCAGTTAAATAGCTAACCATGAGCAACCATATTAGATATGACCCACCATAATGATCTTATACGACTTAGTCTTAACTTAATATGACTCACAAGCTAAGAACCAAGGTCCACTTGCCACATAACCTTATGACTATGGAATAACAAGAGTGAGGTTACTTGGAACACACTCATAAGTAGAGAAGTATATTTAATATATTCAAAAATGAAAATGATATGGCTATAGTAAAAAGGAGCTATCTATAGTAAGCTCTAAGGGAAAAATGAAGAAGAATTGTAATTACCACTAAGTAAGTATACAATTACTTTCGTAACATCATACAAAAAGGAACAAAAAGGAATCATCTATGGCATCAAAGTAGTGGAACAGTAGCATGCCATCGTTAGGTCATATGCAATCAAAGTGGGGATCCGAAAACTGATGTAAGTTAGCTAGCTAAGAGACATGGAATTCATATAAGTGGCTCAACAATTTAGGTAAGGCAAATGGGAATAGCGAAAGTCATCTGAACATGCTATCTAAGGTAAATGTAAGCTATTCTATAGGTCAGTAATGGTCTACACACAGCCCATGGATAGTCCAGTCTTCATGTAACTTAAGGTTAGTTCAGTTTTCTTATAATACAAGGTCAGTCAATACCATCCACCATTTAGCTTGGTGTCTATCTTCATTCAACTTAGGGTTAAATCTTTAAAAGATGTGCTAGCATAGACAAATGTCTAAAAACTAGTGCAAGTCGACATTCACTATAGAAGGGTATTGTGTATATAGATTACCTCATCCTCAGTAGGTTGAATACTAAGAATGTGTTTAGCCAAGTTTTAGAAACCTCAGAGTTGAGCCTTCGAAATGGGACCAGAGTTAAGAATAGTTATAGATAAGGTTAAAGTCCCATCAATACTCTAAAGGTGTTGGAGATTTAGCCTCAAATTAAGATCTTTTAACTTAGCATTATCTACAACTTGCATATGGCAATAAGTTGGCAACATTAAAGGATGAGGATACTTTATACCCCTTAGGCAATTCAAGCTTGTAAGCATTGTGAGTGATCTTTCATAAGATTTTAAATGGACCAGTAGCCCTTAGAGACAACTTGTTAATTCTTTAATTAGAAAAACATTCCTTACTTAGGTAGAACCATATTAAGTCTCCTTTCTCAAAGTACATAGCCTTTCTTCCTAGTTGCTAAGCTCTTATTACTTGGCAATAGTTAGATTAAGATGCTCGAAAACCTACTTACGTAACTTTTGTAACCTCTAGGCTTTGTTTGTAGTTTCTACACCTTTGAGGTCGGTATATTAATCATACCCATTGGTAGGGTCGAGTTAGTCCTATAGACAACCTCAAAAAGAGACTTACTGGTAGAACTATGTGTGCACTTATTATAAGCAAACTCAATAATAGGAAGACACAAGTCCTAGTTTGTAAGGTTCCCACCAACTATTGCTCAGAGGAAGGCCCCTAAAGTCCGGTTCACAACTGCAATCTAGTCATTTGTATTGGGTAATAGGATATACTGAACATCAATTTTGTTCTAAGCTTCCTCTATAAAGTCTTCTAAAAGAAGCTTGTAAACTTTGTATCTCAATCTGAGTTTATGCTATGGGTCATTATGTGTAGACACATGATTTCCTACACAAAAAGGTTATCGATAAACATAGCACTATTCGTTTTATGGTAAAGAATGAAGTTAAACATCTTGTTGAACTAATCTTCAACCACCATAATGGAGTCATGCTTCTAGACTATTTATAGCAATTCAAACATGAAGTCTATGCCCAAGTCGATCTAGGATTGTTTAAGTAAGAGAAGGTGTATATTCCTCATATGGCTCCTTCCTTTCTTTGGCTCTCTTGCACACTTCATACCTTACAATTAGTTTATGCACATCCTTAATGATTCCTAACCAAAAGAGATGCTCCTTTAATAACTCATAGGTCTTTTTCTCCCTAAAATGACCAGCTAATTAGTGTAGGCTTCTAAGAGTAATTGCTCTCATATCAAGCTATTTCATACACACAAACAAACTTTCTTGAACAAGTATCCACAGTCTTCATAGAAACTATTAACCATAACTTTTGATCTAAATTTGGTCATAATGGAACCAAATTAGTCATCTTGTTTATAGTATCCTAACATCATTCCAAATCCGAGAACTTTGGCCTATACTACAATGATCAAGACATGCCTTCTTAATAGGGCATTTGTAGTCTTGTTAGCACTTCCCTTTTTGTATTTGTTCAAATACAATAATGTCCCCAGAAATTCCACTTACTGGGCTTGTTGACGTATTAGCTTCTATTGGCCCAAAAATTACTTTAAAGATTCATGATCCATATAGATGATGAATCTCAAGGCATGAGGTAATGCTACCAAACTATAAGAGCTTGGATGAAAGCATAAAATTCCTTATTTATGCTGAGTAGTTCAATGTAGCTCCATTGAGTTGCTCATTAAAATAAGTAATAGGTCATTGCTCTTGCATCAAAATAGCTCTAATCCCTACTCCTGATGCATTGCATAGCAATTCAAATACTTCATCAAAGTCAAGTACGGCTAATACAAGGGTTGTTGTTAACTTCTCCTTGATCTCTTCAAAGCTTCTTTATGCTCTCTCAATCCCTAGGAATTTAGCATTCATCTTGGTTAGCTCAGTTAAAGGTATCGTATTGGTGTTAAAGTTGCAGATAAACCTCCTATTAAAGCAAGCAAGACCATGGAAGCTTTGCACTTCTAAGCTACTTTGTAGGGTCAACTAATCAATAATGGCTTGCACCTTCTCATCCTTAACTCGTATCCCTCTTTCTAATACTATTAAAGGAATACTACTTCCTTTTGACAAAATGTACATTTCTTTAAGTTGCCGAATATTCATTCAATACATAGGATGTTGAAAACTACTCATTGTTACTAGATATGAGTACTTAAGTCCGTATTGTAAACTAAAATGTAATCAAAGTAGATGACTACACATTTTCCAATCAGTAGCCTTAAGACATTGTTGATCAATCGCATGAAGGTACTTGAGGCATTAGCATGGCTAAAGGGCAAAACAAGCTACTCATAAAGTCCATGCGGTATCTTAAAAGCTATTTTCTATTTATCTCCTGGCTTCATTGTAATCTCATGATATCTATTCTACATATTGATTTTTGAGAATATCCATACACCAAAGAGTTTGTCAAGCATGTCATTTAGTTAAAGTATTAGCTATTAGTACTAGATGGTGATTTTGTTAATACCTCAATTGCTAATGCACATTCACCAAGATCTATCCTTCTTTAGGACGTATAAGATAGATGTAGTGCATGAACTCATGCTCTCCCAATCATATTCTTTCTCAACAAGCTCATCCACATGGCGTATAAGCTCAACTACTTGCTCAAATTGAATCTATAAGTCGGTTTGTTTGGTAGGATGGCCTTAGGTTACAAATTGATGCAATGTTTAGTTCTTTTGAGTAAGAGTAATCCTTTAAGTAAGTCTATAAGGAATAGATCTTCAAATTCTGTAATTAGTTTTTCAATTGTTTCAAGTAAGGATCCAATCTCCCTTAGTTCCATTAGCCTCTAGATCAATAAGAACATTAGGCAATCTAACATTATGACTTTAGTAAACTCTATTTGAGTTCGTAAGAGGGACTTCTTCTTGATAACTTGGGAGATCCTTTAAGTAAGTCTTTAGGACTCATAGGTGATAAGATGACTTTCTTCCCACCCCTTTAGGACATATAGGTGTTCCTATACCCATAGTGTATTACTCAGAGATCACATCGGCAGGACATCACAACTCATAAGCACCTCATCCTTATACTTGTCTCTTATTAAAATTGGCACTCATACCTATTTTGTACATATAAGGCTCCCTTCTCATGTAATTAATGAATTTTATAAGATCAAGGATGTGGAATCATTGGCTGCTCTAGGGTATCGACTAAGCATTGGCTGGTAACATTAGTACAACTAACCTCATCAATGATCAAGGTATATAAGCTACCCTTGACTCAGCAATTGGTGTAAAAGAGGTTCTCCCTTTGCTAGTTCTCATCAAAGATAGTGGTATTAAGCGCTTGTCGAACTACCATGCTCAAGTATTAACCTTATTCAGGTTGAACAATTACTTCAAGGTCATCTTGATAGTCTTTTGCCAAATATTCAACTTCTTCATTCTCTTCCCCTTCACTAGCACTCCTAACTTTAAAGTAGGGCTTCTCCTTTGATTGTCATAACTCGTTGGTTTAGGCATTGATTTTCCATGTATTGAAAGCCAAGGCACTTAAAACATTTGATCTCTCTAATCTTGTGACTAGAGCTTTACTCAAAGTCCTTTTTTTGTTCGAGCTCATTCATCTTATACTTCCCTTAACTATCTTTAGGTTGGTCATTACTTAGACCACATCAATCCACATCTTTACTGTAATCGGGTTAGCTTAAGATAACATCTCATATTTTAGTTCAAAAATAAACCTTAAGATGGTCTTAGCCTTATGTTCTTCCACATAACATCTTATCATAAGCATATGAAACTTAGGAACATACTTTTCCATGCACTGGGCTCCCTATCTCAACTCCTAGAGCTTATCAAATGTATCTTGCTTGTAATGATCAAGAATGAACCTATTTTGCATCATTCTCTTCATCGTAGCCTAAGTTCAAACCTCGCACTTGCCATCTTATTGGTGAGTTGTCTTTAGTTTCTTCCACCAAATCACTGCATAGCTTATAGACTCTAAGGCAACAAGTCTAATCTTCACCAAATTCCACGTAGTCATAGCAATCAAAAATCTTTTTGACCTTTTCTTCCCAATCGAAGTATTCATCTCTATGGCCACTTTAAGAAAAACTCGAAATCCATACTTTCAAATTGTCCATGCCCCTCGTAGCTCAAGTACCTATCTCTTCAAACACATAGAAGTTATCATCCTCTTCTTCCTTAGCAACTTCGTCTACGCCTCTCTTAATACTCATAAAAGTTGACTTCATGTTCTTCCTCAACAACTTCATCTAGCTCTAATCTTCTTGAAGCCTTTTTCTCTATTCACTTATTTTAAACTAGATGAGCACCCATCATGTTGTTAGCTTGAATTCTAACCCCTTAAAGCCTTCTCCAATTTTGACCAACTCAGTCATTCATGAGAATGTAATCAATAAGGTAGGCATCCACCAACCTTTGCATAGTGACAACCAAGTTGGCTACCATAGTGATCAAGTCCACTATTTTCATCTATTGACTATAAGGTCAACTAACTTTGTCAACAATGGCTAGTAGTATTGCTCTCAACATCACCTAAACCTCCCTATACACTGTAATTCGATATTTCTATTGGTAGAACTACTATTACTCCTCAGTTTAATTAGCAAATTCACACAACAATAGCAACCCACAAACACTACTACTCATATGGCACTTCCAATATGGCTTAGAAACACTGCCACATGTATGGAACAACCACTACAACATTGCAAAGTTGTTATAACTACTACCTAGATGCTTTAAACAAGAATTAAGTATACACAACACAATCTAAACAATAACAACACTAATGTAATCACAACCACAGCTATTTGAAGCACGTTGCAGTATAATAAAACATATGGAAGCTCTCTTGGTCAAAACCTGTAGCTTTGATACTAAGTTTATTTGATGTGTCTTAGAAAACATGAAACCATTAGGCCTTAACAAGAAAGGGATGGATGATAAGTGTGAATTTACATATATTTATTGAGGCATTTAATAGTGATTTCCTCGTATTTTTTATGAGGACTTTGATGATTTTGATACTTAGATGAGTAAATTGTTGATTTCAAGACTTAGAGGAGTTATTAAAGTGAAAACAACGAAATAACCCAAGTTTTAAGAGGAATTGCACTTATTTTGAAGAACTAGTCAAAGATAACAAGCTTAGAAAAAGATTTTGTCAAAGATCAAGGTCTAAAGAGGTAAAAATCCAAGAACACATCCTTGTTCTTAGGCTAGGATCTTCTCATTAAAGAATTTCCTTATATTTATTTTAGAGGAATATTGCGAAAAGAACATGCATGGAGTACACAACCAAGTATACGTCAAGGCATGGTCATGCATTGATATTTAAAATCTTTCATAATTGAGTTATTTTTGCATAACCTTATAAATAGAAAGTTAGATACTCATTTAGGACAAAGGAGAAGAGGATACAAATGAGGAAGAGAGAGAAACAAGAGAAAGACTATTGTTTTTTAGGATTTTCATTTTTAGTTTTATGATTTTATTGTAAATTTATCTTTTCAGTATGGTTGTAAAGTAAGTTGTAGATATCTAGACTTGTAAATCCTTAAATCGACATGTAAAATGCATATTTTGCTTATTTTAATGAAATTCCTAGCTTCTTGTTAAATCATTTGTGTATTTTGTATTAAATTAAATTGTTATGTCTAAAGTCTCAATTTAATTATTTGATATTATACGTTGAGGTAACAAGACCTAATGTATGATTAGGTTTACCACAATTGATGTGAATTTTTTTTTAATCTCATAGATAAGTTATAGAATTATTCTAGATTTAATTATAATATTTATAGAGGTAATTCCTATTCTTAATGTTATCTTAATTTACTATATTATAGAAGCGATTCGGATATAGCATAGTTGGGGTTAAGAGTAAGTAAGTGAAGCCATTCCTATCAACTCACTTATTGAAATTTCCCATTAATACGAATAAGGAAGAAATTAAAAAATTTTTGAATTATTGCATATTAATTCCTTAGTCAAGTAGAGTTTAGATATCCATTTGGTTTATTAAGGTTTTTTTCTTTATTTGTTAATAATTATTCAATTTTATTTCTCTTAGTTACTAAGGTTTAGTTATTTCGTTTCATAATTGAATTTTAATATTTCTTCAAAAGTAGAATAATAGAGTGAGAGTAAGTAGTGTATATGGTTCTCAAGAAATTGACAACTTAGACTTTGCTAGTTTACTATATTATAACTTAACAAGTGTACTTGCAAGTTAATCAAGGTTTTACACTGTTGTCAGGGACTACGAATTAAGAAAGCTCAGGCCTTTATTATTCTACTAACCCTTTTTCATTTATTTTCTAATTTGAATCACTTCGAATTTATTTTCTCTTTTTGTGTTTGAGGAATTTGGAGTAATGGCCAACAATAGGGAAGTACTAAAGACCTTATTTTATTGTATTAAACCCTCTATTAGTAGAGCCGACTCTAGTATAGCGAACTAATGAGTTTATTATCTCACTGATTATAATTCAAATGGTCCAGCAACAGCTACAATTTGAAGGTTTACTAGAAGAAAACCCGTACACTCGTATCGTTAATTTCCTAAAGATATGTACTACCTTCAAAATTAATGGAGCTATGAATGACACAATGTGGCTGAGATTATTCCCTTTCTCATTGCAAGGGAAAGCAAAGTATTGGCTAGCTTATCTTCAGAAAGATTCCATCAGTTTATAGGAAGAGTTAACTAATAAATGTTTAGAAAAGTATTTTCCTCCCGTTAAAACAACCAAGCTTCAAAGTAACATTTCATCATTTGTTCAGTTTGATTTTGAAACTCTTTATCATGCTTAGGTGAAATGTCCATATCATGGCCTTCCACTCTAGCTGTAGGTACAAAACTTCTACAGCACTTTAAATTTTTCTACTAAACAATCAATTGATTAAACTATATGAGGGATGTTGAATATGAAAATGCCTAAAAAAGCTTAAGTTTTGATTGAGAGTTTGGCAATGAATCACTATCGTTAGGAGAACACTAAAGCTAACAAAAAAAGTTTAAGCACATGTGATTTGGATGTTACCACAACCTTAGCAACCAAGGTTAAGGTGCTAAGTCGAAGGTTAGAAACTTTTTCTATGCCTCCATAACATCCTATAATGATGAATTCTATAAATCTAAGATGATATGGAGGGTAAAATAGTACAAGACAAACTGATTATTGTGTAAATTAATGGGAATTTTACTATGTACCTTATAAAGATCATAAAGAACGATGTAACATTAGTTGAACTTTCAAGGGGACTATCCATATGGGACTTAACCAAAGTATATGAATTATCCCTAAAGATTTCAAAGCTTCTCGCATTGAGAAAAAAAGTTAAGGTTGAAAGACATGTTGAGCAATTATGCCGAAAATAATGAAGTCATATTCATGAGCATTGAAAGACAAATTGAACAACTTGCAAAAATTATTATTAAAGGCAACAAGAACTACCTCCTCAAGCACAAGTGAAGCTATAACTCTCAAGAATGGCAAAGAGTTATAGGTAAGAAAATAAGTTGACAAGAAACAAGTCAACCATCAATCAGTGACAAAAGATTAAGAAAACAAAGTTAAGGAGACTCTAGAAATTGCAAAGGAGAAGGTAGAGCCCCAAAAGTGAAAAAATATAAGCCTCCAATGCCTTATCCTCACCGACTCAAGAAGAAGCACTCAGACAAACAATATGGTAAATTTTTAGACCTTTTCAAAAATTGCATATTAACTTACCTTTTGTTGAAGCTTTGTCACAAATGCCAAAGTATGCAAAATTTATAAAGCAACTGTTGTTCAACAAAAAGAAGCTAAAGGAACTCTCTATAGTAACCTTGACGAAGAATATTCAGCAATACTCTAAAAGAAGCTTCCAACAAAGTTGAAGGCTTTAGGAAGTTTTAGTATCCCTTGTCTAATTGGTTATTTATCTGATAAGAAAGCATTAGTTGTCATTAGAGCTAGTATAAGCTTAATGCCATATAAATTATTTTAGAAGTTAGGCTTAGGATAACCAAAACCAACCAAAATGACTTTGTAATTAGTTTATAGATCTATGGCATACCTTAAGGGTATAATTGAAAATGTGTTGGTTATGGCAAATAAATTTATTTTTGTTGTAGATTTTGTAATTTTGGACATGGACGAGGACATTGAAGTGCTACTTAGCTATAGCTAAAGCCATTATTGATGTCAATAATGGCAAGCCCATTTTAAGGGTAGGAGAAGAAAAGATAATATTTAGAATAAAAGAGGCAATGAAAAAGTGGATTGAATAAAATGATACATGTTTTTTCCTTGATATTGCTAACACCTCTGTAACTAGTGTTTTGCAAGAATTAGTAACAAAGGATCCTTTAGATTAGTGTTTGAAACAAGGAGAATAAGAAGATTTGGCAAGCAACCTGACTTATGCCAACATAACAATATAGTTAGAAGCCAACCCACCAACTATCGAGAAGAATAAGTTTGAGAGGATAGAGCCAGCAAAAGAGGCATTGCTAAAGCCTTCTACTAAAGAGCAGCCTATCTTAAAATTGAAGCAACTTCTAGATTACCTAGAGTATGCCTTCCTAGAAGAGGGTACAAAACTACCTATGATAGTCTCTTTTGAGTTAAACGCAGAACATAAGGAAAAGCTTTTGAATGTGCTTCATAAGCACAAAAGAGCAATTACTTAGAAGATTTCAAACATCAAGGGAATTAACTCGTCCTTTTTTACCCATAAAATACTCATAGAAGAAGGGCATAAACTAGTGGTGCAACCACAAAGGCGATAACTTGAAAATGAAAGAAGTTATTAAAGCTCAAGTAATAAAGCTTCCAAATACAAGTATGATTCATCCAATTTCTGATAGTTCATGGGTCAGTCATGTGCAGGTTATAACAAAGAAAGGAGGAATGATAGTAGTTCCAAATGAATAGAATGAATTGATTTTGATGTGAACAAGTGCAAGGTGAAGAGTTTGTATAGACTATAAGAAACTTAATGATGCTATAAGGAAAGATCCTTTCCCTTTATTAATTGTTAATCAAATGCTAGAACACCTATCAAGTCACATGTATCATTGCTTTTTAGATGGCCTTTTTAGTTATTTTAGATCTCGATTACCCTAAAGGACCAAAGGAAGATGGTGTTTACATGTCCCTATGATACTTTTGTCTATATGATGATGTCATTTAGTCCCTATAATGTATTAGCCACATTTCAACAATGCATTATGGCAATCTTTGCAAATTTTATTAAAGATATAATGGAAGTGTTAATGGATGTTTTCTTGGTTTTTGAGAATTCTTTTGATCCATGCCTTATTAACTTGCAAAAAGTGCTAAATAGATGTGAAAAAACAAATATGGTGTTAAATTGGGAGAAATGCCATTTCATGGTGAAAGAAGGCATAATGCTAAGACACAAAGTGTCTTGGAGAGGTATTGAAGTAAACAATGCAAAAATTGACACTATTGCAAAGTTGCATCTTCCCACTTCAATTAGAGTTGTGCACAATTTGTTAAGCCATGTAGGGTTTTATAGGAGATTTATTAATGACTTCTCGAAAATTGCTAGATCCTTGACTTAACCATTAGAGAAATACACTCTATTCCTTTTTCCAAAAGAATGTTTGGAGGTGTTTATATTATCGAAGATAAGCTAATACATGCCCCTATAATGGTAGCACCAGAATGAAATTCATCATTTGAACTTATATGTGATGCAAGTAACTATACTATAGGTGCAGTTTGTGGGCAGAAGCAAGAGAAAGACTTCCAGCTAATATATTATGCTAGTAAGAGCCTCATAGAAGCTTAAGAGAACTATAATTCACAAAAAGGAGCTATTAGCAATGGTCTTTGCATTTGATCAATTCAGGTTATATCTTATCCTTTCTAAAGTTATTGTTTACACTAATTATTTTGCTTTGCATTACTTATTGAATAAGACAGATGTCAAGCCCAAATTAATCAGGTGGATATTATTGCTTCAAGAATTCAACCATGAGATATGAGATAAAAAGGGAGTAGAGAATTTGGTTTCAAATCATCTATCCACTTAAGGAATCTATCCTTAGAAAAGTTAGATGAGTGAGATATCAATGATGAATTCTCAAAGGAGCAACTTTGCCAAGTAAGTCCTTATACAGTTACTTGGTTTGTTGACATAGTAAATTATTTAGCTATTAACATTTTTCCTAAAGGATTGGATTATTGATAAAAGAAAAAAAATTTCCATGAAATGAAAAATTACTTGTAAGAGGACCCATATCTGTTTAAGATTTATACAAATCAAATGATTAGTAGATGTGCATCCCACATAAAAGGTTAGTAGATTTTAGGTCACTATCACTTAAGGCCAACCAGAGGATACCTTAGTGGAAACAAAACAGCACACAAGGTCCTTGAATATGAATTATACTGGTTAACATTATTTAAGGATGCTTAAGAGTCTATAGAGTCATATGATAGGTATCAAATGGTAAATAATATTTCTAAAATAGCCAAGATGCCTCAAAATCCAATTTTAATTTAGAAGGTCTTTGATATATAGGATATTGACTTCATGGAGCGGTTTCCGAATTCCAACTGAAACAAATATATCCTAGTAGCAGTAGACTATATGTTCAAATAGGTAGAAACTCAAGCTTTACCATCAAATGACACTAGGGTAATGAAACAGTTTCATAAAAGTATGTTTTCTAGATTCAACATTCCTAAAGTGATTATCAATGACTGAGGAACTCACTTTTGCAATGTTCAACTTGAGAAAGTGTTTAAGTGATATGGCATTACTTACTGAATCGCCACACCATGTTACTTACAAATAAGCAGACAAGTAGAAGTTGCAAATAGGGATTTAAAAAGCATCATGGAGAAGATGACTGAGCATAATAGACGAGATTGGTTAGAAAAACTTAACAATGCTCTATAGGCATATCGAACCACATATAAGACACCAATAGGCACCATTCCATACTGACTTTTGTATGAGAAAGCATGTCATTTATCTATGAAAATTGAACATGAAGCTCATTGGCATATAAAGTGTAATAACCTTAATCTTAAATGTATAGGTGAACATAGGAAACTTCAGTTGAATGAGCTAGAAAAATGGCATGAAATGGCTTATGAGAACTCAAGACTATTTAAAGAGCGAGCCAAGTAATACCACGACAGTTAGATTAAACAATGAAAGCAATTTTAAGTCGAAGAGAAGGTCTTCCTTTACCAATCTTAACTACAACTTTTCCTAAGTAAACTCAAATCATAGTAGTGTAGATCCTATAAAGTAACTTAAATATTCCCATATGGAGAGGTAGAGATTTCACACCCCAAATGAGGAACATTTAAAGTAAAGGGTCACTGACTCAAGCTGTACTTGAGAGGATAGTTTGATCAAGATAACCATGTCAAGTTTGATCTTTTCCCAGTCTAAAAAAAAGGGGTAGTAGCAACCTAAGCTACTTTATTTTCATTTTATTCTACTTGTGATTTTGATTTCTATTATCTGATAGTTCAACATAATTTGGTTTAAACAATCTTTTGAAGTAATGCAGGTTCAAGCAACTTAAGAAGAGGTTATTTATGCTAAGGAGAACAAAGTCAAATATCAAGATCATGATTCGGGATGTGATTTGCATCGAAGGGGAAGATTGAAAAAGATTACGAGAAGACTACAATTAAGGAACACAAATATGCTCCCATCTATGTTCCCCTCAACATGTAATTAAGCAAATAAATATGAGAGCAACACACTCATAATCTAGGGTACGATCCTCTCTAAAGCCGATACATATGGTCAAGGACAAAGACTACGGTCAAGATCACGCTTGTGATCTTTGCCTATGTTCACGTATGATTCATAAAACATTATCCATGCTTAGAGAAGACGCTTGTGATACCACTTGTGAATAATCCTATTCAATTTTTCCTTACTCTATCTGCTTAAAACTTTCCTAATTTGGCTCACTTATCTTGCTAATCCACTTTCCTTCTTTTATCACATGCTTCTTTAAGCTATTCCTAAAACTAGAAGAAATCTTGTTAATCTAGGTTATTACCTATTTTAGTAATTATTCATTTACCTTGTTTATCAAAGATTGGGTTTCCTTTATGTGAAGCAACAATGCATAGGTATGTTTCTATTTATAAGTAGATTCATTGTTGTGTATGAATTACTAGCCTCCTTAATACACTCATACAGTTATAGTCAAAACACCAACTATAGGGAAATTTGTGATGGCAATCATGGCTCCTTCAAGACCTAAAACAACCCATCGTAACCTTAAAAGGGCCTCTTCTTAACTTATATTAGCATAGAATCCACTACTACCCTACCACCACACCCCAAACACATGCTATAATTTGAAACATCTAAACACAAAGAAAGATTTGATATACTAAGTAAGAAGGGCTTTTCAAGATCTAGCTTCATAGATTGGGAAACCATAAAAAAAGCTAATATATAAACTGAAATTAAAGCTATGGTTGAGAAAGCAGGTTAAGAGAAACTCTTGAATGTCCAAGATCCAGTTTATAAGGAACTTACTTTGGAGTTCCTCGCTTCCCTAACAATGGAACAAGACCCATTACCATGTAATGCCTAAAATTCACAATCTTTCGACTTGAGAAACACTGAGTTCACCCATTACCCTATGAACTCCCATGTAGAGTTACCCCTACAAACTAGTGGTAAAAGCTAACTAGAGAAAAGACTTATAACCTTAAACTCATTACAAGATCCCACTTGAAAAATTTCATACATCACATCTTCCATTGATTTCTTACCCACACAAATAGTATGAAAGGAAAGTGTACCAAGATGGTAGTGATGCATGAAGTGTTTTACCTTTATAGTTTTGCGAAGGGATACCTAATTAATTTAGCAGTAGCATTAGCATTTTACATGCGACACTAAGCTACTATGTGAAGGTAAAACAAATTGGATGTGGGCCATACACTTTTGGTGAAGAAATTGGAACTCTTTATCAACAATCCCTAATTGACCATTACGAAGGATGTTACTCTAATGTCACTTTCAACTTTTCACCAAATGGATCTCCTACCGAACAATGTTGGTAAGGAAATGCTTAAGAGAAAGGACTATGACACTTCTACCAACCAAGATAGTTTAGCCTACCAAGTTACAAAACTAAAGGTTAGGGTTTGGAAATTGGTGAAATCCTAAGAACTCTTCAAGCAATCTTTGAAGAAATTTTTCCAAAGACAAACACGTTTGATGGACTTTTGCAGCATCTTAGCTGACCAAGTCAAAATTATGATCCCTCTACCTACAGAGGAGGACTTGATATATGTGGCTAAGAGAATGGATTTAAAGGATGATAATGAGAGCGATGAACAAGATTTTGAATAAAAGGAGACCATCAATGTGGATTCCAATGATAAAGATGGGATTGAAGCACAAGAGAATATCACTAAAGAAGACAACATAGATTTCTTTTCATTGTTCTTTTGATTGTTCTTTTATGTAAGTTGACAATCTCTTTTATCTTAATTTCTGTTATTTTTAGTCCTTATTTTTTATTCATGTTTCCTTTAACTTGCAATTTTTCCATTCATTTCGTTAATTTGCTATTAATAATGAAACAATAAAATTTCTCTTCTTCTACACACTTGTCTTTCTTTTGTTAGCCTCCTTTAAATTCATAAAAATTTAATCAATGACTTCCTCTAAAAAACAACTCATATGGACTATCAATTCCCCATTCGCATTTATCATAAGGGAAACTTGTTCTTCTCACATACTTCTTCTTATTACACTCATTGCTTTTATTACATATTCTTTATACCTTATTGTAAGTACATTAGGACCAATATACTAAATTAAGTATAGTGAAGGAGCCTAACATATAAGTATATTACTCATTGCCATCTAAGAAACCAATTACGTTTCATTTGAACCCCAACCCACCCCTAGAATTTTTTTTTTTCTATTTTGGTCTACAACGTAATATTGTCTAGCTATGTGATGCATAAATAATGCTTGTAAAAAAATTTCTTAACTACTATTGCTCATTTTACATGTTATTAGAATTGAATAGTAGAATCTATGTGGGGCAAAGTTACATACTATTTAGTTGAGGATTCTAATGCTTCAATAAAATAATTATGTTGTTGATTGAGCATTGGACATATGCTACTTTAAAGCTTACTTGGATGTATGCTTGTTCCTTCTTGGTATCTAGAGCTTTATAATCTTGAGTAAACAAGTAGATGAAACTTATCTTTTATAAATCCCTTGAGAAATTGGAATAATTGGGGATGGAAAAAAAAAAAAGAAAAAGAAATTCAACTAAAATGGCAAGGATCAACCTTGGTCTATCAAAAAAGCAAGGTTCCTTCGCATTGCCAATGTAAGAAAATTGGTTAAGCTAGTAAGGATCAACCTTAGTCCATTAGAAAAGAGAGGTTCTTTCCTACTGTTAACATAAGAATTAAAATGGTAAGGGTCGACTTTGGTCTATCAAAAGAACAAGGCTTTTTCCCAATGCCAACGTAATCTTACTTAATTAAGGGAATTAAATTTAATTGAAAGGCCTTCCAATGACATTGTATACTAAGGGAATGATCAAGAGACGAGTCGATACAAAGTGTATTTGCTCCTTATTATAATGCTTAGTGAGATTGAAAGAGACTTATATACGTATTAGCTAAGTGTAATGAGTCAAGTATGGTCTTTGCCTAATCACATGAAAAGGGACTAATTAAGGGATGAATCATTGGTTAAATAGTGTGACTAAACTTTGATTTATATGGATTAGCTGTTAAATTCTGATATTTGTGTTTTTTGTGTATTAAGAAAGTGATTGGGATGAAGTTATACAAGTTGCCAAAGGTGCTTAAGGAAGCCTTACAAGGTTGCATTAACTTGTGAGGATTTGATCTTTAATTTATTTTGAGATTAGATGTTAGCTTTTGATGTTGCATTAAATGGTAATGGGTGAAGCTAATATTTCTTGTCCAATTTTCTTTATATAAATCCTTGATAAGGATTAGTTGATTTGTTTGGGGACAAGTAAATGTTTAAGTATATAGAGATTTGATAATTGTGAATTTACATATATTTATTAAGGCATATTATAGTGAGTTCCTTTAACTTTTTATGAGGATTTCAATGATTTTGATACTTAGATGAGTAAATTGTTGATTTCACGACTTGAAGGAGTTATTAAAATGAAAAGAATGAAAATCGCTTAAGTTTTGAGGGGAATTCCACTTATTTTGAAGAAGTAATCAAAGATAGCAAGCTCAAAAGAAGATTTTATCAAAGATCAAAGTCCAAAGAGATATACATCTTTTAGCTACAATCCTCTCATCAAAGAATTTTCTTAGATTTTTTTTTTTTTTTTTTTTGAGGATTATTGCAAAAGGAACATGGTTGGAGTATATGCCTAAGTATACACCCATGATCCGAAGGTGTAGTCATGCAATGATATTTAAAAACTTTCATATTTGAGTTATTTTTATACAACCTAATAAATAGAGAGTCACATACTCATTTAGGAAAAAGGAGAAGAGGATACAGAGGAGGAAGAGAGAGAAACAATAAGAAGACTATTGTTCTTTAGGATTTTTATTTTTAGTTCTACGATTTTACAACAAATTTATCTTTTCGTTATGATTGTAGCATAAATTATAGATATCTAAACCTATAAATTCTTGGATTGACATATATAGTATGTATTTTGTTTATTATAATGAAATGCTTAACTCTTTGCCAATTCAATTGTATGTTTTGTATTGAATTAGGCTATTATATATTGTATGTTGAGGTTGTGAGACTTAATGTATAAATAGATTTACCACAATTGATGAGCATTTTCTTTGAATATCAAAGAAAACATGAAATGAATCAATCAAATAGCATATGATGAACAACCATCATGGACATAACCCACCATAATGAAAAGGACTATTTTTAATAGACTCCTAGGAAAAAAACAAAGAACTAAAATTACCATTGAGGGAGTACACAATTACTTTCCCAGTATCATACAAAAAGGCTAAAATTGCCTTGCAGTGTCAATGTAGTGGGACATGGGGCATACCATCATTAGGTTATAGGTAGTAAAAGTAAGGGCACTAAAACTAATGTAAGTCGGTTGGCTATGGGACATGGAATTCATATAAGCATCTCGATCAGGTCAAGAAGTAGTTCGGATGAGGTAGAAGGAGCTACTAAAAGTCAGCTAAGCATGCTGTCTAAGGTAAGTGTTGAGCTATTTAGTCGGTTAGTATTGGTCTCCATGGAGCTCAAGGTTAATCTAGTTTTCATGTAGCTTAAGGCCAGTTCAATCCCCTTATAGTTCAAGGTAGGCCTAGACCATCCTCTACTCAACTTAAAGTTTGTCTTCGTGAAGCTTAAACTTAGATCTCCAAAGGATATGCTGGTGCAAATGAGTGTCTAGCCACTATAGTAGGTTAGCAATTGGAGTAGAAGACTATTATGCATATTAGATTACCTCATCCTTGATAGATTAAGTACTAAGAATGTGTCTAGCTAAGGTTTAGAGACCTTAAAGTTAAGCCTCAAGATGGGACCAAAGCTCAGAATAATTGTGGATGAGGTTGTTGTCCCATCATCTACCACCACCACCACCACCCACCCCCCCCCCCCCCCCCCCCCCTCTTAAAATCAAATACATTTCATCTTTATTTACTTCTTTTAGAAATGTTGCTTGAGAAAAAGAAATTTCTTCTAACTATAATAAAGGAGCTAAGGTAACTATATAAGCATGAACTTCATCTTCAAATGAAATTTTCATTTTTGTGATTCTTCACTTCTTTTTAGTTATTAATATCATCAATTTAGTGAAACTTACCGTAAATTTAGAATATATTTGCTCTAGTGAAAAAAATATATATGTTGTAAAATTGAAAATCTTTCTATTCTAACAATAGGATTGCAATCTACTACATCACCTTCCAAATAAGGAATCTATATACAATACTTCTATTCACATGGTCAAAACATGCAGTCAAATGCTTTTGAACCTATATAGTTTTCTTTTCTTAAGGTAGGATAACCTTTCTTAGAAATCCTGATACTTTAAAATATTCTATATTCTATCTACAAGCTTTCCATAATTCATAAGGAGTTATTTAGCTACTTCAACTTTGAATACAATAACATACCAAAGCTTTATCTTTATTGATTTTTATTAACAAACTATAGATGAAAGGATCCAAATTACATGATCACATCATATATCTTATGCTTCACGTAGTCTTAGAGAAGTGATGTGAAGGTGACATGGGGAAGGATGGCTTCAATAGAATGATTTTAAGGAGGAACAAACAATCTTGGAGTTTCAAGTAAGCAAGTATCAAATAAGGAGCCTAAGGCCTGAAACTTGCAATTCTTAACCAATTAAGCTAGTTATTTATTTGGGCAATAGTTTGATCTTTGAAAGCAAAGCTCCTACAATAGAATATTGTTTCTCTTGTCTTTCTAGAATTGTGAAACAAGGAGGCACTATTGAGTATTTATAAACCATTAGGCTTGTTGACAATTGTGCGATTTCTTTAATTATCAATAGATGAGATAAAACCTACTTATTCAAGGTTTATCTTGATGATATAATCAAGACTTAATGCCTATAGCATTCCTTATGAATGTATGAGCCCATCTAAGAGAGATTGAGGATAGATAGGTTAGCCTAATGATCTCTATTTCAAGTTTGCTAAGTTTAATATATGGGCTATAAGAAGAAGTGTCTAAAATTGATCTATGAAGTTTGAATTTCAAAAGGACACGGTTGGTCCGAATACTTACCGTGAAGTAAGATATATAAAATTACTAGAAAGTTGGAGTAGAGCACCTTTAGGATTTGCCGCTTAATAGTTGAATGATTAAAATGGGAGATAAAGTTGCATTTAAAGGAAAAGCGAACTCTCCTTTTCACCAGAAAGATAAAGATAAAGAGAACTTGGAAGAGCCTTGATTCTAAAGTTTTCTTTAAAAAATTGTACCGCAGCCATTACGGCGCCTTGCACAGTCATACTTAGGTTAGTTGCATATTCCAGTTAAAATGTCCAATGCAGGCTCGATAAAAGCTATCAAAAGCTACCTAACATTAGCCCTAATTATCATTATACCTTTTGACACTTCTTACTTCGTCAAAGCCAATTCATGCACAACAATGTGGTAATTTTGACTGCACTTCCTGAGATTCAGGTGGGAAAAAATAATGCAGCATGTGGTACAATTGCAAGTTGTAGGGAATCCAATTTTATGATTTTTTTTGTGATTATTATTACCTTCTTATGATGTGTCTTGATTTTATATTCATTTTTATACTTTCATTATATTATGTTTTAAAAGTGAACACACAAGTTTGGAAATATAATGCGAGATTGATAACCTCTTAATAACGCATTCAGGGTCCAAAGTGCCATTGATCTTGAAATATAATGCAGGCTTTTGTTTCGGTACAGAGGAATGACACACTAAGGATTTATGATTAGCCTCTATAGTGTGAAACTTGCTATGTTGTCCGTTTGTCTTGCCTGGATGTCCTGCTTTCGAGTTATCCATCCAATTGAACTCATGTGGTTGCACAATACCCATATTTCAATAAGTGGTGACATTTTTACTATGAAGTTATTCAAGAGCAAAGAAAAACCTCCCAAGAAATACCCCAAATCAATTGATACCTTATTTGTTTGTCTTCTTTGAATTTTTGTAGAAATTTTATTCACATTGATTTCAAAGTGTGTTTGACAAAATAAAATATCAAAAAACTTGGATGTCTATATCACCTTAACCCGCTCCCCCCTAAAATGAGACTCATTGACCCCATATACCGTTTTGGTTTTACAGAAAGGGAAAAATAATAAATGAAAATTTTCTCTCCCATTGAATCATTTACGAATTCCTTAACTCCAAGGAATAGATGAAATATAAATAAAATAGCTTCAAAGTAATTATGTTCCAAAATATATGAACCAAGCATAAAATATATATAAATACGATAAAGACATACAAATGCATGTTTAAAAAGAAAAGAAAAAAAAAAGAAAATTTAAGTAGATTTTAAGTGTGACAAGATATAAAGTGGACGTGATATGAGAAACTATCTATGTATTATCCAATGGGTACAGTTTTTGAAACTTAAAATGAGAATCTATATATATAACCTATTGGAAATTGAAAATAATATGAAACTTGTACAAGAAATTTATATGTTTACCGTTAAAATTTAAAAAAATTATATAATTATAAATTGTATAAAAAATATTATCAAAATATCGATAACATATTATATCTTGAAGATACAATATTAGTATATATATATATATAAATATATATCATATTTTTAAGATACAATATTATTTTTAATATACTATTGTTATATCGTGTATAAATGCTAACGTCGCATCTTCAAGATGCAACATAATATTAATATTTTGATAATATTTTTTATAAAATTTGTAATTATATAATTTTTTTTATTAAATATCAATAAACATGTATTATACCCAAACTTATATCATATAAATCTTAGAAGGAGGAGTGCTCGTAGAATGAATTGAAATTTTAAATTGTTCTTAACTGATATTGGACATGCTTGTTTTTGACGATGAAATACTGTATGTGGTTATATTTTTTATTATAAAAATAAGTGGAAAGAACATAGAAGTTCCAGAGGTACCATATAACCTTAGGTTACATTGATACAATTATAAGATTATTCCAAAAGATTACCAAATAATTCTTCCAAATTATTCCAACTTATAATTACAGACGGGGGGGGAGAGCAGGAACTTATACCTTATCAAGTATGGACCCTTTCATCCTATCGTACAAGATATGGCAAACTTCGGGGATTATATTACATTTTGTGTTAGTTCAAACATGACCGCTTTGCTATGGCCCCTTCAACAGCTATTTTGCTCGCACCAACAACACCAACCACTTACCTAAATAAATAAATTAATAAAATAATTAATTGATAAAAGCTCTTGGACAAGGATGCTTTTAGCCTATAAACTTCTAAAAAATGATTTTGCTTCTAGTAAAGTTTTAAAAGAGTAATTTAACTCTACCGATTTTGTTGAGAAGATCACCAAATTGAATGCTGTTTTATTGTTCTACATGAAAATTTATCAACATTCTTATCATCTTTTATATCCTGATATTGTATAATAATTAACTAACGATTGGCTCGATTATTTTTTTGGTTTTCTTTCCGTATGACCCTAGGGGACTAAAAAATTGCTTTCTTCGAGAAATAAGCACATGTTTAATATTCATGATTTTAGGAGATATATAAAATCATTATTTTGGGCTTACTTATGGCCACGTTAGGTTACATTCCAATCTTTCATCTTGTCATTAAAATCCTTTTATAAAATGCATAGATAATAAATTATATGCTAAAATAATAAAATAGATAATCTTATGGATGTGATTATAGAAGTTTTACAATAGCAGTATTAAAGACCTAAGTCTATAGTTATCAATCTTTGATTTACTTATTATAATATGAAAAACAGTGTAGCAGGCAATTAAAAAAAAGGTTGTTAATGCATAATATAGTATTATCCATGTAAAAGTGGCACAAATTTTGCTGTATAAGAGCATGGACTATGGCAAAGAAAAAGCGAATGGTAGATAAAGTAAAACCGGCTAGACGAATAGACTTTATATCTTCATGAGGTTTACTGTTTTACTCTTTTGACCAAGTGAGATGCTAAATTAAACTCGTTTCCCATTTTATGTATTTAATATGCTTTTTACAAAGTGAACATGCAAGCAGAGTTAAGGAATCTCACCAGGCAGGACAACGATTTACATGTCTCAGTCAAGTGAAAGATGTTCATAATGGTGAAATAAAACCAAATTCAAAGAGAGTCAAAAGAAATGTCATTTGAGTAATACCATTTTCAAGTTGAAATGATGATTAGTTAGATTAGAAACAGTTGGATTAATGAATATGTTCCCTAATTTTTTGAGCAAACTGCTTCAGTGGTCAAAGACATTATGCAAGACCTTGAAGATTATTGGAAAATCAATGAAATGCTTGATTAAGTCACGTCATGGGTCTTGTCCACTGCTAAAAGAAGAGAACTTCGTGAAAAATGAAATAAGTCTTTCGTACATAATAATTAAACTTATTATTCTCCAGAAGACAAAATCATTATTACTTCCTTTGATTGATACCTGATTATTGCCTGATTTAACTTACTACCTAAAGATTTCCAAAAAGGCCCATAAAAAATATATATATATATATTATATATTAATAATCATTTTCTCTGCCTCAGCTTCCATATCTTCTACTGACTCGAAATGGAGACATCCAAGTGGCGGAAACGAAGTGGAGAGTGGAGACTAGCACGGTATAAAGGATTTTGTTTAAATGCTATAGAATGCCATTTAAACTTAAAAAAAGTTTTAATAGGTATTATATATTATGTATTATATAAAAATATTAATAATAAAAATAATTTTTAAACCTATTGATTTATACACAATATATATATCAATATCTTTTTTATATTTATATACTATATATATATAATAAATAGGATGTATTATTAACTGAATTATTTCGCTTTAAATGTCTATTGATTATACAAAGGATTTCATCTGAATGTCATCTGATACCTTCTAATTCCGTGCATGTTAGAAAGACGACTTTGTTTCAATGCTATCCCATGCCATTTGAATATTGTGCTTCTTCAACGAGAAAAAAATTCATGACTCGTTAGCCCTTTACGTTTTGCTCCGACACGCTTTCGCCCATTAGAGAATATTCTCAATTGCTGCCTCCTATAGGAGTCCGGGGTGTGTTTCAGTCAGCTATTGATGATCGCTTTGATAAGCTATTGCTTTGCTTGTCAGCTTATGAGGTATTCGCAATTGTTTCAAACTATTGTTCCCTTCTTAAGGACAAGTCCTTATGCATCACTTACCTGTCCATTACTGGAAACACCATTTTCCATCTAACTTGAATCTGTTAAGCATGCGACCAACATTACGAAAAAATTTATTATTTACTTAGTTTTTTATTTTCATTTTATTGACTCTTTTACCCTTACTAGTAAGGTTATTTATTTACTAGTCAAGCCGCTTTTCATGGTAATGAAATTTAAAGAGAAATCTCTTCTAATTTCCTAGTTCTTATCAATCTAATTTTAAATTGTGATGAATAATCCATTCTTATCAATCTCCTAGAGATTGTGGTGAACAATTGTTACTAAGACCATATGCCATGTTAGGCTCTCAATAATATATCCTAATTATTCTATAAATCATGTATCATACATCAAATCTCTAATTTAATCATCCTATTTTGTTTTGAGATTGTTTTCGTGTACAGTTTCCAAATTGTGCACATCTTTATTTCTTATTTGTACACGTATAAAAACTATCAACTTTGTTATTATCAAGATCTAGATCCGTTACATAATTATGTTTAAGCCTGGACTTTACGGACATTGGAAATGTATTAATCTAACGATGTTAATCAATTCAAAGATTCATAGTATAAAAAATATTAGAAACAAATACGAATTTTATGTTACATGTCATATAATACAAGATAACAAGTAAAGGAGAGAGCATGATATACAAATTCAAGTGGAGAACTCTGAACACGACACACAGGATCGAACAGATCAGTATAGTATAAGCAACAATAATACGGTTGTTTTCCTCACAATCACACAGCACTATTTCCTCCCATTAACTCCTTACGCTCTCATTTACTTGTTTACTTTTCTGATTATTGCGTGCCCCATAATCAGTACTCTTAATCGCATTCCAGTCCTTACAAAGAAATGACAATTTCAATCAAGTTAACGCACTAAAAACAACAGCTGCATCATACATATTTCAAATACAAAGAACGACAACTTCTCAGATCATAAGGTACGAAAATCAAACCCATAGAGACCAATCTATTAAACAATAAATTGAAAGTAGAGGTAATGAAAATTATAAACAAGCTTTCAAGTAATAAGTAGATTTTTGTGACAATAATATCTTTTTTCCCCTTCCCTTATGCCAAACTTCATTTATATTAGGAAATCATTAGGTCTAAACCCCTTGGCAAATCAATTCAAAAGATGAAAGTATTGGGACTTTTTTTTATGCCAAGTAATAATTATATCAAGGCTTTCCTGTCTTTCTCAACCACCTGGAATAGGCATTTTAGGGTGGTGAGTAATGTGGGTCCACGGCTAATGACTAAGCTTGCACCAAACTGTAAGTCGCAGTGTTATTTGAGAAGTGGAAGCATGAAATGCCCTTGACAAGAAGGTTGGTGCATGAAAATAAAGGGCAGTAGGATTCTACCAGGGTCCCATGTCTGCTTATTTCCACTATTCTTGTCTCTCCTTTGAAGGAATTTGATAAGAAATCCAGCCTTTTATGTGTCCACCGCCCTCTCATTTGATTGTAGACATAGACGTAGGACCAAAATTGTTCCTATACTTACATCCTATTGGTGCCTTTTAGAATAAAATGTGGTGTATGAACTTTTCCCGCCTAACTTTGGTCTCGTCTCGGCCAGTGTTATACTGAGTCAGTTGATAGATAGACTCTATTATCAGAGATAATGACGTCGAAAATGCCTCAACTTATCCAAACGCATCAATTTGGTATCGTCATTACCCGATACTGCCGTCCAAGGTACCCACGTGAAAATCAGTTGGGTGAGAAAAGAATTTAATTGGATGGTTGGTTTCGTTGAATGAAGTGCTATTCTTAATTTGCTGGAAAATGGCATGTTTTAGTAGTGTTAGTGTTAATGGTGTGCTTTAGTATTTCAGCAGCACATCCTGGTCCTCTTTTATGAACTTAATCATTAACATAGGCCAGATGCAATAATCTTTACAGTCTCAGGAGTACCAAAGACACCAGCTTCATGATGCTAAATCAGTTAGTCATTAGAACATTAAAAATTTCAGAAAGTTCAAGCACTTCTAGAGTGATGCTTGATTTACAACTTGAAAAAAAATCTATAACCGGAAACTTGTAATAGCATCCTCGGGATTTGACAGAAACATGGTGAAATATTGTTCATTTTAGCATAGAATTTATCTCCGGGAATGACTAGGAATTGAAAATTTTACAAAGAACTCGTACCGCTTCAGGGCCATATGAGAAGGGAAAAGACTACTACTAGTTTCAAGACTCCTTCTTTTCTTATGCTAGTTTAGATTCATTGATTGAGTCCTCGTCCATGCTCAAGCCTGGCTGAGGAAGCGCCTTGCCGCCCTGGGTACACCCTTCTTGATGTATTTGTGAGGGGATATATGATTAATCAAATTTCAGTGTCAGTTAAAGTTGCATAAGAAGCCTTATTGCTACCTTCGCTACTAATAGCATCAAAGACACATAGTTAACATGATTCCTACGCCATAATGCTAGGCGTCCAATGGGATGGCTACACGCCTGTTTCCACTTGGTATTAACAATGCTCGTTTGAGTCAAAAATGATGGGCTTTAGACTCTGAGTATTCTTCAGTCTAGTGCTGCTTATTCCTTTGCACTTGCACAAACTATTTGGGTACTTTCACAGACAAGCATTTTCTTTTCAGTTCATATGATTGTTGGAAAGGAAGGTAGAACGAATTGTACAACATGGTCAATAATTTAGTCTGGTGAAAAGGAATAAGAGAATCATATGATTATTTTATCCATGATGTACAAAAAAACAAATCATAGAAAATGGAGGGTGAATTCGCTAAAACAAAATAGAAGGAGAGCACATGGGAATTACACAAATTATCTCAACAAACTCACAAAATCCCCATACAAATCCGACGAGAATAACACGAATATTCTCCAACTATTCATAGGGAGACCAATATAATGTGGCACAATATGGAAATCCCAAAAAGCCCAACCTATAAGTCTGCGAGAAAGAGAAAAATAACAACACATATGTAAACTTTTAGAATAAAATAGGAGTCTAAAGTAACTTTCGGTTACTAAAACTGGATAACACAGAGAGAAGTTGATTACATAAGTAAAAAGAATACATGACAGTATAATATTATTATAGAATGGTTGGTTTGTATAGTATTAAATATAAATTTTTATAATGTCCATTATTTAATATGTAAAAATTTAAGATTCAATATTACATTTAAAAATTATACCTTCAATATTGTTTAATTTTTACTTGATTACATTTATATTCTTAATATTTATATTTTTATTTAATAAAGTCAACTTTTGTGTCATTCTTTAGATGAGACAAATTTTAAATACTTTATCTAATTCTTCATCAAATACTTTTTTATTTAGTAACGAAACTCGAATTGTAAATCAAATATCGAATAAAAATTTTATAAAGTCTAATCTTATAAATTTTATGTAACCAAATAATACCTATATAATACACAATTGAATACCCTAGTCAACCAAAACTCATGGGTCAGTCAACTGCCTTTCTTCTTTATGGGCTGCCAGGCCTAAAGTACAGCTCTCTAATATCTGTGGACTGAAAAAATCTGCATATCCCGTGTCAACCAAAAATTTGCAAAAACATCAGATCTAGCATGCATCGGGCTTTACCACCCTGCGTGGAATGGACTGATCCATCGTCCTCTTCAGACAAAATCATATTAGGTTGCTCCTGTTCCACAGCAGGTTTTAATGTCCGTGAATTTGGGCTATACGCAAATAGTAATGATCAACTAGACAAATAGGACTCGAGCGGGCTATTAAGAGAAGCCAGATGTTAACAAGATGAAGCCTATTTTTCTTATAGGGGGAGAGGGAAAAAATAAAAGAACTTACTGTGCCTACTTAGTATTAACTAAAGAAAAATGAAACCATATTAGATCAAATGGTTGTGGATCTAAAGTTTATTAGAAGGGTCCTTCCTTCCTTCTCTTTCTCAATTATTGTAAAATATGATTGCCTCCAATGGACTAACTATAATTGAACAACCATATGCAATTCCTGCTGTTCACTCTACCAACGAGCATGTTGATGAGAAGTTTTCTTCTTAGTATGTCCAAGGCTGCCAGTCAAGGGTTTCAGGTGGGAAGGCGACTAATTAGTAATTACCACAGCAGTAACCAAGGAGAATGACTGCTTTAAAGCAAGCAGAACCAATCAAAGAGATCGTACGAATTATCTACACATAGTTTTGGAAGCACTAAAACCTCTATATTGATCAGTCCATTTCAATTGCATACTTCAAGTGAATTGTATTAGCAGAATGTAAATAATATACAAGCAGATTTGACAAGATGTTTAGTGAAGGACTTCCCTGGGTAGATCCAATACGCATTGAGGGTAACAAATCAAATTTCTTCAAAAATGAAACAAGAACTCTTCAATTTTCATCAAAGATCTTATGTTCAACAACTATAAAAGAATTTTAGCTATCCAAATTGATGAGAACTTATCCTACAAGCATCCTACGACCTTCACAGATTCTAGAGCCAAAAAGAATGCACATGATGGTACCTACTCATTGAGGTTTCCTTTTGGAACACACAACCCAATTGTCATCCATCATTAGAGTAATCTGGCTCTGCTGGCTTCCTCATTAATCTGACAGTACAAGGATCTTCAATGTAATCACACATACTGCCTTTCCTGCTAGCAACTAACTCTGCGGCATGTTTTGTTCCACCAGAATCAAGTGAAGAAATCTCAGCAACATGAGCAGACTGTGAGGCCTCTCTTGCCCTGAGCTCAGCAAGTTCTCTCCTCCTCCTGTATTGTCGCCAGGCAGTCTGTATGAAACAAGCAGCCCATGTGCGCCATTGGTGTGAATAGAACCTTATCTTGTGCCTTATTTCTTTGCTATGTAGCTTCCGAAACTGTGATGCAACAAACTTCAAATCATCTGCTCTTAGAGCAAATGCCTCAGCTTCAGAAATTGCTTTGACAGTACGAGTTGATGAAGGAAGAATGATGCTCGGGCGTGGCTCCAAGGCCCATGTGAGTAATTCCTCGCCACAAAAATCACCGGGGCCAATATGACACGAGTTAAAGAAACCAGTGCGGCCCCCATTAGTGGTATAAGAATCAAGATGGCCTCTTATTATGAAGAGCATCTCATTTACTGGGTCTCCTTCACGCACTAGAAATGTGCCTTCAGTGCATAGGGTGGGCTTAAGTCTTTCGCATACTGCATCCAAGGTCCTTTCATCCATTTGACCAAATAGAGGAACCTGTTTATTTAGTCAGGCAATGCCAGTAACAAATTCACAATAATGCATTTTGCAGGTAAAAAAATACAATAACTAAACATGGTAGCCTCCTGAAATTGGTACCCATAGAAGTACATTAGTTTTATACATAAACTTGACAGAATCATTTATATTCTACACAAAATATAAATTTAATTTGAATTGAGGTTGTTATGAAATAAACCTAAATGGTCCATGCTATATCTACAAGTTTAAACATTTTTATCAATTGATTTTGCAACTAAATTCAACATGATATCAGAGTATGAGCTCATAAATTTGAACATCTGCATTGCCTTCATCTATTTAATTAAGTCATCCACTTGGGGCTTTGAGGCAGAATATCCATCTTATAAGTAAATGATGGTTTTGAATAAATGTAAAATCCTTGACCATATTTTGCATGCATAAGCTTTTAGATCAACTAGCTACAAAGCTAAATTCAACAAATGCTAGAAGCTTAAAGAGCACAATGCACCTATCATCCTGTGGTCTCATAATATCTTTGATCAACATTTAAATTGTTGGTTAAACTGCATGGTAGCCTTTCAATAACATGGCAATCCACAGATATATTAATGTAGTACTTACACGTCGGACTAAGTCCATGCACAAATGCCGCTTAATGTCTCTTCTAAGGTCCATTGGGAGGCCTTCCAAGAGAACTTCTTCATCAACTCCCCTAGTAGCCACCCACTTATACTGATCATACTTCCTGATAGACTGCCTCAAATATGGAGGAAGTTGTCTGTGACGCATCCATTGTTCCGTGTCATTTCTTTTTACCCTCCATTCTTCTATTCTTACTGTTGTAGATTGGAGGTATCTCTGCCAGTAAAATGCATCTCAATAAAGTGAAGTCACATGAAGTAGTACAGTTCCTTTTTTTTATCAAAAAGTGTGAGTATATACCTGCATATTTCCAATGAGCAAAGCAAAGAGCACCAAACCAAGAATCGCAATAATAATGGCAAACAAAATTTCCCCAATGTATACACTTGTTGACAGGTTTTGTCCTAAAGAACTGCAGCAGATAGTAAACACAAGGGATTAGAGTAGGGACAGCAGGAGAGTGCTTGATGAAAATGAACACCAAAATGTCAGTAAAGAAAAATTAAAGGCAATTGCAAATACACTTCTAAAAATATTGATTAAGTGCAAATGGGTCCCCTAAACTCCTAAAGGGTGCCTTCAAATTGGCAATAGTTTTGCAAATTTTAGCAATGATGGGAGACACGTGCTTATTATAAAAAATTACAGGGTAATAAAAGCACATTTTGGGATCTTAGAGGTCTAAGTTTACCTAACTAATAATTTTCGAGATATATTTGCAATTGGCCAAAATCTTAAACTATCCCAAGTTCAAAAGAAAATATGCATATTCCAAATTAGTATAGACTTCTCACCTTAGGTTCTTTAAACCCCACCAGAGGCAGTAAAAGTACTTGTGAAAAAATGAAGAGTTTGTTATGCCATGAGTTAGTGCATCACCATAAATACCAAATTCATAATAGGCACTAGCTGGATTGCATAAGTTTGTGACATTGCTTGACTCGAACCAGGCATTCCTATTAGGATCCCCAACTTTGTTACAATCGAAGAACACATATTCACAAGATACCTCAAGATCACACACACTTCTCCAACATGCTTCCTTGCGTTCAATAGATAAAAGGTACCAGCAGGCTCCCAGCACCTACTCATTAGTAAACAAAAGAAATGGCTTGAAATTAACCAACCATTAGAATATCCACTGGGTTCCACTCTTATATTAGAGCACAAAAGTTACTATGTCAGATCTATGCCTTGTAGTATGCTCAGAAAGTTTCTAATACATTTTGCACTTAATTAACAAGTGTATCATTTATCTTTCAATTCATAAAATGTCAAATGATTTAAAAATTTACGTTTTACAGAAAGACATGTGAATCAGAGAAGAAAGCTATCAACTATGTATAAGGATGGTGAATTTGATATATCTGGTAAGAAAAGCTAGTGATTCCAAACTAATGACAAAATCTCCATTATTCAGTCAAGTATCAATTCTCCCTAAACAAAATCCTATTTCAACCAGCAAGGCCATACTGGGATGGATGTCCTTACATGACTTGCCAACAAGTAGAGTATGAGATTGTAGGCAGCTCCAGCCCATGCTGCTTCGGTGACAACACCAGATGCCTTTTCAATTTGTGAGGAGAGAGGAAATATGAGATATAGTCTGGGGAGATACTGAAAAATAATGATGAAGCGAAGAAAGTTCTTGGTATTGGTAATCGTTGAACCATGAAGATTTGGGATGATAATCCATATCAAAACCTGCATATAGAAGGTAAAAAGAAAATTGTTATAGACCACGTCAAAATACTGCACTAAATAGGGAGAAATATATGTGTTAAGGAAAATGCAGTAATGTGCCTGAGGAAGTGGAAGGGCAGCAAGAAAGTCTATCAAAAAGGCCTTCTGCAGGTATCTTAACGCAATCTTTTTGGGGTCAATCACAAGTTCTCCTCTCCCAAAAACCCGTGAAGAAGGTGCAACATATGCTGTGTGGAACCGGATGAAAATCTCAATGATGTAAAAAATATCTGCTATAGATCTAATAATAGTAAGCACAACTTCAAGGGGAATTCCGATGTCTAGGCACTGCTCCCTCCATACTAACTGCAAGTAAAAGAACAGAGGATCCACGAACAGAGAAACTAAACATGCCATCAAAAAGATCTTATTCCATTTTCGGATGGTTTTTCCTCTAGGATCCAAAACCTTTCTCTTCACTCCCTCATAATCCTCTGAGAGTACCCGGCAAAGAACTTTGGATTTTAAAGCACCCCTGAATTTCCAAGACATTCCTTTCCTGGTCTTCATGAAATTTGGTCCAGATACTTGGTTTTTATCACTATTTTGGTGCTTCATAGTTTGTTCTCCATCACTCATTGACAATCTTGATAACCCCAAATCGCTACAAACCCTACTGCTTTACATTAGAAGGGAAAATACTTTCAGGAATTAAATGGTGAATGCCATGAGATACTATGAATTACACATTGATTTGCCATCATACGAAATAAACGAATGCAGGCGCAATTTGCATTTAAAGAGTCCAGTACCAATAAATCAAAACTGGAAAAAAAAAATAAAGAAATCTCCGGAATTACTCACCTTGTAGTCCTTGAATTCAAAAACCCCATAATTATTTTTCACAATATAAACCGCTCCCTGAATCAATTAATTTAATCTGTTAAACAATTAAACCACTATACTGTGTTATGATAGGGAAAATTTGAAGATCATGAGATAGCTTTCACTAAACCAGGAGACATAGAGTAGAGGTTGAAGTTCAATCACACAACAGTCAACACTTGCCCCAAAATATGTTTTGAAGAACATGCAGAAATTTAGTACAATACACTAGAACACGCAATAATCCAGACAGTCATCCTTTTACCTATCTTTATCCGTAAATTTTGTAGTCTTGTTCGGAAAAGAATGTAGTGAAACTCCAGGTTTTTGTAGTGCGGCCTTGTTTCCTAGTACATGCCGTGCAAAAATGGAAGTGTAGAAAATATAAAAACATGCGCTTGCACACTTGCCAGAAAGCCTTGTTTGAAAAGAAAAACTGTAATGACCGTTAATTGTAACGACCAACTCAACACAGGGAAAAACATACGAATCGTCACAGTTTATAGCTCCCGTAAAAATTGAACCGACGACTTAGTCCGTGAAACGGCTCCACTTTTTGACTTTGGTTTTATCCGGTATCCATCAATCACTTCATTAGGACAAATAGAACCAATGCAATTTTTTTTTTTCTTTTTTTCACTATTATGGATACAACTTTTGAATGAAGTAATCATATTATTTTATCGTTTGAAAAGCAATAGTTATGATATAAATTTCATTGTTAAAGTATTTATAATTATTTGTGGTTATCATTAATTTTTCACTATATTTTGTTCTCCAATAAATATTATATATATGTTGCTTTAAGAAATCTATTCCCATTATTTTTTTTTTTTTTTTTGGGGAGGGTGGTTGGGGGTGGGACAGATTTATAAACTAAAAAACACACAAATAGTACTTCGAACTTTGATTAAGTATTCTTTATCTTTTAAATTCTTCTATCGAATTGATTGAGGGCTTCTAACCCTTAGTATAAACAGTAGAAGAGCTTGAAGTTCCTAGTTCATGGTCAGAAACAACAAAACATACATAAGGACTTATAGTAGGTTGAGCTATAGGAGTCTTTTTCTCCTTATATATTCTATCGATAGGACATTTTGAATATAAGTACCTTAGACCACACCAACCTGTTTAGACTCCAGGTCGACTTAGGAAGGCTATCGCCTAACCTAATTTGCTAACAATCGGCCTCATCATCTCCATAGCTGATCTCGACCTAAGCTCTCCAAATGGTCTATACAGTCACAATGCCTTACAACGGCTATTAGACAAGAGAATAAAGCTTGAAGACTTAGTCAATTATTACGACCCTACAAATCTAAAGCACGTCAAACTCTACACTCCTACTACCCAGGTCATGCAAATGTGCCAAGATGCTACTCGTGCTCCCTTAATTTTCATTAACCCTTTTCTATAAATACCAACAAGCATCCAAACGTTAAACCACTGACACTCCTTGCATATACATACTACACTTGAGCCTTCTTACATTCTTGCACTCTCTACATGTTTAGCTTTACTAACTTAAAAATTGGAGTAATCACACTAGACAATACCCCAACACCCCTGTTACAATTTCTCTTGCAAGCTCACTTCCTTAGCATAAAACCCAAATCCAATTCACTTTACCAGTCGAATCCTACTAACAACATTTGGCGTCGTATATGGGAACCCAACTCACTTAATATTTGAAACACTTCACATACGCTTCTTTGGTTAATTCATATTGTCTCAAATTGCAAACCTAAACAACCAACCTTCGATCGAGCAAACTCTTGAGCAATGCCAACTAGAGCAACTTAAAAAAATGCTTGAGGACCTCATGATGAAGAATGCCCCGATAGAGAGCAAAATAAGGAGCTCCAAAATAAGTTACATGAGGTAGAAAGGTAAAGTAAGATGCATTCCCTTGCAAATGCCTCAGATGCTTGAGGCAATCATAATTTTCCTCCATAGCAACAATAAAACAACAATGCACCATAACCCAACCTCTTAGTGCAAGAACAGCAAGTACTAACAATGAACAAGTAGCTGATTCACATGAGGGGCAGCTCACTTGGTAATGTGAGAAACTCATCCGATTGACAATGCTAACTTGAATGAGCCCTGCGAAATGGTTTAGAGGCTCTTAAGAAGCAAGACAGCAAAGCAATTGAAGGCACTAGCCTTATTGTTAGTAACAAAACCCCCTTTACTATGGGTGTCCAGTACGAAGGCCTCCCTCTAAACTCCAAGCTCCCCACCCTAGATCCATATGTGGAACAGGTAGCCCTAACAATCACCTACTTTACTTCTGTACCATCATGAACCTTCATGATCATAGCAGTGCAATTATGTGCAAGGTCTTCCTAAGCACCTTAAAGAAAGCAGCTCAAACATGGTTTAACTATTTACTTAAGAACTTTATTGGATCATTCGATGATCTCATTCATCACTTTAGCCTCTACTTTAGGGTTAGTAAGACCCCATCCTTAGACACCTTGTCCTTGTATTTGATCCACCAAAAGGAAAGGCAAACCCTTTGTGAATACATAATATGGTTTAACAATGCTGTGGTGGAGATCCCTTAAAGCGACAAGGGATTTGCTGTACATGGTGTACTGCTCGGCATTAGGCCATCTAGAGACTTCTTCCGCTCGATCTACAAAAGTAAACCTAAGACTTAGCTAAATTCTGGTAAAAGGCCTAAAGGTACATGGATTAAGAGGATAATATTCATGCTCAGCATGAAGCCAACTTGGAAGGGTTGAGGGAAAAAAAGGATAAGGAGAAGGGGTTTATCAAAAACCACCTCAATGTCAAGTAGCTAAGCCACTCTAATAAAGGGAAACCCAATATCAAGAAGCACCTAACCTCACCACCACCCCATCCCTCCATACCCCCCAACCCCCTCCTTCAAAACACTAACGTTCACTTAATACATGCCTCTAAACTGACCTCTTGCTCAAGTGTACATGGAGGTCTAAGGAAGAGGCTTACAATGGGTCCTTTGAAATATTGAAGAAAGAACAAGATGGGTTGGTTCAAAAGTTCCAATAGTTTTGTGAAGCTACTCTCTAAATACAAAACATCGAGGAATACTGCACGACTTAACTCTCATTTGATATTATGCATAAGTAAAAGCTAAGGTCAACTCACCACTAACTTCAAGCTTAAGATTAGATAAGAATGTGAGGGATATAACTTGGAGAGGGTTTCTCATAAGACAAAATAAATGAATATTCATTAATAATAATTCCGATGATTTTGACTATAGTGATAAAGGACTATTTATAATAGAAATTACAAAAAAGGATAGTGCGGAAATAAAGATTCCTAGTACAAACTAAAAGGGGAAAATGTGACAAAGGACTAAAAGAGAATATAATACAAATGTTAGAAAAGTTATGACAAATAGCACGCTATTATTGCATCCGTACGTGGGGCAATGAAGTATTGGAGTTGAGCTATTTAGATGCGGGAGCAAGTTGATAGAGAAGGATTTGAAGGTCAGAATCAGGGACCTCACCACTAAGTAGGTCAATCGTACTATGAGGGATTGGGAGCTCAGCATTTGTGCTAGTAATGGAGCAAAGTAAGGTACACTCAAGTTAGCCAAGTAAAAAGTTCAATAGTAAACGTTCATGATACTGGAGCTCATCTTATTGAAGTTAGGAAGATTAGATTCTTCTTACAAGACCTTGCAAGCCCTTAAGACAAATTCAAATGAGGGGTCCTAAGGTCAGCAGTCCATTAGTTCATCAAGGTTGTTAAAGATTTGCCTTCAAATCTAGTTCAGCCTCCTCATCGAGTACATATGGTATTAAGTCGACAACGTTGAAGGTTGGCAACACTCCATATCCTTTTGGTAGCTCTAACTCATAAGCGTTATCATTAATCTGCTGAAGGACTTTGAATTGGCCATTTGATTGAGGGGATAATTTACTAATCCTCTTGGTAAGGAACCTTTCCTTACTCAAGTGGATCCAAACTAGATCTCTAGGTTGAATGCAATACTTTTCCAACCTTTGTTTCCTTACTCCTATTATTGGGCTACTATCTTGACTAGTTGCTCAACAACCTTCTTACATAACCTTTAAAACTCTTCAGCTCGCTGCAACACAGATTGGCTTTCTCCTTAGGAGGTTAGGCTAGTAATCATATCAAAGAACAAATTTGGATTAAGCTTGTAGATGACCTTAAAGGGTGATTTTCCTATCAAATTATGGGAAGAGTGATTGTAAGAAAATTCAACAACCAATAGACATGGATCCTAATCATATAAGTTCTTCCTATTTCTAGCTATTCTATTCATCACTTCAATCCAAACATCGGTCTAAGGATGATAAGAAGTACTGAATATTAGCTTAGTGTTGAGCTTCTTTCATAACGTTTGTCAAAAGAAGCTCATGAACTATGTATCTCAATCTAACACAATGCTTTTTGGAACTCTATGGAGTCGTACGATCTCTTACAAAAAGAGGTTAACAACATATAAAGCGTCATCAGTCTTTTGGTAAGGAATGAAGTGGCTCATTTTACTAAACCAATTGACCACTACTATGATAGAATTATGTTTCTAAGCTATTTGAGGTAGTCCAAGCATGAAATCCATGCTTAGGTTGGTCCAAGGCTACTCAGGTATAGGTAAAGGTGTATACTCTTCATATGGTTCTTTCCTTCCTTTAGCTTGCTTACATACCTTGCACTATTCTAAAACCTTATGCACATCCTTTACTATCCTTGGACAATAAAAATGCTATTTCAATAATTTGAGTGTTCTCTTTTCCCCAAAATGATCAACTAAGCCCCTAGTATGAGCTTCCCAAACTAGTAGTTCTCTAGCTAAGCTATTAGGCACATACACACATCTACCCTTCATCAGAAACCCTTGGTTTAAACAGAACCCATCCACAACACCTCTATAGCTACACTTGACCACTAAGGGTCTAAAGAAGGGATCTTACTCATACTGATCAAGAAGGGTACCAAATCCTAGTAATCATGCTTGTAGGGTCAAAACAAGTACATGTCAACGTGATAAGACATCGGCTACATTGTTAAAACTCCCCTTCTTGTAATTGATTACATAGCAAAAGTTTTCCAAGAACTTTACCATTTAACACGATGTCAAGAGAGTTTTTGTTGACCTCACAAGTGTTTAAGGGACTCATGGTCCATGTAGATAATGAATTCTCAAGATAGTAAGTAGTGTTGCTAGTTTTAAAAAGCTCGAATAAGAGCATAGAAATCTTTCTCATATACTAAACAATTCAAAACAGCGCAAGTAAGCTTTTTGCTATAGTACACGATAGGTCGACGATCTTACATGAGGACTACACCAATGACAACTCCTAACATGTCACACTCCAATTTAATGACCTTGTCAAAATTTGGCAATGTAAACATAAGGGTAGACATTAGCTTGAACTTTATCTCTTCAAAACTCTTTTGAGCTTTCTCTAACCATTTAAATTGGAGTTCTTTTTGGTCAGCTTAGTTAGTGGAGCGGCTATAAAACTGAAGTTTCGAATGAACCTTTGATAGAATGAGGCTAACCTATGAAAACTCCTTACGTCAACTGTATTAGTGAGTATCGACTAGTTAAGTATAGCTTAGATTTTCTCATCATCAACTTGAATACCTTCATTAAATACAACATATACAAGGAACACAACCTCACTTTAACAAAACACACATTTCTTTAAGTTGTTGAAAAGTGTTCAACTCAAAAAATATCAAACACAGCTTTTAAGTACTCAACATGAGACAAGAGGTCAGCACTATATATCAAGATGTCATAAAAATAAACCACAATGCACTTATCAATCAATGATCCCAAGACATGATTCATGAGTTAAATAAAGGTGCTCGAGGCATTAGTCAGTTCGAAGGGCATTACCAACTACTCAAAGAGTTCATCCTTTGTTTTGAATGCTATCTTCCACTTGTCTCCTAATCTCATTTGAATCCAGTGGTAGGCACTCTTCAATCCCACCTTTGAAAAGATCCATGCACCATGTAGTTCGTCTAACATCTCATCCAATCAAGGTAATGGATACCTATATTTGATAGTGATTTTATTGATAGCTTAGCTGTTGATATACATCCGCCAAGAGCTATCCTTCTTTGGTACTATAACAGTAAGTACAACACAAGGGCTCGTGCACTCTCTAACATACCTTCGATCAATCAAATCATCAACTTGCTTCTTAAGCTCGGTTGCCTACTCGAGATTAAGACTATAGGTAGGTCAATTCAGTAAAACCACTCTAGGTTGGAAGTCGATATAGTGCTCAATACCTCTAAGTAAGGGTAACCTTATTGGTAGCTCATCAAGAAATATGTTTGCCTATTTAGAGCAAGGTATGCACATCAGTTGGCAAAGCTCCATCCTACTTCATCTTAAGTAACCTCCTAACCAGTAGGAAGACACACTCTTCCTTCTTAACTTCCTTAGAGAATTGAGCTCAAGGAATCACTAATGACTTCTTCTATAAGGACTAGGAGAGGTTAACTTGGGATTCCTAAACTTCTTGAGGGCTCATGGGGGTCAACACTACTTTCTTGCTATCCTTTTGGAACATGTAAGTATTCCTATATCCATCATGAAGTACTCTTAAGTCAAATAACCAAGTCATCCAACAAGAAGGTATGAGGCACACATTAGTAAGATGTCACACAGCACCATGTCCTTATATCTATCTACAATGGAGACCGATACCTTTACTTGCTTAGTAATCAGAAGTCTACCTTTCTCATTAAGCTAATGGATCTTATAAGGTCAGGGGTGAGAGTAGGTCGGCAACTTCAAGGTCTTCACCACTCCCTAGGCAACTACATTAATACAGCTTCCTCCATCTAAAACTAAGGCACATGGATTACCATTCACATAGCAATTCGTATGGAATAGGTTCTCTCTTTGTTCATTCTCATCAATGGTAAGGGTGCTGAGTGTTCTCTAGACAACCATGCAATATTCCTTAATTTCAAGTTTGGTCAAGGCATCAAGGTCTTCTTGGAACTTTTCCAACAAATGTCTAACATCTATCTCCTCTTCTCCTTCACTTACACTCTCTGCCTCAATCTATCGGGTCTCACCTTTTATGGTCATCACATGTCAGTTCAGATATTGGTTAGTAACATGTCCAAAGCCAAGACATTTGAAACATTAATTTCCTTAGCCTTTTGTCTTGAGCTCTAACCATGGTCCCTTCTAACCTTAAGCTCCTCAGCCTTAGCATTACCTCAACCATCATCAGGTCTTCTTGGAGCTTAGCCACAATAGTCCACCTCGAAACTATAAGGAGCTTAGCCATATCCAAGTCAACTTGACATATAAGGTCAAGCAAGTTAAGTTTAGTTGAGCTAAGTTCATCTCTACTGTTTTACTCATTGGGCAATTCATAGTGTCTCGTCTAATGTTCCTATCTTGTGCACTTCCACTATGTTTCCAATCTCAGGTGACAAAACAAATATGAATCTCACAATGGTCCATGCTTTTGGCTCATCAACATTACATCAAATCATTAATAAATGAAATTCACTAACATACTCATCTATAGATCGACTACCTTACTTGAGCTCTTGAAGACATTAGAAAAGTCTTGCTCATAGTGTTTAGGGACAAATCTATTACTTAAGACTCCATTTCATTCTAAGTTCAGATCTCACGTCATGCTTGCCGATGTGCAATTTACAATTTCTTCCACCATATTACTGCATACCTAGAAAACTCTAAAGCAGCAACTCAAATTTGGATAACATCCTCATAGTCACAAAACTTAAAAATTTTCTCTACCTTCTCTTCCCAGTCCATATACTCGCCTACACTTCCTATTTTAAAGAAGCTCGGAACCTACACTTTCATATTCTCAATCCCTTGATGAGCTTAAAGTTTACACTCATCATACTGAAGAAATTGCTCTTCTTCCTCATCTTCTTCAACTTCTTCCAAATCAAGTCTTCATCATATGAGTCCTTAGCTTGGCTGGGTTAAGCTAGTGGCACATTCATGGCATCAGGAGCTTAGATTTCTACTCCTTGCCCTCTCAACCAATCTCGCACATCTCAACCATACTCAATATTCCTTTCCTATGTTCGAGTTTTCACTAATCTCTGCACGGACACAGCCAAGTTGGTCACAATGGCGGTAAGTTTCTATATCTGTTCATCCATAGTTCAAAGAGTCTGTTGTTCAACACAACCATGACAATGTGCATCATACTCAACATCAACAATCTCTCCTTATATATTGGGATTCAACATTCTCACAACAAATTTTCAACAAGTTTACAACCCAACAAAAGATCCCACACAACACTACTAAACACTATATCATACAGCAACTTCAACAACCTACTATATTTTAAAGTAGAGAAAATAGAGTACAATAAAGTATATATATTATGCACAGTAGACCAGACACTACAAACACTTAGCTTTCAATCATACTCTGAAGCTCTAATACTAAGATAATATGATCTGTATTTAAGCTAAATTATCACAAGGTCTTATCATAGTAAATCGAATGGGTCCTTCGAAATATCGAAAAAAGCATGAGATGGGCAGGTTTGGAAGTTCTGGTAGCTTTATGAAGCTATTCTCTAAATATGACACATTGAGAAACACTACACGACTTAACTCTCACTTGATATTACACACAAATAAAAGGTAAGGTCCACTCACCACTAACCTTAAGCTACTAACAAGATTAAATAAGAGAATGGATGTTGTAACTTAGAGAGGGTTTCTCACAAGATAGAGTAAAGGAATATTCATTAATAATAATTCTGTTGATTTTGGCTACAATGATAAAGGACTACTTATATTAAGTCCCTAGGGTAATAAGACAATGATAGAAATTACAAAAAAGGGCAATGCAAAAATAAAGATTCCTAATACAAACTAACAGGAGTAAAGGTGACAAAGGATAGAAAGAGAATATAGTACAAATGTCAAAAAAGTTATGATAAATAACGTGTTGTTATTACATTCATACGTAGGACAATGAAGTACTAGAGCTGAGCTATTCAAATGTAGGAACAAGTCGACAAAGAAAGATTTAGAGGTCAGAATTAGGGGCCTCGACATTAAGTTAGTTGGCCATGCTAGGAAGGATTAAGAGATCAGCATTTGTGTTGGTAGTAGAGTAAAGTAGGGTGCATCCGAGCTGGCCATGTAAAGAGTTCAATAGCAAACCTTCATAATACTAGAGCTCATCCTAGGTGAGCTAAGAAGATTGGATTCTTCTTATAAAACCTTATAAGCCCTTGAGACGAGCTTAAGTGAGGGGTCCTAAGGTCAGCAATCCATTAAAACCCTAGCTATCAGAACTCAGACAAATATTGTCAGTTCCACGACGACTGATGAATACTTCCAATTAAAGAATGTCATCAAGTATGCTATCTAAAGAGACTTCTTTAGGGAATACGTGGCCAATGCTAATAATGGCGAAGAAAGGGCACCTCAAGGGTGATGAATTGAGGATGCTCAAGAAGAATAGAATAACTATCATCACAATAACTGAGCCCCTAACAGCATTATCAACATTATAGTTGAGGGCTCTTACCTAGTGAGCCAACTAAACAGTAGCAACTAAGCTAATGCCCCATCCAAGGTGATGGCTATGAAAGAGAAGAGGCAAAGGTGCAGCAACTCCATCTATTTCTCTAATGAAGACCTAGAAGGGCTAAAAACCCCTCATCAAGATGTCCTTGTGATTGGGACAACGATCTTGGCCATCAAGGTCTACTAACATTTTATTCAAGCATACCTATGACAAGATGCAGAAAAAACAATTAGTACAGATGAAGTTATACCACCATAACTTGATCAGCTTCAATAGAGGAATTGCCCCCAAGTTAAAGGCATCATCACCTTAATCATGAAGCTCAATGACAACAACAATGTTGCTAAACAACTAGTGGAGTTTGTGGTGGTGGACTAAACATCCTCCTACAACTCTATTTTAGGACAACCAAACCTCATAAGTTTCAAATTTATCACATCATCCCTCCACTTGTAGGCCAAATTCCTTAGTATAACTAAGGTGAGAATTTGTAGTTGCAATAAAAAGCTCTCAAGAGAGTTTTACATGAAGGTGGACCTAGGTAATGACATCTTTTCTTTGGAAACAGGGCCGTAGGAAAAGTTAGCTATGAGAGGCAAACTAAGTGAAAAAACAAAAGAGGTATAAACTGGCACTAACCTCGACCAAACCATTAAGGTGGGAATCAAAACGCCTCCCAAACTAAAGGAAGCTATTGTTCAACTCTTGCGAGCTAACTCAGCTCTATTTACCTAATCACCATCAAACAAGCCTAGTATCTCGATCGACTTGGCAACCCATAACCTTAAGATTTATAAAAAGATTTGACCAATTAAGCAAAATAAGAGGCATTTTGCCTTAGAATGGTAGGTTGCCATAAAAAAACCTTAGAACGGTAGGCTGCCATAGAAAAAGAAGTATAGAAGCTGCTCAAAGTAGGCTTCACTAAGGAAGAGAAGTATCTGACCTAACTAACAAATATTGTGCTAGTTAATAAGAAAAATAGGAAGTAGCGGATGTTCATCGATTATATAGACCTTGACAAAACATATCCTAAAGATTGTTTTCTCCTACCGAGAATAAATCAGCTAGTCAACTCTTTTTCGGGTCATGCTCTACTAAGTTTTATGGATGCCTTCTCGGGTTATAATCAAATTAAGATGGACATGAAGAATGAAGTCTATACCTCCTTCATTATAGACTTCGACACCTACTGTTACACTATCATTCCCTTTGACCTTAAGAATGTTGGGGCAACTTATTAGTGAATGGTGACCGTATTGTTTAAGCCTTAATTTGGGTATAACATGGAGGTGTACATAGATAATATGATCGTTAAGAGTAAGTAGCCTAACGACCACATCAAGGATTTGTAGGAAGCTTTCGATAGGATGAGAAAATATGATACGAATTTGAACCCCTAAAAGTGCGTGTTTAAGGTTGCCTTCAGCAAATTCCTAGGCTTCATGGTCACTCAACACGAGATTGAGGCCAACCCTAAAAAGATCACCCCCATCAAAGACATGAAGACCTTTACCACGGTTAAGGAAGTCTAGAAGCTTACCAACATGGTGGTCAAGTTAAGTAAGTTTGTTTCAAAAAGTATAGACTATTGCATGAAGTTCTTCAAAATCCTCAAGAATCTTAAGGGTTTTGAGTAAACTCCCCAATGCCAAGCAACCCTCAAGGAGTTACAGGACTTCTTAGAGTGCTTACCTATTATATCGAAGCTCATGCTAAAAGAGGATCTCTACCTATATCTTATTATCAACAATAAAGCATTTTCGTCTGTGCTAGTTAGAATGGAAGGAAGAGAACATAAGTTCATTTACTATGTCAATCAAATCCTCTAAGGGATTGAGGTCAGGTATTCTAAGGTGGAGAAATTTGCCTTAGCAATGGTGATTTCTATACAATGGCTTCAACCTTATTTCCAGGCACACCAGATCTTCATACTAACAAACCTACCGCTTTGTACACCACTACAGAAGCTTGATGTATCTAGTTAGATGGTCAAGAACCTACTAGAGCTAAGTATGTACGGAATTCAATATCAGCCACGAATAGCTTATAAATTGCAGTATTAGCCGACTTCATCGTGGATTATACTAGAGGGGAGGAAGCACTGACCTAAGATGACAAACCAGTATGGAATCTCCATATTGATGATTCTTCTACTCTAGAGGAGGAGGTACGGGTTTGGTGCTCACTAGACCACATAAGATCAAGGTCTGCTACGACCTGAAGTTCGAATTTGATACAAGCAACAATAAATCCCAATACAAGGCATTAATTACCGGTCTTAAGCTAGCTAAGGAGATCAATGCTAAGCACCTAGAAATACTCTCAAACTCCATGCTTACCATCTAGCAAGTTTGAGGTAAATATGAGGCCATGAACAACACTATGGCAAGGTATTTAGAGAAGGTGAAGATCCTCTTGGTTAAGTTCCCTTCATCGGATATCATGAAGATTCCCTGAATTGAGAATTCAATAGTTGATTGGCTGTCTAAGCTTACCTCTATATGGATACAAAGACCCAAGGTGAAAGATAAGGAAAATATACATAGAGCACCTCCTAGAGAAAAGCATTAGTCTGAGTAGCTAAAGTCCTCATGTTCAATGTAGTATTAACAAAGCCGAACTGGATGGATCCTATTAAGGCTTACCTAGAATAGGGTACATTGCTAGCTAAAACAAAAGAAGCCAAAATGTTGAGATACCACATTGCCAATTATACCTTGATTAATGGCATCTTGTATTGAAAAGGGGTTAGCCTCCTTCTATTGAGATTTCTCCAACTTAAAAAGGGGCTACACGTCATAGAAGAGCTGCATGCTGGAGTGTGCAGTAACCACATTCAATCGCAAGCCCTGTACATCCTAGCTCTTCAGCTTAGATATTATTGCCTAACCATAAGGCAAGACGCTAAGGCCATAGCTCAGAAGTGTATCACAATGCCTAAAGCATGCCTTAGTCACCCATACCCCTAACTGCAACATCCAAACTCTAACCAACCCATGGCCATTTACTCAATGGGGCATTGATATCCATAGCACTTTCCTAAAGGTATATGGGGGGCCGTAATTCATCATAGTGGTTGTCGAATACTTCACCAAGTGAGTTGTAGCTAAAGTCATCACCAAGATCATCGAGAGGAGCATGGAGTCTTTTGTTTAAAACAACATCCTCTCCAAGTTCGGGGTTCCATATGCCTTCATAATGAACAATGGGCAATAGCTCGACAACTCTAAGTTTAAGGAATTTTACGTCAAGCACCATATCATACGCCACTTTACCTTAGTCACACATCCCCAATCGAATGGCCAAGTCAATGACACCAACAGGATCATCCTCAATAGCATCAAGAAGAGGGTTTACCAAACTTAGGGTAAATAGACAAATGAGCTGCCAAACATCTTATGGGGATACATGACTCCTCATTGTACATCTATAGGTGAAACTTCATTTTGTTTAGCCTTCTGCTTGAAAGCAGTCCTCTCTATAGAATAGAACTTCCTAAGATCAAGACATAATAGTTCAATGCCTTCGCAAACAAATCCCTCTTGTAGGGCAGTATGGACACTATAGAAAAAATACAAGACCTTACTACATCTCGGATGGCCATCTATTAACACAAGGCAACAAAATCTTATGAAAAAAATGTTTAGCATAAGGAGTTTAAGGTAGGAGATTTAGTTTGCTAAAGACTTTAAGTGATCAACTCTCAAGAAGGGTAAGGGAAGCAAAACCCTAATTGAGAAGATCCAGTTAGAGTTAAAGAGAATTTGGGCAATGGTGCATACAAGTTGGAAAGATTAAATGGAGAGCTCATCCAGCATACATGGAATGTTGATAATCTACATTCATATTTTGATTAGAATATTATAAATACGATTGTATTTTCTTTGAATTATCAATGAAATTTAATTCCCCTAAAAATTGTTATGCAATTCCTTTCATTTTCATCTTTAATTCGTCCCAACTCGTGTTGGGTGAACGGGCCTATAAACTATTAAAGTCCTTAAAGGGACCCAAAACTTGCTTGCCTCTTAAGGCATAGGCAAGTTGGAACACCATTGACCTAACCCTCATTAGGGAACTTCAGAAGTAGGAAATAACTCCTAATCTATCAAGAGACTCCTATAATGCTTATTGGATTACCACCAACTCAGCCCTTAAAGTGACCTAAGCTACTAACGGCTAAATAGTCCTTTTTTGGAAGAGTAACCCCAATTCTTCTTAAGAAAAGTGACCCAAGATATTGACAAAGCGACTTTAGCTACTAACAACTAAATAGCCTTAAGAAAAGATACTAATAGCTCATTATTTCGGATTAACTAGCTTCAACAGTTCAAAAAAATTGAGAGCATCGATCTATTTAGAGGGTTAATCCATCAAAGCTAATGGGCCTTGAGCTGGAGAAGGGGGAATAAGAGCCTCTTTGTTGTGGTTGGCAAGAAGATCACCCCGGTTTCAATCTTCTTGCTAGGTGCCTACAGGATAACCCCCTATGAAGTTGTCGAGGCTGGAGATGATGAGGGAGCCTCCTAAACGACCTCAACAGTAGGGGTAGCCATTTCTTCCTTATGAGTTGGAACATCAAGGAGGTCCAAGAAGCTCAAGTCCAGGCCGGGATGTTGTTGAAGCACCATCTTTTGGATCTCTTGGCCTATCTCCATGGAAATATCCGCACACTCATCAATCTACCAATGGGTTGTCAGAAATCTCTCTATAGCCTTATCCTCGGTAGTGGAATGCAATGACGTCTGCCCTCTCAAGGTTAGTGATTAGCTCATTCATCTCATTAGCCTCGTCTTAAAGATCTTTGATCGTCTTCTCCAACTCTCCTTTTTAGCTAGCTAAGTCCAAAGAGAATTACTTAGCAAATGAGCACTCTTTGTCCTTCATCACCAGCTCAGTCTACAATCTAGAGATTTATGTGCTCAACTCCTTACTATACTGGTCAAGCTCTACCTTAGCCTTCTGTTTGCCTTCCAATTTTTTGGAGAGCATAGTACAAGACTTCTACTCTTCCTCCAATTGTTGCTATAGAGTGGTGATCTCCTCAATAGCCTCGCTTTCAACCTCCATGCATCCCTACCTCTCCTCCCTTAGCTTAGCCTCTAGCTTTGCTCTCTACACATAAGCACAACAAAGACATTAGTTAGCTTTATTCAATTTTTTATGGTAACATCTAGAAGAGAACTTTGCCTTTCTACGATCTTGATGTGCACTACACATCTCACTTAACAGAAGCTTTACCTCTGTCAAAACTTAGTCATAATGCTATAGCCAAAGCATCACTAGACCATTATACTACACAAAATCAAACGAACAACGAGCGGTTAAAAGATAGAAAACTCTAAGAATATTGTAAAATAAAGCAAACTAAGGGAATCACAATTCATCTAATGAGCTAAGGTAATGAAGTGGCCCCCTATCTTAAAGGGTAATTTGCCCATGTCCTCCATCATCTTCTCTAAGATGGCCTAATCAACCGGGGTATAAGACCCCACGAAGGCCTATAAGCTAAGCTCCTAGTAGTGTAGCATCATTTTGCTAGACACTCCACTATGACCAAAGATGCTTCCCCCTAACATGCTTAGTGGTAGACTTAGTAGCCTCCTGGTATAAGATGGGGTTCCTAAACTCGTATAACTGTCCCCCTCTTCTGATAGTCATTCAGCTCTTCGTAATAGGGTTCCCCCCTTTGGTCAAAAGGAAAGTAGAGGTGGCTAAAGGAGAATTAAAGCACACCGACTCAATCAGGCAACTCCTTCATGACTTTAGAGGGCTATGGAGCTTCGAAAACCTCCTTCGTCTTCTTTTACGACTACCTAATGACCTTAGCCACTTCAAGGGCCTTCCTCTTTTATCTCGCCAGCTCTTCTTACACACTTTCCCTAGGCCTCTTCCCTTTGCCCCCAGAAGGAGGGGAGAGCACCACTAGTTCCTACTCATTAGTAATAAGCTCTTACTCCCCTACAGTAGCAAGGGGCTTGGATACTAAAGCGGGCTTAAACATTAGAGCTACCGTGGTCTCAAGCTTGGAGATCACCAACTCTATAGAAGGGATGCTAACTAAGACCCCCCTAGGGTAGAGCTAAAGGCTCCTTTCAACTGATTTCCCTCGTGCTTGACTTCAACTTAGGTTCCTTTGCCTTTAGATCAATGGCTTTCTCCTTAGGCTTCATCTTAGACTCTCGCCACCTTAGGAGCTCTAGTCTACAAGGTTAGGGTAGCTTTCCGAACCTTACCAGCTTCTCACATGGAAAAGGAAATGAACTATAGAGCTACAAGTATGTATAAGCTTTGCTGTAACTAGCATGGACAAGGAAGATTCCCCATTCCTAGGATGATGACGGACAAAGCATAGTTTCCTATAAGCATAAGTTGGCATGATGAAGGAGTCAATTCGCATCAAAATCAGACCTGTTCCTCTTAGCCATTTCTTCATTATGGATTTCTCTATGCTTGGGAAGTGGGAAGAGCTTAAAGATCGATTTGGAAAAGTATCTTTACAGATCTCTTTAGCATTAATTGATTGATTGTACCTTAGAGCCATGAAGACATCAATCTCTTGTATAGCTCGAAGTCCAAAAGTTCATTTACTCGGGTAACTTTACTACAAGGAGCTTGTTTTGCCAATTCTTTTACAGATGAGTCTAAGCCCCCGAACAATCTCTTCCCTTAGCGGTTCTGTAGGTATGACCATTAGCCCAAAGTGTTTCATAAATAAAAATAATTATATAATTTAGCATCACCTACAGTACCAATTACTCACGAAGGGCCTAGAAAGCCTTTAGTATCCTCCACCTACTGGTAGGAATATGGGTAGGGTAGCACCGATGGTAATCAAAAAGCTCCCTTTCAAACTCAGTAAAAGGGAGGCACATCTTAGACTCCAAACATTTCTTGAAGATAGCAAAGCACCTCCATAACAACAAAGGTACCCTTTCCTCTAACCTTGGCACCCTCAATACTATGCTAAGCCAAACCCCACTTATAAAATTACTTAAAACATATCTTATAGCAGATAGTTTGCTCTTGTTTACCTGACCACTTAGACCCTTGTCATTCTTAGGATCATTAAATAGATTGATAGCCTCTAGTACCCTCCGTAGGGGTACATGTCATGAAGGATGTCCCATATGAGCTCCATCCTATCTAACCCCTCCATTACTCTGCTTAACTCTTCGTCTAGCTATGCTAGCACGAATGAAACTTCTTCTCCATCATCACAGGGGGAGCAGCACTCCTCATCGTCTTGGAATCTGAGGCTATTAGTTCATATTATGATGAACAAGAATGTGACTCACTAAAGTTTGATGCCATTATAGTTGAAGTTGAAGAGCAAGGAAAACAAGATAGGTAAAGTGATTAAGGGAAGTTGGAAAAGAAAGAGAGTATTTGTAGTTGTAGTAGGAGAATAAGTCGAGATGTAGATACATAGCAATGGTTTCAATTGAAAGGTCGAGATAAAACAAAAATATAGCCACGATTACACGCGTAACTACAAAGACATGATAGCTTTCATGTCAGATTAGCTATACCTTAGGAATGCATACTAAGGTTAGAATTTGAAAAGGGTAACCTCATTAAGAAGTTTAATTGAGGCCCATTTAGTTCCTCTGCCTACTATAGCACCTCCTCGGCTTAACAGCCTGGAACAACTATGCTTGGCATGGATAAGTTGACTCAATCCAACCCTACCAACATAACTTTAGCTCTAATAGAAGTGACTATATGGTGCCCTTAAGACCATCTCCTCTACTCAGTACTCCTTTGCTCAACACTCCTCAACTTAGCACCTGACCCTTTATGCACTTAACTCGACCTAAGATGAGGTCTGCTCAAATCATCTTACAAGGTGTCTCTCCTAGATCAAAGTTCAACAACACCATGTTAGCTTCTTCCTTGCAAGCATCAAAACATCTCCTTGACACTCAAGATTGCCAAGTTAGCATGCTGAGTGCTTCAAATTTAGCTTGACCATGCACCTAAGGAACCTATCTACCTATTCTCTCTCCTTACCACCCTATCGACAATGAGATTGTTGCTGTAAGAGGGGGAAGGAAGGGTAGTGTGGGGCTAGGGCTAAGGGTAAGGGTATGTGAAGGGTGGGTAGGAGTGATGATAGGACATTTTGGGCAAGGGGTCTCTTAAGTCCACATTAACCAATTTGGACTCCGGGTTGACCTAGGTGGGCCCATGGCCCAACCTGATTTACTAATATTTGGCCTTTTCATCTCTATAACCAACCTCAATCTAAGCTCTCTAGATGGCCTACCCAATCACAAAGCCTCATAATGGCTATTAAACAAGAGGGTAAGGCTTGGAAACTTAGTCAAGCACCACGACTGTAAAAAAATTTGAAGCACATCGAACTTTACTCTCCTACTACCTAGGTGTTACGGATGTACTAAGATGTTACTCGTGCACTCTTAATTCTCAGTGACCCTCCTCCATAAATAACAACGAGCATCCAAACGATAAACTACTAACACTCCTTGTGCATACATACTATATTTAAGCTTTCTTACATTCTTGCACTCTCTACATATTTAGCCTTATAGACTTAAATATCGAAGTGGCCACACCAGACAACATTTCGATGGCTCTCACTATGATTTCTCTTGCAGGCTCACTTCATTAGTGCAAAGCCCAAATTCAATTCACTTTATTAGTTAAGCTAAGACAGCCTACAATAAATCTTGCTATAATAGAGACAAACAAAAGGCGGGTGGTAACAAAATTTCTATCAACAACATCTTCTTTTTGCATGCAGTGACCAAGAGCATCAGCTACTTAATTTTCACTAAGGACAACCTCAATCTTTCGTTGCTCCAGGTAGGAGAGCTTTGTCTTATAAGCCCAATGACAATGTGATAAAATAGTTTGTGGTTAGCCTATTGCTATAATAAGGAAGCTGCAATAGAAGAGTCAGTGCAAATTTTAACACAGAGGAGCCTTGCTTCAATACAAGAGGTTAATCCCAATATATTCTCCACAACTCTACTATAAGAATGTCAAGATAACCAAGTTTTTTAACAAAACCATATATCTATTGCCCTTTGCAATCCCTTACAACTCCACCAATGATTGCTTGACCATTGGTTGTGAAAAAAAAGCCATCAACATTGAGTTGATAAAAACGAGGTTGAGAAGGCTGCCAAAACAAACTCAATTGTTCTAGAAAGTATTGTTTCTGACTTCTTTTTAAGTCTAGTGTACCTAAGCTGCAATCTTGATAGTTTGCATGAGATTATTTGTAGAAGGAGTGAGATTATGTAATAAGTGATTTCTATCATGCCATAGCTTCCATAACATGACACTAAAAACAAACTGATGGATGGACAAGTTTGACATTTTAATGAAAGTGGGTACGTGCATTGAGATATGACAGGCATGAAAGAATTAACAAGGAAAAACTGGAGAATGTCGTAGTAAAATGGGGAATGGACTGAGAAGACCAGATAGTAGAAGTATTGGAGAGGTAAAGAGAGGAATGTTTAATGTTTGTGTTAACGTAAATTAATTTAGTTTGTATAAGGAAAAATGCTGAGATAAATGTAGTACCCATTAATATACATATTAATGGAAATGAATTTTTAGGCTATTAAACCCGTGCAAAAACGTAAACTTTTAAATTCTTATACCTAAATTCATATTTTATTAGAGCCTAAATCTAAATGATTTTTACTACTATTTTAATTAATAAAGCTGTTTCGTAATAATAGCATCTTATAAATTACTTAGTAGAAAATAAATTTATAAGGATAAAGCAATTTAATATTGTAAACAGTTTTATCTTCTAAAGTAATTCTTAAGATTTTGTTAAATTTTGTCATTTGAATCACAGTGGATTCTTTGTCCACGTAACAAAAATTTAGATAAGCTTTTACGTACACCCATATATCAAATGCGTAACCGTCATTACAAGATAAAACAAACCACTCGATGTTGTGTTTGAAATTTCATAACTAAATTACATATTCGTGTAGCAAATAATCAGAGAATGCTTTTTATTTCCTACAGTATGCATATAGTATTCCGAAATTCATCGGCCCACTTTATTGTTCGAAACTAAATAGATGCTACGCCTATTTTATTGTGTGAATAATTGACTCTTAACTCTTAAACCTCAATTACAGTAAGGAAAATCTTTTATTACACTTCAAAATTCCTGATAAACTTACAAATGATTCTCATTTGTGCAAATGTGCATGCGACGAGCTAACTATTCAATTTTTTGGTCAACGAAGAGGGAAATGGAAACCTAATCTTTTCCTTAGATCATTTACCATATCTTAAAAGGTGTTCTACTCCAATAGCTTACAATTATGACGTAAAATCTGAACAGAATTTATAACAACCTCAAAAATCAATATATGTAGATGTTCAAAGTACCAATCAAGTTGGGTCCAAACATCATAAATATATCTGAGACCGTTGAAATAGAATAGAAGCAGAGAGAAAGCCTTCAAAGTTAAGGGTATTTATGATTTAATTTAGTTTGGATTAGGGGGAAACCTATTAGACTACATTTAAAACAATCCACTTCAAATCTTTAGTGAACCAAACTATTTTTAGTTGTTCAAGGTTTTGAGATTTGAACTACTTTTAAGAACATTTTGTTCTAGTCAATAATATTAATGGTATTTGGAGTTTGCAACCAAACATTGACATTCAAATTGGGAAATATTACACAAGAATTAAAACCACGTTATCATGGTGATATTACTCGCACGAGTCTTCGTGAGAGATGAAAGACGATGGTAAAGAAAAAGTAACAGACTATAAAGACTAATGCCTCATTCACTTAAGGGAATTTGGATTCAATGCCGACCCCCCCATTCCTTATTACAACATTCATTTGATTTTTTATCTTCAAATTACGATTTCTTAAGAATCCCTATTACATGAAATCAAGTAATAAGGATTTCTTGACTTAACCAAAAAATTACAATTCCTTACAAAATTTCAGATTTTTTCCAAAAATAACTTCATATCAATTTAATGATAACCACCATTACTATTGCCATCGCAACCACCCGCCCCAACCTATCACTACCACTACCACCACCACCATCATCACTACCAATACCGTTACCATCACACTGTTACCACCACCATTACTCTACTGCCACTACTACCATCGCCGCCGTCGTATCATCACCACTACTGCTATCGTCACCACTGCCATAACTACCCCCACCCCCCTCCAAGCCACTACCCAAGCTACCGCCACCACCATCAACCACGACCATCGCCACTGCCACCGCCATCATTATCACTGCTTGTAACCGTTGCCAACCATTTCCATCGCTTCCGCCCCTGCAATCAATTTTCACTACTATCACCAATTACTTTAGAATTACTTAAGAAAAATTAAGAATATTTTAGTAGTTAAAATTTTATTACGTATCTATTCTTATGTTATTTATTAATTTTATTAAACAAAATAATAAATATTACATCCTTATTACATTCCTTAAGAATTCCAATTACATTCTTTTCTCATTCTATTTAGTAAAGTGAACGAGCTGTAAAAGTAAAATAAAAAATGATAGGAAGGAAAAAATAAATGAGGTCAAACAAATGTGGTTGGGATTTAAAATTAAAAAATTTCTTATTTTTTATGTTTAAATATGAAGTGGTCTAATAAGGCTCAAAAGATTTGGTTCGATTCAACTCTCTAAACTAAACCACAAACTATTTGAACCATTTTCAAACAAAATCACAAATCAAACCATAATACAAAAAACCAGCATTTTGTGATACATTTCGATGTTTGGTTCTTGATTCAAATTGATGAACCTCAATGAAAGCGATGAAATGGAAATGGAAGCTCAAAGTTGGTTGGTTGAAAGTAGGCATTGGAAGGGAGAAAATGGGGTTGTTTAGTTTATACATTATCTACCTTAATTATGAAGTCCTAATTATCAAAACAATTAAAAATGTGAAAATTATAATCATCATAATCTTGATAATACTCGCAATTGTAAAATTTTAAAATTCTAAATTATATCATGATTAAGACAAAATATTTGGTTCTTGAGCTATTGAATTTAAAACATAGAAAATTAAACTAAATAGGAAAAAGGTACGAGTCCAGTGGATTCTTAACGCATGACCTAAAACCATAGGACCTGGCCAGTTCAAGGACGTGCATTTAAATTGCACCCTTATTCTCGATACTTGATCCCATGACCCGGGACCTGGCAGGTCCACCAGGGTGGGGTTGGGTCGAGTCGTTACCCCCGGCTCATTATACACGTGTACTCCTATACTTGAAAGACCAAAATCTATGGCCAACACCGATGCAAGGATGTCTAATGGACAAAAGAAATTAAGGAAAACTTACGATTTGCAAACTCATGGTCTTTGTTTGGTCCAAAGCCTTGGGATGGCTACAAAGACAGTCTAAAGGTTTTCCTTTGTTTTGGTTTTCTTCTTTTTATTTTATATAATTTCTACTGCTTTTTTAATAATATTATTTTATTAAATTAATATTGAAAATTAATCAGAAGCAAACACATACCCCCTATCATTAACAGAAAGTGATGAAACACAGGCCATATATAGTAAATAAAAGAAAAAACACAAGTTATAAATTTATAAAAGTGCCAAAATATAGGTGATAGCGATGTAATTTTCTTAAAAGTCAAAAGCATATTAAGCTAAAAACTATAATCAAATCTGCAATGAATATCAATCGTATCTCATCTTCCTACATTCACCAATAGTATAATGCAGATAGTGTTCGTCCATCTTAAGGTAAAGTTTTTTGAAGGAAGAAAGTATTTTGAGTCAAGTAATCAACCAATCTTACTTATTTTAAGTTCTAAAAGAGTATATATGCATACCATGTATGGTGCATTCGGATAATTTCAACAGGAGACAAATTAATCGACCATTTGGCAACATTTGCATTTTTCTACCTCAAAAATGTATGTGAATTATATAAAGCATATGTTTCGTTGCATCTCATCTAGTCGTGAATAGAAATGATGAGAATACATGGACACAAGGCCACCTCACTGTTTACAGCAGATTTGGTTTGAAGCACCCAGAAAAAACGTTTAAAATAGTTTTATGGAAAATTATTGAATTCAGTTCTATGATCAATTGATTCAAGTACTCAAACTTGCAGCATATTCAACCCGAGCTCCTTATCAGCATTTACCAGGACAGCATTAGAGCCCGTTTATTAGCTCATATTACAAGGCATCGGGTACCTTTGATAAGGACTGGAAAAGTGCATTTCTTTTCTTTTCTTATATTTTGTTTTCAAACTTTTTACTGATGCATGTGTATTATTGGAACCGTTGTCGGTCGGAAGTAGTATATAGATTGTGTCCTGGAAAAGAAAAAGAAAGTTAAACTAGTGGGTGCTAGGGTTAATACAGCGTAACCACTTCAACACCTAAGTTAATATATAAAAGAGCAAGAAAATAAGTGAGTGAGCGTTTTTTAGAGTATAGAGCATTCTTATAGCATTTACACCTCCATATTTATAAGCATTTGTCTAATAGTTGCAGTAATAGATAACCCTTGATCATGAACCACATGATAGCTTCTTAATTTAAGCATATGTCAAAAGATAAGAAGTAGTGGGTAGTTATATAGTTAGGTTGGGCAGATGCTTAATTGTCCACGCTACTTATTCAAATTTAAAGTATTTGAATGGTTAAGCCGAGCTCTCTAGCCCATCGGATTAGCCAAGTTCATACTTTCCCAAGTCAATAGAACAGGTTGCATTGTTGACCTAAGGAAGGCAAGTTAGCTTAGTAGATAATGTACCTAGCTGAAACTAAGGGCAAAATTCCACTATCATCATTAGCCCTTGACTCTCATAGTTGAGAACTTGACTATAGGAGTATGTGTGGGAGTATTACTCAATATACTTGATCAGCAAGTAGGTCGTCCAGGCTTGTGCTCATAGTTAATTGTGTGGTCATCGAGTAGTGCTATCATGCTTTCTATTGGTGCTCTTATACTTTATTCGATATTTGCTATGATGCATCATGTCAATTCTCAACCCAAAGGTCATGACTTTCCATTTCTTCCCACCTTCTCATATCATGCACATGCACGTGAGACTGCTGTCACTTTTGTCATCATTACCCTACACACTTTAGTAACTGCCGATGGTACTGTATCCATTGGATCTCTAATGACAAACATGTGTCTTCCATCAATGCTAGGCAATCAAATCATGCCCTAAATCCTAGTTAACCTTCCTTTCATTCTCTAAGAAGAGGCTTGTTTGGGACCATACATATAAAATCCTTTGAGAAACCTCTTTGTCCACTTTCTGCTTCATTTTACTCCATAATTTCCTCTATCAAAATTATCTTGCATGAAATTTCCCAAAGTTCTTTCTTCAACTTTTCTTCTTCTTTTGCATCCATCAACATTTCATCAGGCATAGCCAAGAGCAAGATCCGATCTACCACTCCTTCTAATTTTGAGGCTATTCCCCACAACCTACACAACAATTAAATTGACTTCTATTTCTAATAGCTCCGTGGATAGTGCAATTGAAAGGTGGGAGAAGTTCGCTCGTATTGATACACTTCCAATGGATGTGTATCCTCAAGATGAGGAAGACCAACCACCTACTAGGTATTTATATAATAACCCAGTCTATAATATCAATTCATTAGATGTAGTTATAAGCAATGCCGTTAGGGCAATTGTAGCAAAATATAATAAGTATTTAAAAAATCTTCTGCTTGAATGATATCTTCATAGGCCAAGAGAGGATAAGAGGGTGTATTTCCCGATTGAGCACGAGTTTCACCTTTATTTGAAGTATTTTGATTTTCGATTGCATCTTCCTTTTTTCCCTTTTCAAAAACAATTATTCAATTACTTTTGCATGTCCTTAAGTATGTTTTCTCCAAACACTATAGGCTCTTCATTGCTTTCGAAATAATTTGTGACAAGCTCTAGGTCAGGGCTACTCCATAGATATTCAAATTATCCTTTTTAATCGAACACTAGCTTAATGGATGGTTCTATACAGTAGCACAACATGGTTGCAAGTTTATGGTCGGCCTAGAGTTCAGGATTCACAAATGGCATGATAAGTATATCTCAATAAGGATTGATGTGGATCTTGATTTCTAGAGCAAGTGGACAAAACCCATCTGGACCAAAGATGTAAAGTTGTTATCAAACGATGTTGTTGCTGCTAAAAAGATACAAGATAGGCAGCATAATAAAATATTCTTTTCGGATGTCGAGAGGATTATTGAACGTTATGGTTACAAAGGTAAGGCTTGATTTACCCATCATGCCAAGCTAAGCTACAAGAAGGAAGCCGATCTCTATGACTCATAGAGGGGAGATTCTTTTCCTTTGAGCTTCACTCAGCACAAACTTATAGGTTATTTACAGTTACATTAAATTGCAACATTTTTCTTTTTTGCAAATATGGATGCATGTGACATAGACCTAAAGAAGTTATTAACTTAGGTTAAGGCTAAGAAGCAAAAATTTGATCAACATGTTGCCAAGGCTACTTCCAATGAAATTAAGGTAAAGAAACTAACAATTAAGGGGTAGGTCATTTAAAAGAAGAAGAAAAAGAATGCTCATCCCGAAGGTGAATAGATGAACCAATAGAAGAACGTTCCTGAACTTATCCAAAATGAAGTGCCATCCACAATAGGTTGCACCGTAGAGGATAAACCAACCGGTGAGGCTAATCAAGCTGCTACCATTGACCAACATATGGAGATTGCTTTAACTAAGGCTACAAATAGCTTGGTAGAGCCAACGTCTATGTCAAGCCTAAAGAAAAGGAAAGGGAAAGAGTATGCTAGAGAGCCTCTATCCAAGAGGAGAAAGGATTTGGATAAAAGCGCTAAGGTAGCTCTATGAGAAAAGGCCCTAAGAATTAACTCTGCCAAGTTTACTCCCCAATTTGAGGAGAGCTAATACTATGTCCTTTGCCCTGTTGGAGGAAATTATTCTGTTGAAGGATAAGGAAATTGTAAGGAGAGACATAGATATGGTTGGTGGTAATAACAAAGGCCACATTGCTGCTAAGTTGTATGATGTACATCCTTGAATCACTGTAGTTAGCTCTAACTTGCATTGTTTGTCTAATTGCTAACCTTTTATATACATCCTATAGATCACTAGTCATGTTTTGACGACCATAGATGAGGCCAAAGGAGATATGAGAAAGGTATGTTCAATCTTCTTTGTACGTTAATGTGGTCGAAAGCCACTTGGCTTATCATTAACATTTTGTTGCACAAGGTAGAGGAGGCTTACAACTTCTTTAAGGCATAAACTTCAAGAGCACAAGGATCAAGGCCAAAATGGAGCTTGAAAAATTATAACAAGAGAGTGTTGCTGAAAAATCAGAGCAATCATTAGTAATCAATGAGGTGACAAGCTTAAAAACTAAAAATGATGAGCTTTCCAATGAGATTAAAGAGTTGAAGGAGCACTGCAATAGAGAAAGGAAAAATGCTGGAGTCTGAGGTAGACAATTGCCTCAATGAGTGAAGAGAAAGATAAATTGAGGATTTAAATAAAGAATTTGTAGATCAAGAACTTTGAACTCAAAGCATGTGTTTCCAAGTTGGAGCAAGTTGCTAAGGCTAAACCTTCTATAGAGGAGGCACTATTAATTGTTACTCCAAGCCAACAATACAAGAATTTGCTTCGTAAGAAATTTTTAAAAGGTATTCAACTAGCTAGGGTAAAGGTTTTGAAAGTTTACATTGACTATAAACTCTTTATCCTAATTTTGCCGATATTGATAATGATGATGCCAATAGCGACCATGATGATGAGGTTGGCAATGAAGAAGGAATGCAAGGTTAAGGGCATAACGACAACCAACCAGCCAATGTTGAAGCCCCTGCACTTGCTAAAGAACCAACTGCAAAGGATACCCCTTACATACAAAAAGAGCTCCCTAGTAATCTAGTTGAGACAACCAATGCTGGTAAAGATCTTAACTCTACAAAGGTCAAAGATAACTCCGTTGACTAGGATCTTAACTCCGTCAATCCTATCAAAGAGAATGCCCCCCATCCTCAATCTCTAAATTAATTTCCTACTAGCGAATATGTCATCTTTTTTTTTTTTTTTAGTTTATCTTGATGTCTATTCAAGTCGAGATATTAACCTTTTGGTGGCTGTAATGAAACCTTGACTTTTGTTTATTTTTTCAATTTAATTTTACTATACATTTTACTTCATGTGCATTTTATTCGTCAACTTATCCATAGACATGGTTTAAACAAAGTTCGCTAATCATGTAAGATCTGAACTTATTTTGAATGTTAAAGTTCATGAGTCAAACTAAATTAATACCTGTTGAGGGCAATCTTGAGTTTGTTAGCCATATTAGGTCATAATTCTTTTTTGAGAGAGTTGGGCTTGTCTGCCACGTACAATTAAGCTCATTAACCATTATTGGTCAGAACTTTATAGTAAATATCTCGTTTGCCATATAGGCTTGAACTATATTGTTCATTAATCATAGTTAGATCAGGAATTAATAAGATTGATAGAGATGCATGTAACAAATTGGGAAATAAATGCTTCACATCAACAAAAACTAGGCTACCGCCTTACATAGTCTTGAAATAAATACTTAATGTAAATACATAACATTGAGGATAACAAGGAACAAGGAACAATTACTTAAAATACAACTTAAAATTCTCAGCATTCAATGCATGAGGGATAACCTATCCATACAACCTTTCTAGTTAGTAGGCCCTATTACCTATGACTTTTTGAACCTCTACTAGGTCTTCCCAATTTGTGTTAAGTTTCCCTTAATTATCTTGTATGCTTGTGACCTCCATTTTCCAACAAACCATGTCTGTAGGTTAAAACATTTTATGTTTAACTTTCTGATTGTAATATCTTGTCGCCCTATATCGATAAGCAATAACCCTTATTCTTGCAATATCCCTTATCTCTTCTATAGTGTCCAAATTGGCCATTAGGCTGACCTAATTTGCTATGACATCAAACTTTCGTATATGTTGGTTAGGTGGCTCCTATACAATTAGTAAGACAGCCTTTGATCTTAAAGCCAATCTAAACAATATTTCCCCTATTAAAGTCCTATGGTTGGTCTTATATGTAAAGACCATAAAGGGAATCTAGTAGGATTACCTAAAATTTCCATAATATGTGTGCACCCATGATATGAAAACCGTCTTGCAAATCAGAGATTGCAAGACTCTAAATAATAAATCACTAAAGTTAATGATTTTCAAGTAATTAATTTATTGTAACATGACATAATATAAAATTATAAATAACTATGGATGTCCGATATCCCACAGTTCCTCAGAACCACAGAGAATCAGTATCCCCTACCAAATAATAGGACAGGATATACCAACATTATAAAACTGTAAGAAAAATTAAATTGTATTAAATTCTAACATGTAAATATTTTCTACAAGAGTGTTTATGTATCACCTATAAAGATCTCAACTAACTCTAACACTAATGTACATATCTTCATCTCGCACTCAGCACTCGAGACTTATCCCAATCCCATCGTATGTAAACCTGCAAAAAAAAGACTATTGGGGAATAAACTACAAGAGCTTAGTGAGCTATCCCTCATACCATACTGGCAAACAAGTTATCAAACAAATTATTACAACCATATAATGCCAAACAATATATGCAGTTGATCAGTACTGCATATAATATCGGATTTTAATGCCCTCCGAGATAAGGGTTGAAGATTCATCGGTACCAATCACGACCGGGCTCTAGCACCTGTGTTTTTGCCCATAACTTTGAATACCATATTTCATAAAATATATTTCCATTTCCAAGTCGTCTACTAGTACACAAAATCCCAAGCTTAGCGATGAGGTGGCCCCCGCAGTTCACACTCACACCCTACAGCGATGGTCTCTAGACACGACCCCCAACCACCCACGGTTAGCGTCTCCGGCGCCAATAGAACCCGCGAGCCAAGGGTAAGGTCTTATTGTACCAAATGCTCCTGCACGGTACTAATCAAATCATGTGGGAATCCATCCCTCCAACGCCCCTCATTACCAATCGCGTGAAGTGATGGCCAGAATAAGTAATGCGATGCATGGATAATGCATGACCTTTTTAATTTAAGATAAGCCAAATATAATTAGGTCAAATTATGAGGCGATCAATCAATATTAGCAAACCATCCAAATCATATAAAAATCAATCATATCATCAAATCATCAATTATCGTATTTAATAATATTTCTTACAATAATCAGCCAATATCAAGCACACGCATATCCCGGAACCCCTATGCATCAAGTTATTGATATTCAATTTAAGTGCACTAACTATAAGCACAAACAAGTATAGAGTTATCGGGAGTACTCACTTGACTATGACGACTTGCTGTAGTCGTAATAACCGATCGGGAGATCCTCGCCTTCATCGGGATCACCTAATCATTACGAGATAACAAGGATAATAAGTAGTTGACTCAACTAATGGTTCTAGATATCTATCTACCTAATTCTACTTAGATTACTATCAGCCCTTATTCGATTAAACCTAATTGTTAATCGTACGTAACTTTTTCATTCTATTTTCAATATTTACGAATTTATAGTTGTTTTTCATTGTTTTCGAACGCACGTTCACACGGTGATGTCCGTTTTGGACGTTAAGACCCGTGTTTTATAATATGGGCTAAATTTATAGAAATTTTATCTTATTGAAGTTTAATTATTCTTATTGCTTATGTTTGTATCCTAGTTTGAGACTTAATGATTGAATTAGCTATTTGATTCTTACACTTAGGAAATTTTACATTAGTGCTACTAATTCACATATTAGATTAAGTTTAATTCAATCTAGGAAGTGTATTAGGGTTTACTAATTTAGGTGTCTAATTATATATACTCTTCTTATTTTCTCATTTTCTAAACCTATGCTTATGTCATCGCTCTCATCATCATTCGCTTATGTCACTTGCTTATATCATCACTTGCTTATGTTATGGCTTATGTCATCATGTACTTACCTCATCACTTACTTCATTATGTGATTATATAAGCCTCTCCTCATGCTTATGTTATATGTACATGTCTTATGTACATTTTACTTCTTCCCTTATACTTATGTACATATACCTTATGCATATATATACTTATACATCTACTTAGACTTATACCGTATTTATACATGTATACATACTCATATACCTATACGGTTAGATACGTATTTTTATACAAAAATTCGTATGCCTAATCTTTTCCTTAAGAAAAGCTTCCTAATTCCATTCTTTTGTATTTTTAAGTGTGTAATTAGTGTAGCATAAGTATGTATGGTTAGGTTTTGTTTTAATTTAGGTTATGTACATGGTTAATACTCATGTAAAAAGGTTCTCATACAAGTATTCTTTTAGTATTTCTTTATGTATACATACCTAAGAGTACATACACATGTATTTCTTTCCTCTCCTTCATGGTTCCTCACTTTCTATACTTAAAGATGAGAACTTTATGCCCTATTCTTCAAGATCATAATTAACACAAGTCTACTTCTCTAATTAACCTAATCACCTAACTAATGAAGAACATAAAACAACATAAAGTAACTTAGATACATATCTTTGCTTATGTTGGAATTAAGAAGACAAAAGAGAAGTGATGAAAGTGAAAGAGGAAGAAGAAGCTCACGGCAATGGAGGGTGATTTTTGTTTTGTTCTCTTAATGGAAGAAAGCAAATGGTGGGGTCTAGAAGAGGAAGATGTGGACGGCAACTAAAGAAGGAAAGGGAAAAAGAAAAACCAAAAAAAAAGGAAAGAAAAGCCATCATTTGAAATGTAGATATTTTCCTTATCTCTTAGTGTCTTTTGTTGACTTTTCAAATTGTGGACTTTAGTCAACATGTGTTGACTTGGTCAACTTTCTTTAAGCATATGTAATTTTGTACACATAATGTAGTAATTAAGGAAAATTAAGAGAAAAATTAAGGAAATGAGAGAAAATGAGGTATTTGGTGGATGGATTAGTAAAAATAGATGATGAGGTCCTACTTTAGATATTTATAGCCTATATAGATCATTTGGTAAACTACTTAGTGTAACTAGTATGAAAAGTATTAATTAGGGTATTAAGGTTCACTACATTTAGCCTAATCTTCAACTATACTCTTAACTCTATGTAATACTAACTTAGTTATATACTTAAAAGATGAATGTGATTTAGAATGCAATATCTTAGTTTCTAAGGGACCACTTAAGTATTCTAAATATTTATGCATGATTGACGGTTAACTTTAGTTGTTTACCGATGAAATGGCAAAATATGGAGGATATATTATCACTTAGGGTTGTAGGGTAAATTATGGTGAATTAATACTTTTATATCCTTAGAGTTATAGTTTTAGGGTTTTTATTACTTTAGGGCACAATCTCTAATGTTTTTACACATTTAGGGTTTCATATATTCTTACGCGATTAAATCTTCAATTGTTATCTTAGGGTTTTGATAAGGTTCGAGGTTTTAGGGCTTTTGTATGCGATTAGGGGTTCAATTGATGATTTAAGGTTTTTTGTATCTACTTTAGGTTTTGAATTGAGATTTTAATCGGTTTTAAATCTCACTGGCTCTTTTGAGTTCAAGAAATCATCTACAGTTTGAACGTTTGTTTCGATACTTAGAAAGCTGAATTCGTGGGGTTTACATTATACCCTCATAAAATGCTAGGTAGTTCATCAAACCACTTGCCTAGAGGTATGCAAGTAAGCTAAAAGGGCGAACTTAGCCTAACCCAGCCTAGCTCGGCCTACTTTGGCCAACGGATTAAACAGGCTGAGCTCATTTGGCTCACTTTTTAAATTGGTAAAAAAATTCAGCCCTAACCTAGTTTTAAGCAGGTTTAGGTTGGCCCGTAAGCTAAATGCATAATTAGGCTAACCCAAATTGGCTTACTTTAGCCCACAGGTTAAACGAGCCAAGTTCATTTAGCTTACTTTTTAAATAGGCTAAAAATGCTTAGATGTAACTCACTTTTTAAGTTGGTTAAATGAGGTGAACTATAGGCCAAAACTCGTTTGCACACCTTTACACTTGCCCTTCGCCTAATCAACTCTCCTCTTTAAACTATATAAGATGGTCTTATTAACAGCCTCCACTTGTCCATTTCTTTGGAGATAAGGTATTGAAGTATAGTTTAATCAGATGTCGTGCTTACCACAAAAAGCTTAAATTTTGTCATTGTCGAACTGTAGACCGTTGTCGATGATTATTATGATGGGAACTCTAAATCTTGATAAGATAAAGTTGAACATAAATGATTCAATCTTTTGCTTAGTAATTTTTGCTACTGCTTCAGCTTCCACTCATTTAGTGAAACAATCCACCCCATCTATTATAAACTATCATTATACAGTAGCCTTAGAAAAGGGTTTGAGTTTGAATTATATGAAGCCAATAAGCAAATAGCGAATCCATGGGTATTTGAACCTTGAATATCCTAGAAAAAGCTGAATATTTGATAGAAGAACAAGAGATCCTTTTTAATAACCTATTATAATGGAAAAGCCTTATATTCAATCCCTATTAGGCAAAAGCTAAGGATTGGTCAAACTGTGTAGCTTAATAGAGGGTGCATGGCTCAAGACTTCATGCCTTTAGCACTATAGGCATTGCCGTACTACATTTTTGGCATCCTCTTTTATGGTCAGCCAATAACAGCCGAGTCCCAATGCCTGAACATATAAAGTCTAAGCTTTCACATGATTGTTGCACACTCCTTTGTGTAAATCATGAACAACTTGTTGAGCATCCCTTGGTGCAAGGCAACGAAGATAAGGTTGAGCAAAGCCGCATTTATATAAGTTGTTGTCAATCAAAATATAATTCACGGCTTAGTATATGAGCCTTCGAGCTTCCTTCTTGTCTCTAGGTAAGATCCCATCCTTCAGACACTCGATGATTGAGTTTATCCATGACTTCTCCTTTGTGTAGGGTTGCACTTAATAACACTACCCTATCACTTCTAAACTCTTGCAAGGTAGATATTCAATGAAGAGTTTGTCATTCAAATTAGGAAGTGACAGGCTAACCAATTTGGTATAATTGTCGATTGTGATATTCCAAGCTTTAGGAACCTTCTCAATCTTAAAGGGTTGAAACTCTTCCATGAGTGTTCATACAACAACCATGTACTTGCTCATCACCTCCTCCTTCGCTTCATAATCTCCTTTTACTTGATTGACGATCAATTATGAGTTCAAAAAGGTCTTAACTTTCTTAACTCTAAGTTCCTTTGCTAACTTTAGCTTGACAATCAAGACTTCATACTCAGCTTTGTTGTTGCTTGCCAGGAATCCAAACTTCAATGCATACTGTACCTTCACATTATACAGCCCTTGCAAGATAAGGCCTAGTCCACTTCCTTCCTTTGTAGAGGAGCCATCTAAGTATAGATTCCAAGTAGGTTTCTTGGTCATATCAATATTGTTCTTCGCTCTAGTGAATTTAGTCGCAAAATCTACCAAAACTTAAGCCTTCATTTTTGTTCTAGGACTATACTACACACCATAGGCACTCAATTCAAGGGTATACTTTATCATCCTTCCCGAGGAATCAAGTCATTGGAAGGCTTACTGTAGAGGTTGGTCGGTAAGAACTATAACTTGATGAGTTTCAAAATATGGTTTTAACTTCCTTGCTAAAATTACCAAAACTAGGACAAACACTCCATCATAGTGTGTCTTTGCTCTAAGCCTTATAAGATATGGCTCACATAATAGATCGGTATGTGCTCTTTTCCTTCTATATGAACAAAGATAGAGGAAAAAGCTTGGCCATTAACAAATAAATACAACAAATCTTCCTCAGGAACAGGCTTCAAAAGTATTAGTGGTGATGCCAAAAAATCTTTCAATTTTTTTAATATAGCTTCACATTCGTCAATCCACTGAAACTCTTTGGGGTTTTTTAAGATTTTAAAAAACTACACGCATATATTTGTACTCTTTGAAACAAATCTATTTAGGGTGGCAATAAGTCCTGTCAACTCCTAAACTTCCTTGACTATACTTAGGGACTTTGTATTCCTTATCACATTAATCTTTCTCGGGTTCCCTTTAATGTCACGTTAGGTTACCATATACCTTAAGAATTTGTTTGAGGTAGCCTTAAAAACACATTTATGTGGATTCAGCTTCATGTTATACCTCCTCAATGTGTTGAATATTTTGTAGAGATCGACAAGGTGCTAATCCTCCTCTTTACTGTTGACTATCATATCATCAATATATACTTGACATTGTAGTGGATTTTAGGCTTAAACTTTTTTGTTACGAGTCTTTGATAAGTCACACAAGCATATTCTTTAGCCTAAAGGGCATGATCGTATAGTAATATGTCCAGAAGTTAGTAACAAATGAAGTGTGTACCTTGTCTTCTTTTTCCATTCTAATCTAGCTATAACTAGAGAATACATTTATGAAAGATAGCAAGGCATGCCCAATAGTTAAATCAACTATTTGATCAATCTTTGGTGATAGAAAATGGCCCTTGAGGCAAGCATTATTCAGGTTAGTGAAGTTTATGAACATAAGCTATTTACCATTTGACTTCTTGACTTACATACAATTGGCCAGTCAAGTTTGATAAGGCTCTTCCTTTATAAACCTCACCTTAAGTAACTTTTGAATCTCCTCTTCAATTGTTGCTTACCATTCCAGGGTGAAATGCCTTTTCTTTCATTAAATAACCTTGGCGTCGGGATCTATCTACAACTTATGTATCATGACTTCTCTCAAGATGCACAGCATATCAGAGGGAATCCATGTTAAGACATTAGCATTGTCCTAAAGGAACTTAATCGGGTCCTGTCGATTCTTCACCAGCAATAGCCTCCCTATCTTAGTTGTTTTGTCTGGATTGTCCCCAAGTTGAATTTCCTCAACTTCTTCAACATTTTTCGCACTGCTAAACTTTCTCTCTAGATTGACCTCAATATGGAAAACTTCATCTCACTTGAAGGCTCTTAAATACAGTGATTTAGCTAACTATTAATATCCCTTGCATACCCCAACTCCAATAAGAGTAGGGAATTTTGCCTTGAGATAAGCTATTGACAAGACCATGCCAAACAAGTGCTGGCATGGTTAGCCCATAATGATATTATAAGGGAACCAACATTTAACAACAAGAAAATTCATTTTGTCCTCTACCACATTTTTATCGTCCCCAATATAGATTAGAAGGGAAATTACTCAAATCACTCATATAAGTTGATTGTTGAAAGCATATAAGTCATAATTATAAAATCTTAATTGAGCCTTAATCTTCAACTTCATTTGGTCGAGAGCTTGTTAAAAGATAATATCTACCAAACTTCTAGTGTCAACTGGGAACTTCTAGAACTCAAAGTTGACAATCCTCGCACTAATTACCATTAGGCCATTACACGCCTTCAAAATCCTTCTTTGTGAAAGAGAGGGAATTGTTGACCTTCACCTTTTTGCCTTGCACATTATAGACATATTGTACAGTGTTAGTTGAGCTTGAAGAGTAAGACAGACCTAAACTGGAAGGTCTACCAACAATTATGTTTATAAAACCATTTGGAGTCTTATTGTTATTACCTCTTTCTCGCGCCTCTCTTCTAGCATAAGGAGGTCGACCATCATTATCTTATTCATCTCTTCATCACTAGGTTGACCACTTAATATTCTAGGCGTTGCGAGCTAAGAACTTACTCAGATATCATTGTTGGATGACATCCTCAATTTCTTTTTTGAGTTGAATACATTTTTCAGTGTTGTAGCCTCTATCACAATGAATATCACAATACTTATTCAAATTCCTACGCTACAAGTTTCCCCTCATACGCTCAAGCCATTACAATACCCTCTAATTTCGTACTTCCATCGATATATCAAATATTAGATGATTAAAGAGAGTATAAACAGAATAGGTTGAAATACACAGCCTTTCCCTTTCACTACTGCCACCATTCGAGAAGTGGTTGTCACATCCACTAAGTCGATATTTCAAAGTTTTCTTGTTCTTATCATTTTTTTGTCACCTCTATTTTGATCAGTCTCATGCTGAGCTTTTATATTGTCCTCTTGCCAAATGTAAGAGATGGCTTTGGTTCATTCTACAAATGTCTTCAAGTTATTTTTAGCTAGAACTTTGAAGAAATCTCCATACGGCTAACTATCAATCACTATGTTCAGGGTGACACTTATGTCTAATTTTGGGATCCGAACCATCTCAAACATAAACTAAGCCAAATAATCACTGATAAACTCATCCAATCTCTGTTTAATTGTGTTATGGATAGATGAGTCCAAGCTTGCTTGCAAGGCAACATTACAAGAACACCTCTACCAAATCCTCAAAGCATGTTAATAGTGTTTGACTTCAAATGTTTAAACCAAGTGCTCATAGCATTCCTTAAAGTGAAAGGAAATGCTTAGCAAGCTATAGCATCACTTACGCTGTACAATTTAGCAAGCATACAATAACACTCAAGATGATCCTTCGAGTCCTTCGCTCCATCATACATCTTAAACTACAACAATTTGATATGCTACGATATCACTTCCTCAAAAATTTCTAGAACAAAAAAACTATTCTTAATTATAAACAATCAATTGGTTGTAGTAGCAATATTAACATGTGATGGTCCAACATAGTGCACTTACTGTAGTTGTTTTCCTTTACCCATTTTTTAAGTATAGGGGTTAAAGTTTCATGCATCATTTCGACTTGCTCTTTTGATAATTCAAGTAAATAGACCAAATCATTAAAGTCCTCAATACTATTAGGGGGGGGGAGGGGGGGCGCGGGCGGTAGAGAGTTTTTGCAGCATTTATATCTCCATAGTTGTAGGCATTTGTTCAATAAATGCAGTTAGAGGTAGCCTTTGATCATAGACTACATGGCAGCTTCTTAATTTAAGCACATGTCGAAAAACAAGTAGTCGATGGTTATGTACTTAGGATGGCCGAATGCTTAACTACCTACACCACTTATTCAAATTTAAGGTACTTAAATGGGCAAGTTAGGCTCTCTAGCTCATCAAATTAGCTAGGCCCATAGTCTCCTAAGTCGTTAGAACAAATCGCATTGTTGACCTCGACAAGGCAGGTCAACTCAAAGCTATAATTAAGGTTGAAATTCCACTATCATTAGGAACCCATAAAAATAGTGAGACAAATATTAAGGAACTTATATCATATTTGATATATAGAAATGAACTAGAATGGAATTGTAATTTTGGGTTATATTTCCTTTCTTCATGTTTGGTATTGTAATTTGAAGATAGAATCATGATTCTATGAAGTCGTTGATTTCATCTTTAAAGGAGAATTTGATTACATGTTTGAGAGGATGAAATTGTGATTCTATTCTACCCTCATTAATTTCATTGATTTAAAATTACCTGTTTATCCTTCAAATAAATTACAACATACAATAATTAAGAACATTTTTTACAATTAATCCTATTTATGCATATAATGTCATTCAAATTCCTTCCATTACATAGGCCTTTCCAAATAAAGGAAATGATTTATCATTCTGATCCTTATTCCATTCCATTCCCTTTAATTTCAAACTATTCATATGTACCAAGTATGACATTGGAGATAAAGCAGTGAGTTTTTTAAGAAAGAGAGTTTCTCAATATATCGATGTGACATTTAATGACACAAAACGAATTTCTTAGCAATACACAATCTTACAAATATGGTATGAATTTCCATATCATAAATTCAACAGTCACCCTCATATGCCATTAAATACAGTAATTAACATTGTATTGTAAAAATTATTTAAATAGGATTGAAGTGACAAAAAATTTGAACTCTTAATATCCTTCTCTAGTACCATGTTTGGCTTCCAATCCATGACCAATTGATATAAATGTTAAAACTTGTAAATATAATGTAAGCTCTATAAGATGTATATTGTATCTATCCTAAAATTCAGCAAGAATCAAGTATGAAAGTTACATATAATTAGATAAGATGTCATATAGATACTCTTTTGGTTCATTCCTACACATAAGTCATACAATATATTGCTATCACTATATTACATCCTAAAGTTTATATTTTTAAGTTCTAGATAGATATCAATTTATACCTATAAACTTAAGTGAGAGAGATACATGTCTATCATTATTACTAAATATATATAAATATTAAAAACAAAAACAAAACGAAACCTTACCTCAATATGAATTATATAAAAAATTTATCTAATTTAAAAACATATCACACTTACTTGTTACGACTTAACTTTTAAGTACCATAGCTGTGTCACGTTTAAAAAATGCGACAATATGAGTTAGTTAGAAGACAAGATAGTCATGATAGAGGGAGAGAGAGATCTAGAGGGAGAGAAAGGTTGAGCAAGAAAGAGAGAGAGAGGTGGTGTAAGGCGAAGGGTAGAGATAGTGAGGTAAGTGAGAGAGAGAGATTTCGACAATTAGGGGTGGAAGCTTCGAATCAGACAAGATGCCATGTGTGGATTCCTATTTTTCTCTTTTTTCTTGTTAAGGGATGAAGAGAGTAGTTTCAATTTTTAATAAGATTGAATACAACATCATATAAAAGCTCTTTTCTTTCTATTTGTTAAGGTTTGAAGTCAAGTCAAGCTAAATTACTATTTTATGTTTGAATTGAGACATTCATATAAAATTAACGTTTTGTTCCCAACATAAGATATAGCATTAGTATTTACATAATTTTTTTATATAATTGATATTTGTATAGTATTTATCTGTTTAATTAGTAAATATCAAAATTTCTCAACTTAAGTTTATAATTAATAAAAGTGATAAACGATTTGTTTTAAAAGTGCAAGAATTGCATTTCGATGTTCAAACGATGGCTATATAAGCAGTACAATAAGCATTTTAATGTTCAGACAATGGAGACTATAGAACTATGTAAAAAACACATAACGTACCAGACTATATGAATGATTTTACATATAAGTACAGAGGAAATTCATTGAAGTTTATTAACTTAAGAGGAAACTTTTACATTGTTGATTTACCCTGTATTTAAATTCTCATTTAATGAAGTCTAGGCAGTAACCACATATAGCTGCGATATTTCACTACACATTAATTAATTCTTTTTGTATACTTTAGATAAATTTGCATTATTCAAATAACTATAAGATTTAAGGGAAAAAAATCTGTTGGTATCAACACACCACGGTTTTTTTTTTTTTTCTTTTTTTCCTTTTAATGAATTTGTGTTACCCAAATAACTGTAAGATTCCTCGGTAACGGGTAACCACATATAGTTTCCATATTTCACTGCACAAATTAATTATTATTATTATTTTTTTTGGATGTTATAGATAAATTCATGCCACTCAAATAACTATAAGATTCATTGAAAATACATATATATATATATTGATACTAATATATATATATATTGATACTAATACGCCATGTATTTTGATAAGTTGTAAATAAGTATTAATGGAATGTAAACACATATTAATAGTAATAATTCATATTTTTACTGTATTATAATTTTATTTATTCTTATTTACTACTCATCAAAATACACTGAATTGGTGCTATTAAAGCCTTTCTCAAATCTGAAGGTCTTTATCCATAGAGATACAAGAAAGATATCGACACCATGCCCAGTACCTTCTGGAAACAAATCCAAGAGAATGGTTTGTTGATTCTTTTTCTGGAAAGTTGGAAACCATTCAAGATAATATCCCTGTCCTTGGGCATATCATATTTCTTTTTAAGGCAATTATAGTGACTTACTGCAAGGCCATGGAATCATGCCTGGGCGAAGATTTCTCATATTCAAGCCCTACCTTACCACAATTTGATCAAAAGTTACTCTTGCATTGAGGTGAAGGTAGCCTTGATCGTGATTAAAGTAGCTGGAATGGGTAAAACCATGCCCGTGGATTCCATAAATCTGAAGCTACAGATAGCTAGTGGTTTCCCATATTCCATCTATCCACTACCTGGATTCCAGTGTTTCAAGGAATGAAAACTATAAACTATTGTTAGTTCGGCTTTCACTGTAAATACATTCTTATATACTAAAAAGGTTCAGAAATCTATGGGGAGACAAGACATAAATATACAATGATCTTTAAAAATCAAGAAATTTTGGTTGGATGACTGGTTTTTCATCGGTAGTTAACTTTCAATCATAGAGTTCATTAGCTTCTAGATGGCTTAAACAAAGATAAAAGATGATGCTTTTGTGGAGTCCAGGTATTTCTATCAGCAGTTTCTTTTCTTCTGCTATCAGAACAATCAGATATAGAGAAGTAGAGCCAATGCCACTGCCAGGATATTATCCAGAGAAATACATGATGTTCACTAAGTGGTCATTTGTGAATTTCAAAGCAATCAGTTCTTGTTCCAACATAAAGAAAGCAATGCCATTCATCACAAAGTCCATTGTCGATCATGCTTAATGGATTTACATTACATAGCAGTGAGCTGTTGCTAGGAACAAGTTAAGTGATTTGGGGTGGGTGGGTGGGTGTTGTCGGGGGGAGGGGGGGTGACTAGGGGCTATTTCATAGTAAATTGACCCCCCTACGCAGTATACAGTATTACCTGATAAATATAAATTTCGTAATAGACATGCAAGGACTTGTATGCACACATACACATGCTTCCAGAAGAGGATTTCACTCGGTATATACCCATATACACCTCATGTAAATGAGAGTTTCATTGATAAATTACACGTTATCATCTGTCTGGGAGATTTGTAGTGCAAGGAGGTACTGTAACAGCAGAATGAAGCCCGAGTAATGATAATGCTGTTAGATCCTACTCTATCGTACATCCTCCAGCTTGTAGAGCACGCTTGTGGAACTAAACCCTGATAGGTTTCATCCCTTCATTCTTTCTAACGGCTTTGTTGCATAACTTCTCAAAATGACCCAGACATTTGCAGTTTAGCTCCAGCAAAGCTGACTCTTTCTCAGCTCAGCTCCTTCCCTCTATAGATGCAAGCAGAGCTGGTTTAGGGCACGATTTATAAAACCTAAACCCTATCCAATACCCAGTTAAGTGTCTCAAAGCCCATCCCAAGCCCTTTAGGATTTTTTTACCATGTGCTTGGAACCCACCTAATAGTCTAATTGGATACCTGAAACCCTTCCAATAAATTAATACGATTTTCTCAAAATACAATTTGTTCATGTCCCTGCAGCCAAAAAATATAACATGAGTATCAGGTGTTCAATCTTTTGAAAATGCAGCGACCTTCTTAAGCATCCTCTTTGAAGTACACTTTTTTACAGACAAAGATCTCATAGGAGATTTCTCATGCTCTTTTGCACTCTTCAGCCTCGTCTCTTCTTCATTCTCCAAGCTTGCCCACCAACTATGGCTGAGATCCTACTAATGGCTGAAAAACATCTACCATGATGGCAGTATTTTCACTAACTTAAAGACTTTCCACATAAACTACTGCAGAACCTCAGTTACAGGGATTGATGGGTAGCAAATAGGTCGTGAGCCTTTTCAAATAGCTAGCAGCGGTACTAGAAGTGGGACTTCCCTTAACGTACAAAGTGGACACCCTAAATGATGGCAATTTAAGGGTTTGCTGATCAGAGCAAAGTTTAAACTTCAATAGAAAATAATAAATACAAGATAAGACTTATCAAGTTCAGTTTCCCCATTGAGTTAACATTATCCCAGAATCCAACATGAAATCCTATAGATTTTAAAAACTTTTCCGAAACCCACCCCAAACCCTATAGGAAATATGTATAAGGTAAATATCAAGTTCAGTTAGATCGTGTAACCTATATAGCCCTGCCACTTGCATCCTTATTCCTCAGTATCTTATGATGATGCTAAGCATATATGATCGAATTAGCAGTCTACATGCGCCATATGTGCAGGTGGAGCCTGAACTAGTGATGCAGTTCTTTGCTATGCAATCTTCTAATTGACATTCTCTTCTCAATCTAATCTCATCTATTTTTGTTTATATGTTTTTTCGTAATCATCAATGATAGATCAGTCCACTACAATTCCTCTCTTGATTCTACCAAATCCAATTTTTTCGAGGCATTTCTTTAGTGCATTAATAAGCTGACTACCCTAAATAAATCCATGGAACTTTGAAATTATAACACAAAGACCTAAGAAGATATGATAATCACATTCACAATTACAAAAGGAGAGGGAAAAGGCTCATAAGTCCTTTCTAGCCGTTAATTTACTCGAAGTTTTACTGTTGACTTACATTGGCAATTAGAGATTAAGTGAAAAAATCAGCAAACTTCCATCTCTAGTCTGACGTAGCCAAAGCAGCTTCCTTTAGGCATGATCGCATAATCTTAGAAAGCATTGAACAAGCATCCAGGCAGAGCTGCATTGCCTGCATGTGAAGGCCACAATATTACTTGCATGAAATTCTCTTTTCTGGGGTAACAGATGGAAACTTCAGTAAGACTTGCAGATGATTCAAAGGAAAATTGAAGAGCAAATGGACAAATGGTTGCTGCAAAAATCTCTACCACATATCTATACAGCTGGATTGCTCCAACAAATCCTAGCTTTTCCACTGATCACTGCATGGACCCTTCAATATCATTACTCTCACAGGGCCTAAGAAATGCATTCAATAAACATTAATTTCCTCATAGCTTCCCCAGTAAAACTTAGTCATCTTTTACCTAGTGTTTACATCCTAGGAACAGTTCCCTATCACCCACAACTTTGAGAGGCTGTATACTCATCAACAATATGCAGGACTAATCCATCTCTATAAACACAACTAGTTGTCCCAGACCCCATCTTCCTGGCGCCATAGATCCAGTCAATGTCACAGGCCCTGTCTTATGATTTTTGTCCATCGAATTCAACCCAAGCTCCCTAAAGTAGATAGTTTTGTTCACAAAAATTTAATAATACCTAACATTTAATAACTTCATCAATGCAGATATACTTCTCCAATTTACAGGTACTCCTATAGTAATATTGTAGTTTTAACGTACTTCTCTACTCATCGAGCAATCCTATACTCCTAGCAAACTACGCTGCACGACTTGCCAAAAATAAACTAGACAACATTCTCAAGAGAAAATAACAAAAGAAAGATTCACCTTTAAATTTCAGGTTTTTTTTTTTTTTTTTTCTGGGATAAGGTCAAAAAGAAGACAGGAGTTTTTAAAATTCAGGCTTTTTCTTTTTTTATTTTGATAAGTTCAATAAAGTTCAGCCTTTGTAACTTATCCTAAAAAAAAATGTTCAGGCTTTGTAATCACCAATATTTCAGAAAAGTTTTTCACAAAAAGGCAGGAAGAATGCTTTCAACCTTTAGAGATTTCCACCCACAAATCACCTAAGAGATGATAATATGTGCTCACAATTGATTCCTAGATGATACAACAAAGGAGAAATCACATGGGACAAAAACATGTCCTTCAACTTTCTTCAAGGATCCAAAAAAGTATGATAATGGAAAAGGACAAAGTTTGCCTGCAAACTACAATATACTCAAGCCTTTATCCATTAGGTGCAGTTACCATTGCAAACCACAAGGTTGTAGAAAATGAGACAACTGTTAACATATTATTCAATGTAAAAGATAATGCAGTTTGCAGCATACCTCATTGATCTTGGGGGTTGACCATTCCCCAGTAATATTGAGTTGGGTGACCTCATAACGAGACGGCATGCAGGTAATCATGAAGCTTCCATCTTGGTAGCCTTCCTCCTCTAATATAGGATCAATAACCATGTTTGAACCAAGACAAGACTGGCCACCAGAAAATGATGTATTACAGCTCATACCATCAGAGCAACTAACAGAATGATATCCAATTATCAAAGACCGACTCAATGATTTGACAATAAATAAATATACAAATACTATGATTATACATGAACTTAAAACATGTTTTATTATCCAATAGTCATGCTTGTGAGCAATCAAATCGGGTTGATAAGAGTTTCCTCAAGGTTTCAAGCAGAGAAGTTAAACACCTTAGAGTGCTACAAGGTCAGATGGCATGACAGCAAAGACATGAATAACTTCCAGAAGAAACATTCAGTGATCAAAACTTATTCAGAAATATAATGCCTCTTACAAATTATGGAAAACATTTTATAATGATATTAGATGATGAAGTATGTGTATGTAGTGCATAAAGACGCTTGTAGCATAGAGAAAATCTATGAGAGAAAACCTAAAATATTCTGAAGAGTTTTAGGGGAACAAAGTTTTTCTAATAGTGCAGACAAAATAATCCCCTTCCATATTCTCTTTCCAATGCCAGCTTAGTTTACACATCCTATTTTTTCGTAAGAATAAGATGATTATGATTTGTCTTACTAAGTGGAGATAAACACATTGTTGGATAAACAGAGTAAAGTTAGTTTTTACATGCAATTATTATCCACTCTTTAGACACCGTACAGCTCGAAATCCAGACACTTAAAATGGGACAAAGAGGATATTTATCATGGTTAGAGGCTGTAAACAACATAGGGAGCAAAGATGCTCTTTTCCAATGCCATTTGCAGATATACTTATAAAGCTAAAATTTGCATGTTATAGATAATAGAATAGCATCTAGCACATGTATGCACTGTATAAGAATTTTCCCTCTGGTCAGGACTCAGTAAGCTCCTTCAAGCACCTATATATGTATGAAATTAGACAACACATACATCTTCCAAAACATTGGACAAACAATGATTGATTGTTCTTTTTATGAATGTACAAGAACCTTCACATATATTCAAACAAAATGCCAAATTACTAGCTCAGAAGCTACAAATTTCTAATATGTATACATCACAAGGTAGAATCACTAAGCAAAAGCTTAGCACTCACATCGTTACATAGTCATTCAACAAACAACCCACTTGAAAGGATGACATAGTAAACATTATAAATTTGTTGAGAGGAACTGAATGGAATAGTCTTATGCTTTTATTTATGAATACTTACCACAGAAACAGAAGCCACAAGATCATACATCATAATCCCAGCATCAGCTAGGGCAAGACTGGCACACGATATAATAACGGGGAAATCACCTGCAACCATACAAATGAAGCCCATCAAACTTGCTTGAAGGAAATTATCACAGTTGCGATCTTATGATAGAAATTAAGTTTCCAAGATAACAAAAAATAAACTCAATGGAAAATTACGTAGCAATTGCGCCATGAAGCCTTCCATAATATTTTCCCCCCTTTTTATTCCACCACAAGAAGTTAAAGATTATATACTATTATACAAGAGAGGAAAAAAGATCCATTAACAGGTTTCCTTTTTTTTTTTTTAAGTGGTAATTAAAAACTTGTATTAATAAATGACTAGAAGACTGTTTGAGGTTAGGGAAGTTTTTACAACATCTACAGGTCATTCACAAAAGAAACAGAGAAATCATGTTCCATAAGATCACAAAGAGCATTAAAGCTGATCCTACCACATACTCTACACTGAACAAAGTCAACCAAGATAATATGGCCAGATGTACAGCAATCTGTCTACTTCTTCTGGTCTTCCTTTCCATTCATAGCATGTAATGTTTGTGAATATAAAGTAGTAGCCACAAATTCACTAGAATGGAATCTATGAAAAGCATCATCATCACATTTTCAACATTGAAATGCTTGAAGAGTAAGGAAACACTCACTTCCACCAGACTCCAAAACCAGTGCAAAGACATCCACAGTAGTCTTAGGAAATGTTTCCAAAATTATTGCACCCTCCAAAGCCTTATGAAGCATGGATGAGAACTCTTTATGATTCAACCCCTAAGAAAATTAAACAAGAATTAGCTGAAGAAATGAGTTGCCAAGTTATGCAAGGGACAGTCTCTAATACCTGTCCTCTGCCAGGAGTGGCAAAAGTTGTATAGCTGACATTACAATTCAATCTGCCTATGTCACTGTACATCATGGCTTTCTTGCTTTCTCTAGGGCCAAATCTGAATTAAGAAACACGCACTGAAAGAGTTAATTATTGATATGTGCAGAAAACAAGATTTGAACAGAGTTCATACAGAACATCATGAGCATATATCCATAGATAAGAAAGAATCTACCCATGTTAATTGTATTACTGTCCTATACTATACAACTTGAAAAACATCCATCTATGGTTTACACAAACTAAGAGGAACATACCCATGTTAATTGCATTACAATCCTTTACAACTTGATAAATATCCATCTGTGGTTTACACAACGTGGCAAACATCCACCTCTTGGCATCTGATATTGTCTTATCGGAAACATATGATAAATTTGGAGCCATATACTTACCCAAAAAAGGGGTAAAAGAACAAGGACGGCCAAATTGCATAGCAGTTCATTTTTCTTTGATCCTTCAAAAGATGTCAACAATTCTAAAAGAGATTTTAGTTAGACGTTGCAGTTTGAGCTGAAGTTGCAGAAAAAATGCATGCTTTAACATGTATTGGCATAAAAATTTGGTGATAACAGCTAGACAATGTAAAATGGTAAGTCTTTCTACCATAAGTTAACACTATACTAGATGCATTTCGATTTAAGCTGCTCCTAACTATTCATTCAAAAACTCTAAGAGGCATTAGACTTTTCCCATAGATTCCTATCTTCTAAACAATAAACCAACCATGTCACTCCATGATGATGATAAGACAGAAACAACAACACCACTTAAGCCTTATATGCCTAAGTGGATTCAGCTATGTGAGTCCTATTTCACCATTGCACTCTTTTACACAATATTTACTCTTCAATACCTGTGTGCAGGACATCTTTTTAATTGTTTCCCTCAACAACTTTTTCCACACATCCATTCAATGTGGTAGTCAATGGGCACATTTGGAAGTCGTCTTGGCATATAGTCAGCCAATCTCAATCATGGTTAGCATTTGGAGGTAATATAGAAGCATAACTAACATCTAATATCTACCATCAAATGGCATATAACCTTAAGGATGATATTCATTAAGAGAACAACAAATAGAGTGCAAAAAAGTTCCATGATCGAAGTATTCAAACTATTTCAATTGGACAACTTGAGTAGATCATCCTCACAATTAATAACAATCAACTATCTCACTAAAAGGAAATAAACATACGGGGAAATGGACTCACACAGACACGATGACCTTGGTATTCCCAAATTCAGCATAAGCGGAACCAGAAGCAGCACTAACCGCACCTATTCTGAAGACTGCAAACAATCTCTGTGTTAATACATATCAAACGTATATTAAATCACCACAGATAATCAAACAAGATATAATCAATTATTCACGAAGATTCTCATTATCTAGTAAACGCAACCGACTGAGCTAGGTATTCTGGATAATGGCAACTTTAGCCCATCCCACCACCAATGCTAGATAAATCAGCTTCAATCCACCCTTACCATTCGCCGAAAAACTCTCCAATCTAGTTGGAATTATTCCATAGGAATTATTATAAGTATAAAATAAAACCACAACTATATCTACGAGCATAAATAGACTCGACATTGCAGTCTTTTAAATATATAAGAAGACGGATATCTGTGAGTTCATACTTCATATTTTTGTATCCCAATCAACGTCCAAATGGAAAATAAAAATAAACTTAAAAAGAAAAAAGAAAAAAGAAAAAAGTGAACCTTGCGACAAGAATTGAGAGACTTACAAGCAGGTCTACACTGGTGGAAGTCACGGCCGTCGGGTCGGACCCAATCATTTCCGGATATTACCGAAACGGGTGGTCTGGTTTTCTGGGTAGGTGACGGCATGTAGGTTGCCGGAGTTGAGTTGGGTTTTCCAGCCATCCCTTTTCTTCGTGGGGTTTAAGGTATTTTCTCCAACTGCCAATATTTCCGAAAGAACACGTTTAAGTATTGACTATATCCAATGTGGAACTTAAATTAAAAAAAAAAAAATCTATATTACAGATAAAATAATTAAATAAAAAGTTAAAAATGTATTATGTACAAAATAATTAAATAAAGAAATAAAAAAGAAAGAAGAGGCCATGTATCGGTTCCCACTCGCCACTTTCTTTCTAGGGGTTCTAATTTTTCGCAATCAAAATACTTAAAAAATCAAGAATGTGTCTGTAATAGTAAAAAAAACGGCATGCACTAGAGAAGAAAAATTGGCGTAGTTGCACCAGATAAGCGAGAGACGGTCGGATGGAGAAGAGGGCGACACAAATGAGAGAGACAGTTGGCTTGAGTTGCGATCCCTTGATGGAGTGAAAGAGTGAGACTGGGAATCTCGCTCTGAAGAGAGAGAGGAGGATGGTATGCACAGTGAGGAAAAGCTCTCAGTTTTGTATTTCTATAGAATAAATTATCAAAAAATATATTAAAATAGCATATCTCAAAAAAATTTTACGAAAATAATATATTTATGGATTTTTTTTACTAAAGATATCTTATGCACACACTTTCTATATTAATAAAAAAAGCTCACACAAAGAGTGCTCCTTCTTAGTACAAACTGAAGGCGCATTTTCGAGATATGTCTTTATTATCCACTAAGAAGATATGCTTATTATATATGCATTTAGTATTGATTTTTTAAAAAAATATTTTACTTTATCTAATTAGTCAAATCATTATATAGATACGCGTCCCTTTTACGTGTATTTAGTATCACTATTACGTGTCTTCAATATCACTATCACACACACATTCAAGTGAGACTTCACATTCCTCTTAGTTAAGTGCTTTCAATATGGCAAGTTAATTGTATATTCCACTCTTAAGTTAAATTCACATTTTATATTCCCTCGAGCTAAGTGTACTTACTACGAAAACTATTAATAAAGTAGGATGGTTTAAATGATTCACTAAACTATCAACTAAACCTATTAAAAACAATTATAGTATAAAAAAAGTATATACATACATATATATATACAATAAACTATCAATATTAAGGGAATAGCAATATAATATAAAAAATTATATAAAAAACCATTTATACAGTGAGTAATAAATATCGATAATACATAACAATTAAATTAAGTAATACAAATATATTTATTTACAACTACTTTTCTTAGATCTAGTTAATTATTTTTTAAAACGAGCTAATAATGATGGTCCACAAAAAGATGATTGAGGCTCAGATGGCTAAGGCTTAAATGACTGTAAAAGAGTATCAGTGAAATCTACATGAGGAATTAGAATAAGTGTAAACCCCCAAAATTTTCAACCTAATATCCAAAATAGACCTTAATATGCTTAAAGACTCTAAGAGTTGATAAGGCTAGTTAAGATGAAAATCCTAAAATAATAACCAAAGATTTAATCGCATAGAAAATTTTTACACCCTAAATGTATATGAATACTAAAGATTACACTCAAAAGTGATAAACCCTAAAACTATAACTTTAAAGATATGAAAGTACTAATTCACTATACTTTATCCTAAAACACTAGTAGATAATATATCCTTAATATCTTACCAAATCATTAGTAAATGATCAAAGATAACTTTCAATCATTTATAAATACATATAAAACTAAAGTAATTCATTAGAAATTAAAATATTGCATTATAGATCACATCCATCTTCTAATCATATAACTAGGTTAGTATTTTATAGAGTTAAGTGTGTAGTTGATATTTATACTATATGTAGTTAATATTAACATATTAAATGGCATGTTTTATGATAGTTATACTAAATACCAGACTAAATAATATATATAAGATATAAATACTTAAAGAGAGATCTTATTAACTATTTTTATTAATCATTTCAATAAACATCACATTTCCTTTTATTTTCTTAATTTTTCTCCTAATTATCCTCAATTATCCCATTATGTACATTAAAATTACATGTAATTTTAAGAGAGTTGACAAAGTTAACATGTTGACCAAAGTTAACATGTTGTCATTTTCAACTAGAAAGTTCTCCACTTTTCTAAAGTTTTCTACTCATTTTCACATAGATTTTTTTTCCTTTTTTATCCTCTTTGTCGTCCAACATATGGGGACTTCTAAACCCTACTTGTCTTCATTTTCAACCACAAAAATTACACAAAACAAATTTCTTTTCCCCCTATCTCCAAAACCAATACCTCCCTTTCCCCTTTCACACTTCTAATTTTCTAAACCCACTTCTATACTACAATAACTTTTTATACACTAAATAAGTAAACTCCTCACCCTTATCTAGAAGAAGAAAGAGATATGATTTTATTTAAATTTCTATTTTAACAAGTGAATTAGTGTCTACTTTAGGCTAGTATAAGAACTTTGTGTAATATATACATATGTGTTGTTGAAGGTAGAAAGCTCTATACTTATGCTTAGGAGTGTATAAATATTTAGTTATACATGTATAAATACCTATATACATACGTGTGAGTACATGTGAAGTGTATATGTAAAGGTTTTAGTGAAAACTTTAGTATAGGTATAAGAAATCCTTAGATAATTGAAAAAGGAGCACATATACATATGCTAAAGTATGTGTATACAAGAATATTCTTGATGTACATGTGTATGGATACCCTTATACATAAGAATCTTATATGTATCTAACATAAAATAAGGAGTATACTAAGTATACATACATATAACTTACTAAATAAGCCTATAAGGTGTAAAAATATAGATTACATGAAGGTTTATTAAAGGGTTACACAAAGCATACGAAAATACGTATAATACTGTATGTATATACGAGTATAGATACGGTATATGTACAAGTATACTAATATACATACAAGTATATTAAAAGTATATATATACATAAAATAAGTATAGGATACAAAAGCACTTAAGTGTAAAAGTTATACATAAATAATTTATAACATAATTATTTAAAATACCATAAGATAGTATAATAAAATAATAAACTATACAATTTGTACAAATGTATACATATATGAGCCAAAATTACTTTAAGCCCATAACGTACATCTCAAATTGAATTAGCCTTATTTGAGTACATAAAATAGTACTAACAATATAAAATCATCTAAGTGTAAAAATCTAATGACTAATTAAATGATTAAGTACTAAAATATGGTATAAAACTAAACAATAAGAATATTCAAACTTCAACAATTAAAATTTTAATAAATTTAATTCATATCATAAAACATAGGTCTTAATGTCCAAAACAGACATCATTGTATGAACGTGTGTCCGAAAACGATGAAAAACGACTATAAGTTCGTAAATATCGAAAATAGAATGAAAAAATTATATACAATTAGCAATTAGGTTTAATCGAATAAAAACTGATAGTAATCTAAGTAGAATTAGGTAAATAGATATATAGAACCATTAGTTAATTCAATTACTTATTATCCCTGTTATCTTGTAATGATCAAGTGATCCCGATAAGGGTGAGGATTTTCCGATCGATTATTACGACTAGAGCGAGTTGTCATAGTTAAGTGAGTACTCCGAATGACTCTATATTTGTTTGTACTTGTAGTTAGTACACTTAAATTGAATATTAATAACTTGATACATGGGGTTTTAAGATATGCATGTGCTTGATATTGATTTATTACTGTAAGAAATATTGTTAAATACGATAATTGATGATTTAATTGTATGATTGATTATTACGTGATTTGGATGGTTTGCTGATATTGATTGATCTCCTCATAATTTGACTTAATTATATTTGGCTTATCTTAAATTAAAAGGGTCATGCATTATCCATGCATTGCATTACTTATTCCGACCATCATTTCACGTGGAGATAAAGAGAGGCCTTATGGGGGTTATTTATATTTATTAAAGTATTTCTGTACGGTGTACTCATACAACATGACCTTTCTCGAACCTATGGGCTTACTAAGTGATGGAAACGCCAATCATATGACTGAGGGTTGAGTCTAGAGACCTCCGTTGTAGGGTATGAGTGTGGACTGTGAAGGTTACCTCATCACTAGGCTTGGGATTTTGTGTACTACTAGATTTTCAAAAATGGAAATGTATTTTGTGAAATACCAAATTTAAAGTTATGGTTAAAAACCCAAGTGCTAGAGTTCGGTCGTGATTAGTGCTGATGTATCTCTAACCCTTATCTCGAAGAGCATTAAAATCCGATATTATATACAGCATCGATCAACTGCATATATTATTTGGCATACTGTGTATGTAGGCATTCATATAGTTGTAACAAATTGTTTGATAACTTATTGCCAATATAATGCGAGGGATAGCTCACTAAGCCCTTGTAGCTTACCTTCCCAATAGTTTTTCTTTTGTAGGTACTAGATATTTAGGTATGAGTTAAGAGCCGAGCATTAAGTGCGTGTATTGATATGTTTTGGAGGTTAGAATTAAAGAAAGATTGTATTGCTCATTTAAGACTTTGAATGTTATTGCTACTTATATATTTATATTTAGTAACTTTAATAAGTTTGAATTTTAAGTTTATACTATTTGATCTTATCATTTGGTAGGGGATACCGACTCTCTACAGTTCTGAGAAACTATGGAATATTGGATATCCATAGTTATTTATATCCTATAATATGTTAATTAGTTAACAATTCAACATCCTTAGTAATTAATCATTTAGAGTTTTGAAATCTTTTACTTGTAAGGTGGTTTTCATATCATGAGTGCACACATGTTATGGAAATTTTAGATAATCCTACTAAGCTCCCTTTAGGGTCTTGACAGCAGGCAGTGATGGTGCTAGTTGGGTGTCGACCTCTTCAATGTGTACTATTTGAGGCCATCCTGTACGATGTTTACGAGGAACTAACGGTGTTGGCTGCGAATGCATTCACACGTAAGCATTAGGAGTGTCGAATGAGATATGGCTCGAATTGAAGGCATAAGTAGGTGGTGCACTTGCCCAAATCGATGGAATGGCGAGATCCCGATGGCATAGAATCATCACCGTATCCCCGACCACATATCTATGCTAGTTAACATCCTCTTATGCGAACTTTTAAACCTGCACGCGGTCGAAGGGCAAGTACAAGGGCTGGGCTAGCTAGTTGGTCGGAAAATAATATTAACCATTGTGCTCCTCAAGATGGTGAAAGCCACCATTGATGATATGATGAGCAGCATGAACATCATCTACTAACCTCACCTGACATAGAGTATACGCCTATAGTTAATGAAATGATTCATGTTATATTTATATAGATTACTTTACGAAAAACTATAAGATATATGGAAGGAAAGCTTACCAAGTATCCCATTACAACCCCATGATGGGTAATGTATCAGCGTGTATGATCCCTATACTAGTTATAGAAAGCTAAATCGACACCCCTTGGCCACTGAATATCAACAGCCTACATCTGGCGGTCTACCCAGGTTGATATTTATCCCTGATGGGTGATCGACCAATTTATGTTTGTCCTACCTCTAAGATCGATATGATGTAGCTCATCACTCGCATGAACATTGACTAGTATCATTTAGAAGCCTCCAAACTATCGTATAATACAATTAAGGAAATAAAACTCCACAATGTGGAAACATATCAGTAGAACCTTAGCCATCCAGATAACTTGACTAACACTGCAAAATGAGGGTAAGAGATCAATAAGATCATTCGAGTACAGCTCCCATATGACCTAAATGCATTTGGAAAGAAAGTGAATTAATAATCTATAAATTTTTAATGAAGATCAATAATAGAAACAAAATTCAAGAAGTATATATTTGTCTACTCGTCTACAGATCAAATGTAGTCCAGTATGCATCCACAACATGAATAGCATAGTGTATAGTGTCTCGTGATATGGCCCACCTAGCGACTAGTGGTAGGCCCTCCTAGAAGCTGGATCTATTCCGTAGTGCAATGTGGGGAAAATGATGCTATGCCCATATTTGTAGTAGTATGGCGACGCCTCAAATCTCCTATGCTCCCGATCGTACAACGCTACATGGTTGACGATACAACTAAGTCAAACAAGCTGATCCCTAATTGAACGTCACGGCATATGGGAAATACTTCGGCATGGGTAAGAACATCATGTAAACAAGGGACGAAAATTTCTCAACAAATAAAAATCCACCAAACAACTGCAGGATGTATATACGGGTGTACCAATGAATGATCTCCTCATCTACACCTATAGGAAGTACTCTAAATATATCTCGTAACTAATACAAATTAACACATCCACTTTTACTAGTATTGTCAGTAGGGTAATCTCCTAGAAATCCCCTAGCTACCTGAGGCCATACAAATTATGTATGCCTAATCACTGTAGCCCTATCTACACAAAGACCGAATAGTACCTCTATGTCTTATAGCGTGATTGTTATCTCCTCGTGAGTCATATGAAAGGCGTGGGTCACCGGTCTCTACCTTTTGACTAACACCATAATGAGGTGATGATCAATCTAAATGAATGGCAACCGTACGAACCTTAAGAAACTAGCATTGGTAAGGTAGGTGATGAAGTGATCATTTAGTGGTATTTGTGACATGCCCTTTCGCAAGCTCGAATCTAATTGATGAACCATAATATGCTCGCCTCCCTGTAATATTAGATTCATTTTCATTACAACAGTAGAAAATTATTGAACCATACAAATTAACAAATGAATTAACATCAAAACATACTCGAAAATCCCATACATCTTACGATTGATGTCATCTCTGTCCATATAGTATCGATGGGTCACTTAGTCCTAGATCCATCTAACCTACAAAACAACGTAGTAGTCACAATAGTTATTAATGTGATATCTTTTGACAGTATCAATAAACTTATCCTTCATACTAAAGCATTATCCAACAAATAAATCTACACCGTCAACATGATTACTGCTCTCCGCCTCCATGTCCTCCTCGAATTCTAGGTAACCACTACTACTACTAATGTTCATATATGGAATTAAATCTCTAACTCAGGATGTTGGCATCCTAATCTGATTATATTGGGAAGCCATCCCAATCCCTTAGCTAATAGTAAACTGAGGTATGGATGGAATGCTACTTGATACATACTTTAACGTGACTGTATAATCTATAATGTTTTCAACTTCTATAGTGTTTTCAACTACTTCATATTCAACCCCACGTGCTCTCCCATCAACCTTAGTTCTAAGTCCTATTAGAATCATATCTTCATCAAGGTTGTAGCTCGAGTCATCCTGTAAGATTGACCCTATTTCTATATCAATTGCCTTTTCATTCATATCACCCTTACTAAAAGTAGGGTTTTCTACTAGATAAGTTTTCGATCTGTCATACATAGGGCTGTCTTCATTGGTTTGTTGCACATGAGGTTAAGGAAAATTGGGAGATCCAATTCATAAAGTTCTATTGACAATAGTCCTATTAGGTTGATCGGAAGCCTTAACATATATCTCTTATATCCAATTTTCTCCAAACACATCGGCTATTTCTATAAAGTTTTCTATATCATCATCATCCGTAATGGTCATCAAAGTATATCAAACACCTCCTTCCTAATAACAAGGATGTTGATGAATAAGCTCAACCCCACAAGGATTAACTTCGATACTTGTACAGATCTGCTGGAGAAAATGGTTATAGTTGGAATCCTTCCTTATATTCAACTTTTTCACTAGGTCCCCGTCATATTGTGGACCGTTACTTCCATTTATAATATTCCCACCCGCATATACAATTATCTTCACGTAATCAGCCATTGACAACTTGTTGAATCATGAATGACAAAATCAGTACAGTCTATATGATTTTGCATGATTTGTAGCACTTACACAATTTCATTTCTTGGTGGAGTATCTTATCACACACTATAACCTCACACTATAATTATAAGCTCCCACACGACTTCATTTCTTAGTAGGGCATCTTATTGCATCCACACAATTTCACTTCTTGATGGGGTATCTTGTCACATACTATAACTGTAAGCTCCCACACGACTTCATTTCTCGGTAAGGTATTTCATTGCACCTATATGATTTCACTTTATAGTAGGGCATCTTATTGCACCTACATAATTACACTTCTAGGTAGGCCAGCTTATCATACGTTATAACTATAAGATTCCACACAATTTCATTTCTTGATGAGGCATAACTAATACATTGATAAAATTACATACAATATATGAGTCACATATATATTTTTTTACGTAACTACCACAACTTATATAACTACAAAAATTATAAACACTACAAAATTATGAATAATAAATAAAATTCAACATGCATATTACAAAAATATAAACACTACAAAAATTATCATATAACTATATTTCACATATACAATATAAATATAATTGTAAATACAAAGGAATTTGTATTTAAAAAAATTATTGAGAAACAAAGATAGCCAAGAGTTATTTACAAAAGGGTAAAAAAAAATAAAGTAACGTTGTTGCTTGGAGAAAAAAAATAGGGTTAAGCTATGGTTTCGAGAAAGAATATTAAAGGTTTTGAGGATTTTATGTAATTAGAATAGGTGATAATGAAGTTCAAATGCTAAAAGTAGGGTATATATAGGCGAATGGAAGGTGCATGCCAAGAGCACGCCTAAAGAATGCGCCTTCCATGTAATTAAGAAGGCGTACGCACACAACGTGCTTTCAATTAAAAAAACTGATGAATTGTACAGGCACACACTTCACGTACATCTTTATTTTATTGCTTATGCATTATTTTTCCAAGATGCACTATTTTGTTATATTTTTTCACAATCTATATTATAGAAGTACAAAACTTGAAGAACTCTCGCCAAGTAACTCTAGAAGTATTTGATATATTAATGAAAAAATTAACTGAGTACAAATTAGCTCCAATAAAAATAATTCTTTAGCTATTTCTTCTACTACTTCATTAGCCTTTCTCGTGAACTTGCAATCGGAACTACTACTTATTGCGAACATTATATTTTGAGGTGGAGAATTAGATAGATTTGGATGGAGATAGGAAAATATGAAAATGGATGATGATGAAGTGTTTATTTGCTGATTTTTCCAACGATTAATTTCATAAATAGAAAAAAAATATAAACAACAGCATGGTTTTGAAAAGTAAAATGATACCTAAAATTTTCGACCTTAAAAAATGTTACTTTACTTGAAATAATGAAAGCCCCATTCTTTACCTTCAATATTTTTTTTTTATTTTCTTTTGTTATGCTATAAAAGACTCTTTAAATAGAATATATTTCTCTTTGTAAAAGGCAACGTTTTTTCATTAAAATGAGAATCTTAGTCTTTTCTTAAGAAAATAACTTACTTTGTTCACAATGAATTATGAAATCTCATTTTTGAATTTATATTTTGCAAGCATTTAAATTTTAAGATTATAATATTTATTTTATTTTCATTAAAATTGATCTATAAATTATAATTTCAATATGAAATGAATTTTTTTTAAATATGAAGATGTATTTAAAAAATTCTAAAAATCAACTAAATGAGTTTTAATAATACACATTATAAAATCATTTAAATCTATATTTTTACTTTTAAATAAAATGGTTGAAATAATATACTTATAATAACCTACTGATATTATTTCATTTAGGTATGATTACGAGTTGTATAATATTTGTAAATCAAACACTTAAAAAGTTACTAAAAAACATATTTTTATAAATAAATCTTTTAATGAAAATGTATTCAATTGGGAAAAATATTTGACACTAATAGGTGGTTTTCCTTGAATGAAACAGGGCCAAGCTTACATGGTTTCCATAATCTCTTTGTGCATCTTCTTAATCCAATTGGTTTGTACCTACTCATACATTCTTTATCTTGGTCACTCAAGTCCTTTCTCCTTAAGTGCATTTATTTGTGCAGCACCTCAACTTTTTCACAATCTCCGCTAGATAAGTCTTACAATCTTCGAACGACTCCTTCTATTGCTTAACTACTTTGTGGTTTTCCTTTTCCTTATTTCTTCAACGCTATAATACTAGGTAGCTTATTGTTTCACTTGCCTCATCTTTTATTAACACATCATTATATAAAGAAGATTCAACTATACCCACTTTAGATCGATTAGTTTCATTTTTTTTATGCATTTGCAGTTTGATATATCTATTTAACTTTATCATGTAATATCACCCAACATTGCTTCATCATGTATTATTTTTGTTCATTTTGTTTAAATAGATCATGAGCACCTTTGATATGGTCATGTTAGCTTCTACAATGTGCTTGTCATTTTATTTTATTATAATAAACTTGAAATTTCATAATATCTTTTGAGATTTTCATCTATTGGGATTTACATTGTTGCCATGTCTATTTTTATAGATTTGATCATTTTCAAATGCTCATATTTTCTTAAAGCTTTCATAGGCTCTTTACTAAAAAGTTTATTACATATGTTTGTTTCTAACAATTCAAGCTTTATAGACCTTCTTTTACCATGTGAAAATGAGAAGTTTATAATCATTGTGTTCCCATTTTTTCCCATGACATTGGTCTCCTTCATTGTCATTATCATCATTGTCCCCAAAACTCATTTGCATAGAGTACTGGGGACAATATGAATTTGTGCTAATAGTTGTTTATAGCAACCAACCTAATGTATTTAAGTATAAGGTGAGGAATATATTGAAAATGTATTTATATGTTTTACCAAAGCTTGAAAGGTGATAAATTTTAAGATTCACTGCAATCTACATCACACCAACATTTAGAACTAAAGAGAATTTTTTAGTAATGTAAAATTTGCAATGAAAAAAATTACATTTTCTTACATATTTATAAAGGAAAAAAATTGAAAATAAAAGAAAATATTAAATTGTGATTGCAAAAAGCAATTGCTTAAAATAAATCATCATCATGAAAAAATAACAACTAGCTACACATGGGAAATGAAAAAAGAAAGAGAGGGAGCTTCAATACTCTAAGAAAATATATATATATATATATATGTGGTTATGTATCAGTCCTAACATACAAACTTCCTCTATCCTTTGAAGCCTCTACATAGAAGTCCTTAACTTGGGTCCTTATGCCAATGGCTATGGGCTAAAAGTGTTTATGAAGAGAAGAGGACTCGATGTAAAGAGAAAAATGTGACTTTAATTACTTCGTGAACGTGAAAGATATCTTTTTGTGTAACAGTTTAGGGTTCATGGAAACTCCTAGAGTTAAACATGCTTAATATGAAGTGCTTTAGTAACATCTAAGAAAACAACTACACAAAAAAGATAAAATTATATGGCATTTATGATGAAACAAACAATATCTTAGTGAGAGGTATTTTAGTTATTATAGGTGGTATAAAAGCAATTCACGAGCTACATGGGTGTAGTGAAGTGCCACATATAGTAAAGTGTGTCACACTATGGAAACACCTCTCAACTCTAAAAAGGAGAACTTCTAAGTTATTCCCACTTTGTGTGATTTAGAACTTATATGACAAGGATTTTAGTGATAAGGATTGATTATAATCATACATGAGAGCCAAAATTTTACGTAGTCATTCCTAAAGTAAGGTGTATGTGAAAATAAGCTCATTGAGACAATACTTCACACGTGAGTCCTAGGAATTAGATAAAGATACTTTGTAGGTTCGGATTATGGAAATATAATAAAATAATAATATTATAGCCAATAATAGTTAATTTTACTAATTAATACCATATTGTATTTTACACGTCATGCAATTTAGGTAACAAAAATTTACAAAATCTTAGAGATGAAATATTTGGACTATAAGAACTTAGATAGATATAAAATAATATGTAAGCGTAGTATACACACTTCAGTTGTAATTATTATATATAGATATATACACGTAAATTCCAAAATGCTTGAAATTATACAAAATTAACTAAAATAATTAGGGAAAATAAGTAAAAATCATTAAAAATAAACATGGATAGAAAAATTTAGTAGGAAAAGGCATGGAAAGATGGTGAACAAGTGTTAGAGCAATGACATAAGGTTAGGATACCTAAACTATGTAAGAATTGAGAGTATACATGCCATGGAGAGAGAATGGTTCATTATGCATCACGTAACTTCGGAAACTCCACCATAGCTCTCTATAGGATTCCTCAAGATCTTACGTTTCTAGGAAAAGTAAAGAAAGAAGAAGAAAATGGAAGAAAAACTTTTGGGAAAAATAAAAAGTGAAATTGCGCAAACCGAGCAATATCATAAAGCGAGGGTTTGAGCGCAATCTAGAGGCAAACCACTACCATAGGATAGCAATAGAAGTAGAGTGTAGTAACATCAACAAGTAGGTGGTGGAAGATGGTAGGCAGATGGTGGATTTCTAGTGAGTCCAAAAATTAACCTAATTTTCTCCTATTTTCTAAAAATATCAAATTAACTCTAAAAATTATGAAAAATTCTATTTAAAAATTTTTTCACATATACTTTTAGAGAAAAATACCAGATTGTAAAATTTTTAAGTGGATATATGACCTGTTTAAGAAATCACACAAAATCGAACAATTTTCGAAATTGTTTAAAATAACCCTATAGTTATTATTTTGAAACCAAATTTTTTTTCTAGAACTTCTCTATACTGCATGTATGAATCATATGAAAAGCTTTTGGCAAAAAATATTCTCTATGATTTTTTTGTTATTTTTAGCCTTTGAATTTGGTAAAAATACTACTTTTTCAAATATTTTCACATGATAAATTCTGAAGAAACCTATTTATATCAGTTCTAGAGCTCATTGTTATTGTATGTTACTATGAAGAAAGATTTGGAATTAAGTGGATTAACTTAGAGTTGAGAGATGCACAAGTTGATAACTATAGGCTTAAGTACTTTAGAATGTGAATATAAAGATATGGAAGTTTTGATGATACAGTGTCAATTGATATAATAAATTTGCTGATTGATCATTTATTGGCATATGTACAACTAGAAACATGCCACTAGAGAGAGTCATTTAGAATAAAACTTGTAATTAGAATCTATTTAGATAATTCTTCAAAAGTTTGACTTGGTAAAAGAATGACTTAAATTCTTAATTCAAATACTCAATTAGAAGGCTAGCTGGTGTAAAGATCATGATTATAACTAAGTTAGAGTCTTGGTTAGGAAGTTATTAGGTAAAAGAGGTATAGTTGTAATAACTTCAGGGATAGGTTCAGAAGGTTGATTGACAAAAGGATTTTAGCTATAAATATGTTGAAGCCTCATTTAGGAAGTTATTTAGTGAAAAAAGTATGATAATAATGATTTCAGAAACTTAGTTAGAGGGTTGGCTAATTTAAAAGGCTTAGATAAGTTACTTCAAAGACATCTGCAAAAGGTTAGTCTCTATGAGGAGGATTTGATCTTTGATTCAAAGACTTGATCAGAAGGATAGTTACTAAAATGGATTTAACTATACCTATATCATAGACTTGTTTAAGAACTATTTGGTAAGGGGAAATGTAATTCAAATGGCTTCGAGGAGTTGATTTGAGAATTGAATGGTGTAGAATACTTAGAGGAAATGACTTTAGAGGCTTATTCATAGAGTTGATTGGAGTAAAGAGTATAATTGACATAACTTTAGAGACTTGGTCAAAAGGTTATTAGTTTAAAGACACTCGTTCAGAGACTTCATCAAAAAGTTCTAAGATTGAAACTTGGTATTAAGTAAGCTTCTAAAACCTTATTTAAAGACTCCAATAATAAGTAGGAACTTAATATAAAACTTATAGAACTTGCTAAAGATAAGTCATAAACACACTTAAATTATTTCAATGAACTTATTTATTTTATATTTAGTAAAACTAAAGTCACTACATTCGATATTTAGGGGAAAACTAAAGCGAATGAGACCCATATAAAGTTTATTAAGCATCACTTGTCCAGGTAAGTAGGATCAATACTTTACTACACTTTGAAGTATTGTTTAAGACTACTTAGAGGCCTTAGTATGTATCTTGTTTGTGATTGTATGTTAGTTACGTGTGTGTATGCAGCATGTGTGTTTGAATATTGATTGCTTTTGTGGAGTGCTGAACTTTATGTATTGCTTGATTTATGTTATTGTTTGACTAGATTATTTGGAATTGCTTAATCATACCGAAAAGCAAATTAACTCAAACTTGACTTAACTTTGAATTAGACATAATTGCAACCCACTAGGGGAACGACTAGGATTCTCAAGCTAAATATGAACCCTTCAATGAGAATAGTTGAAATGGTCATTTCTCTACCCTTAGTCGAACTAAATGATAAGAGAAGAGGTACTTGCTTAGTTAGGGGTCATGGTTCGAACTGTAGTCTCAAGAGGAGCGTGTTCTCTATTACATAAGCCTTGGTTTGGTTTCGATTTGTGTGTGAGATATTAAACCCCTTAACCCGAATTAGAGTGGATGCAATTGTTCTAATCTCACAACAAATTGGATAATGTTGTGCGATGGTACTTGCTTATATATGCATAGCATCTAATTAAATTGCTTAAAAACCCTGATTGTTCTATGTCCAATGTCTACTATTGTCTCCATCCCATTTGCTGAGTAAGTTATGCTCATTCCCTTGTAACTATTTTGTAGATTTCAAGTAGACTACAAATACATCTGTAAAATTTCAAAAAATTAGAGAACGGGATTGGGGAGTGAGATTCAATACTAAATTGGACCCTTTAGTTTTTAACTATTGATATATATATATATATCATGCTCTATAAACTTGTAGACTTTTATTTACCCTTTTCTAGTTACTTTATCTTTTCGTATCAATTTAATATTTGAAACTTTTTGTAGGATTCAAGAATTTGTATCCTATATGATTTTTAAAGCATGATTTTTTTTTCCTCGAACATTTGAACCACAAGGTTATCTCTAGAAGCTATTTTGAAAAGTTACATCACAAGTTAGGTTAATCAAGTACTGAGTTAGACGCTTCAAAGCGGAGAAGTGGAGAAAGCCTTGTGTAAGTTATACTAAGTTAATGACTAAGGTGGCTAGCTTTTAGTTTAGGTTAATTTACATGGTAAGGCTGTTACAACTCCTTAGTTTAGGACATGATAGTTTTTGGTTGTCTTAGAGCATGGTTCTTGAAAATCTGCTTAAAGCGTGAATTTTAAAACTAATTTTTAGGTATCATAACTAAAAAATGAATTATAACACTGTAGGAACCATAAAAGTTAAGGAAATTAAGTGGGACATAAGAGACTTAAACTAATAGGTTTATATATAAGTTATATATCTATAAGATTCTATGTAGTATAAAGTAATAAAGAGTAATAGGTAATGCCAATCAAACTTATGCAATGCTTATCTTTAGATTTTGAAATATTGACTTATTTATGTTTAGTGATGATAATAGATGGTGGAAAGCCTACGGATTGTAAGATTTAATTATATAAAATGTTTTGAGAAGGACTAATTGGATAATGTTTTATATTCTTGGTGAAATTATATGATATACATATATGTATTGAGAAAATTATCTTGTAGACGTTAGATGATTGGAAGTATTGGAAAATAATTTGAGATTTATAGTACTATTGCTATTTGGAAGAAAGATACTTGTTGAGTAAGGAGGCTACGTTGTAATGACATTAACAATGCAATTTTCATGATTAAAGAGTCTAGAAGGAACTATTAGATAAGTTATAATCAGATGACAACAAAAGTATTCTATAATTTCAAAAACTTTCTTCCCATATCATTGGTGGTCTTATAAACTATCATCTAGAAATTGTTGGCATAAGAGTTTTGCTTTAATAAACTTAAGCCCTTAGTTGAATCGTAAGAAACCCCCCTCATAGTATAAGAAAATTCAGAGGCAATTGACTAGAACTTAGATAAAGTTCTTAAGAAGATTTTGACTATGTTTTTGACGTTGCAATAACTCGAGTTAAGAATTAAGGATGGAAATCAATGAATGTGCCAATTAGAAAGTGTAGAATAGGAGAGCAAATAGAATTTAAAGTAGTAAATATTCTCGAGACTTAAGAAGATGATTGTGTGAAAACTACAAGACCAAATTATAAAAACTTGAATTTAATAATAGAAATAATGATGATGATGAGGAAGTACCTAAAGTTGTAATATCTTGGATTCCAGAATAGATAGTGTTAAGTTCTATTTTTAGCATCAAAGTGGCAATGTACATGTAAACAAATAAAGTAATTAACTTTCAGTAGGTAAGATAATAATTTATGAAGAGACTACTAGCCATAAAATTAACAATTAGTAGAATAAAATGACCTATAGTGATTTAATATATATATATATATATATATGCACAAATAAGTAGTAAAATATAGGAGTATATGTATGCATATATATGTATATATTACTCTATTTCTCTAAGATTCAAATAAACATACATATAATATAATATATAATTGAAATATATATATGTGTATATTAGTACTTTATTTCTTAAAAGCATGAGAAAAAGTATAAATATATACATAGATGTATATGAGTTGAATGTGGTTTACAAAGGAAGATAGAAAATAATTTTTCTAATATTTAATTAATTACAATATTTTATATGTATGTATTAATATTACAAATTAGTAAAAATACACAAATTGGATAAAATAAGAAAATTACATCTTAAACCAATAAGAAGCTAGCACATTAGAATTTCCCAATTTTTCTAATTAAACCACAAATTATAAAGATAATAAGATGATAATAATAATAAATTAATTAGAAAATTACAAATATAACAAAAGTAATATAATTAATGATTTAGGCTTAAAATGGTGAAATAAAGAAATTATGAAAAAAAGGACCGAAAAATAAAAATATTTAGAAAATATAAAAATTTGGGAAATTATTTAAGTTTATGATTAAAAATAAAGAAAAATCTAATAAATAAAATCATTGAAGAAAAGCTAAAAATGATAATTAAAAAATTTAGGCCAAAAATAAATAAATTTGTAATATTCTAGGCCCATAATAGAAAACGTGAGTTCTAATATTCAAAATGGATCTCACTATGTGAAAGTACTTTCAAAAATGATAAAATTAACTATAAAATCATAAAAATCAGAGTTAAAAAAAGTTGCACGTGATTGAAGAAAAAGCTCGAATTGAGAAATTATGTAAGATAAATAGAAAATTTAGATAGATTTTTAAATAAATACTTACATAGAATAAATATTTCACTTGTATACTTATTATCTTTTATATTCCTTAATTATTAAGTGATCTTAACGAGGATACTAATCTTCCTATCGACCTTGATCATCCTTATGGTTGAGTGAGTACTCTCAATGACTCTATACTTCTTTTGTGCTTATAATCAATATACTTAAATTTTACACATTAATAAATTGATGCTTAGGGTTTAGGATATGGATGTAGTTAAATATTGCTTGTTTGTTGGGCAAAATGTTGTTAAATCTAGCAATTGAAGAATTGGTTGTATGATTTGGATGTTTTATTGATATTGTTTGATTGCTTAATAATTTGAGTTAATCATATTCGACTTATCTTAAATTAAAAAAGATAATGCATATGTACGAATATTGTACTTACTGTTCTAGTTGTCATCTCATAAGAATGGTAATGAAGGGCCTTATAGGGATGGGGATCCCATGTGATTTAATTATTTATGATTAGTATAGTATAGGAGTATTTGTATAATAATACCTTACTCTTGGCTTGCAGGCTTACTTGGAGTCGAAGACATTAACAGTGGGTAATTGAGGGTCGAGTCTAGAGACTATTGTTGTAAGGCATGAGTGTAGATTGCAAAGGCCACCTTATTGCTAGACTTGGGAATTTGTGAATTGCTGGATTTTTTGAAAATGGAAATATATTTTGTGAAATACGAAATTTTAATAGATGGTTAAAAGCCTAGGTGTTAGAACTCAGTTGTGATTGGTATCGATAAATCTCCAACTCTTACCTCAAAGGGTGTTAAATTCGAAGTTATATGCAACACCTGATCAACTACATATATTATTTGGTATATTGCTTATTCATGCATTTATTCATTTGTTTGTTAATTAATTGTTTGATAACCCACTTAATAGTATAGTAGAAGGGATATTTTACTAAGCTCGTATAGCTTATTTTCCAACATTTTATTCTGTAGGTTTTGTTAAGTTACAAAGATAAATTTCGAGTATAGAGTGAAAATAGAAGATATGTAAGATAACATTAGAGTTAATTGAGAAGTGTATAGTTGGTACAGAAATATCCTATGTAGAATGTATTTATATGTTAAGGTTCTATATAATTTATTATTTCTTATAATTTATAAAGTTGACTTACTTTGTCTTATTATTTGGTAGGGGATATTGATTGTCTGCGTTTTGAGAGATCATGGAATATTAGATATCTGTAGTTATTTAAATTTTACGACAAGTTAATAAATTAAAAATCAAAAACCTTAGTGATTAATTAATTAAAGTTTTACAATATCTTACTTATAAGACGATTTTTGTATCATGGATTCATATGTAATATAAAAATTTTAAACAATCCTACTAGGCTTCCCCTTAGGGTCCTAATAGTTTGAATATTGATTACTTTTGTAGAGTGCTAAACTTTATGTATTGCTTGATTTATGTTATTGTTTGACTGGATTATTTGTGTTAGATATCTCTCATAACATTTTAATGATAACAAAAAGGATTAAAAGGTAATGAATCTTTAAGAGTATAGGCTTATAGAAGGTTTTTTAGAAACTATATTTTTGCATGTTTAAGTCACATTTAGAAGCTTCAAACTGTTTGAAAATAGACTATTTTGGAAAGTCTTTAGAAAGTATTATAGAAGCTCTTATAAAAAGAATTTGTATAGCTCTTCAAAAGCTTGTTTAGAGACTTCTAAGAAAAGAAAGTTGATACTCTTCAGAAGGTTATTTAGAAAGTAGGTCTGGAAACTTATGTAAAATATTAATTTTAATCATATTCAGATTATTCAGGATCTAGCTCCATTAGATTAAGTGTATTAGGAAAATACATTTAATCCCGTTTCACTCAAGATGGAATCATGATCCTTAGAGATTTATTTTAAAAGAAAATATATTTGGATAAATTAAGATATGTATAAAAATGGATAAGGATAAGGTTGATTCAGATTTTGTGGGATTTCAAATCTTGAACACAAGACTTATCCAGAAATAGCTAACGAAAGCTGATCTTTTCAAAATCAAAACATAAGCTTATCTGATGGTTACGGATTGAAGTTTATCTGATCTAAACAAATTAAGGAGAATTGTTTTGAAATTCAAATGACCAATATCTTCTCATAAAAATACCCATGGGATTATCTAGAATAACTAACGGTTGGATGATTATGGAAGTGAAGAAAATCTTCAAACATTTTAGCCATTGGAAAAAGTCAATATAAAAGGAAGAAGGATTCAAAATGTTAAGACACATAACTCTGAAGAAATACTATCGTTGCATAAAAAATTCTTGATCAGTTTTTTCCTTTTGAAAAGCTTCAAATACTTCTTCAGAGAACTACACCGAATTAAAGTTCTATAACAAAGTGTTACTTCTTTCAAGTGCAAGATTATTTAAGACTTATACTTTTGTTCTCATTTGTAATCTCAATATTGTATTGTAAAGAAAAGATACTTTGTACTATATAGATTTGTATTAACCTAGATTATTGAGAGGCTAGATAGGTAGAGCAGAGTATTGTAAAGTCATTATGAAAAAATACTTGTAATTTGTTTATGATTTGCTTTAGTAGATCAAGTAGAATGACACTGGTGAAATAGACCGAGTCTCTAGTAGTGGAGCTGAAAGAGAGCAGTAGGTAGATAACTAAAACTTTATAAAATTTCTACTTGATTTTCTCCTTCTTTATACTCTTTTAATTTTGTTTATTATCTATTGTGCATTGAATCATTAAATTATCATTGTTCACCATTATAAGTTGTTAAGAGGGATAACTTCATTTTTCACGAAAAAGTTTTAAAAAATTAAAGATATCAATTTACCCCCCTCTTGATAACTTATACGAGACCAACAATCTGGAATTGCTTGATTATCTCGAAAAGCAAACTAACTTAAACTCGACCTAACTTCTAACCAAACATACATCAAATCTTTAGGAGAACAATTAAGATTCTTAGGCCAAATACAGACTCCTCGATGAGGATAGTTGAATTAGTAATTTTTTTACTCTTAGTCGAATTAAGTGATAGAAAAGGAGGTTGCAGTAAAGTTGGGGACCATGATTCAAAGTGTAGTCTTGAGTAGAGTATGTTCTCCATTACATAAGCCTCGGTTTAGTTCCAATTCATGTATAAGATGTCAAACTCCTCAACCTAGATTAAAGAGAGTGAAATTGCTCTAATCTTATGACAAACCGAATAATGTCGTACAATGGCACTTACTTATACATGCATAGCATCTAAATAAATTACCTAAAAACCCCTGGTTTCTTAGTGTCCAATGTCCACTATTGTCTCCATCTTTCTTATCAACCAAGTTGTCACTTATTCTTCTAGAGCTATTTTGTAGGTTTCATGTAGACTACTAGTACATCTCTAAAATTCCAAAAGATTGGAGAATGGTATCGGGGAGTGAAATTCAAGACTAAATTGGTTAGATTTCTATTTTATTTATTAACTTTACTAACTTCTAATAAGGTCTCATTAGGTAACTCTCTAGTTTTCAACTTTCATATATATATACTATGCTTTGTAAACCTATAGACTTTTATATACCCTTTTCTAGTTGCTTTATCTTTTCATATCAATTTAATCTTCAAAACTTTTTATTAGATTCAAGATTTTGTATCCCATATGATTTTTAAAGCTTGATTTTTTTTTTTCAAACATTTGAACTACAAGGTTATCTCCAAAAGCTATTTTGAAAAGTTACATCACATGTTGATCAATTAAGTATCGAGTTGGATGCTTTAAAGTAAAGAAGTAGAGAATGCCTAGTGTAAACTATACCCACAATAGTAACTAAGGTAGCCAGCTTCTAGCTTAGGCTAGTTTACACGATAGGGTTATTACGATTCCTTAGTTTGGGGTATGACAATACAGTTGTCAAAATCGTAATTCTACCTATGCTATTCAATGAGTTTATGATTTTATGAGGCTCTTTTGAATTAACTCATATATAAAATCGTTTTCTTATATAAACATACGTTTTTAACCAATTTTAGATGTTAAACTCAATGGAAACTTATATTTTTAACCAAATTTACTGATTCTAAATATATGAGTTGAATTAGCCAAAAATAAAAAGATATAACTAGGCTTCTAATATCCTGTTGACTATTAAAACATTATATCATCTTCCCTATCCCATTTTAATTCTTTTCCTCTTTCTCTCTCTTAGTCCTTTCTTTAATATTCATAACCTTCATCTAGGTTCTAATAGAAAAGTTCATAGGAAAAACTATATATTTAAGTTTAAACTATTAACAACTTAAAATAAGTTGAAACATTTGGTTTTCTTCAATTCACAATAGAAAAAAAATATAGTTTTAACCCTGCTTATCCTCTTTTTGTGAATATTAGATTATAAATTAAGAATTTTTATATGAGAAAAGAACTAAATTTCTTCATTTCTTTATTTACATTATGTATTTTAAGTTTTTTTATTACTACTATAAGCAAATTTATAGTTTTCTAAAAGCTATTTTACATAAATTGTAAAAATTTATATTTCTATGTTTCAATTTTACATTCTGATTCTATAAACTCTTTAGCGATTCTAAGTAGAATCGCGGGTTTGACAACTTTAGTTCTAACAGAAGAGCTTCTTTTATCCCTTAGTACCTCTATGTGGAGATTCTTCACATAGGTCCTCGTTAAAACTTTATAAATGGTTACTCTTCAAATATTATGCAATGGAACTTTAATCATAGTATTGCCTTTGAGTGTAGTGACTTATAGTTCATCAAAATTACAATATTAATTGTGCTTCATAGAGAACACTCTTAAGTGATGTCTTAAAAAGCAATTACACTAAAGAGCAATATCATGATGAATATTACATTAAAGTAGATGATTCTTTAGTATAAGAGATACCTATCCTTACATGGAATGATGATTCAATTGAAGAAAGTGAAAAAGTAGATCTAATCCAAACTTTTTCACATAAAATGGTTTTGATAGTCATAGACTCATAGTCTTTATGAAAAGGTATCATTTTCAAAGATTTTTCTATATTGTAATATTTTGCTTTTACTCCCATAAATAGAACTTTTTAACGAAATATATTAGTCTATATGATGGTATGGATTTTAGATGGGTATTAAATGGATTTATATCATCTCCATTTACTCTAATTTTCCTCAATTTACAAATCAAGAGTTGAAAGTGTCTAGATTTTTAAAGTATTATGTAATATCATCATGACGTCATTATATTATTTGTAATCTTGGTTGTTGATTACACCTGATAATATCTTAAGGGTATTGGGGAGGATCTATTTTCATATTAAATAATATATATATATATATATATATCTATTGGGTAGAATATAAGTTTTGATCTTATAACCAAGAAGTCAAATTTTATATATAAGGTTTTAAAATTTTTGATATCCTCTAAGTTCTCAATATATGAAAATTATCATTCATCTAACCTATAAAAAATCAATAAGATATACAATTGTCCTACATTTGGTAATTTTAAGGAGAGTTTGGGTGAATGGAAATAAGTGAAAGGAAATGACATTTCTTATTTGGATTGATAGGTTCAAAGAAAGGGAGATTAATGAAATATTTGTTCATGTCTTGTTGATAGACAATAATATCCATTGTCTAATACTATATTTCCATTCATTTTTATCATTCTCTCTAGCAAAAGTAGAGATAATCTAAGTGGTTTTAAAAGTGGGAATGTTTTCCCCAATTTTTCCCAATTTCCATCATGTCCACTTTCATTTTAAATATCCAAATATAATATTTTTTCTCTTTGTTTTTTTTTTCCCTTCATTTCTATGGCTTTCCACTAATTTCATCCTTCTTAAACACAACTTAAGCTTGATAAATTATATGGAAATCTAAGCAAATTGGCTACTTAAAACTCATTAATTTAGACCAATATTTTGCATACCATAAAACTTATCTTGCATCTCCTATATCAGTTTATATTATGAATGAAATTTACTATACCTTTACTATGCCTATATATATAGTAATTTTCTTTAGAAGTAGGTGGTTTAATATGCACGTGCAATGCATGTGCTTAAAACAAGAAAAAAAAAAGGACTAACTATAAGCTACCTATATTAGATATAAAATGGTATTAAAAGAATTTTAAATTCGTATTAGCATTTAACATATATGAGGATAAATGATAGAATGGCATAGTAATTTTCTTTTAATTGGTTGGTGGAAAAGAATAGTTAAGTTAAATAGAAAATAAATAAATATTAAAAAAAAGGTTTAATTAATAGATGGTTTCACTTAATACTTCCTTAATGTCTTTGATATAAAGCCACAAAAGGTATTAATCTAAAGATGTATATATTAATGGTAGAATACTGACTAAAATTTTCAATGGAACTGTATTATATGCAAAAAACAAAATTCATAATATAATAAGCTTATAAAATCCCATCAAAGATGCATTATGTAAGTAAATTTAGGAGAGGCTAACCATTAATTTAGTTTACAATTTTGAAAAGGAAGTCATACCTAACCATCATTTAGTAAAATTTTCTTTTTTACCTCTTATGTCTATCTCAAAATCCAAAAATTAAAATCGAGAAAATGTAAAATTAGAAAACAATTCATTGATTTAATAACTATACTAATAAAGTTCTTATGAATATTATTACTATTTTTAATTATCAATTATATGAAAACAATCTCTATCTCATCTAAGTCCGACCCTCAATATTATCATTAGCTAATTTAACTATGAATGTAAAGACAATTAAGTATGAGAGATAAATTAAATACAATTACATTATTTTGCTTATTTGACTTTCCTTTCTTTCTTTCTTTCTTTTCTCCTAGTACCTACCTTTTTTTTTTCTTTAAGTCTATTATGTCAAAATCTTAAATCCAACAAATTTTAGAAAATTTCAAAAAAGAAAATAATAAGAAAATAAAAAAATAACACTTGACATGAAGGAAAGAACAAAATGATGTATACTTTGAGAGAAAAAAATATTATGCATAAAAAATTTATAAAAATTAAAACGTTTAGGAATGAAATTAAATGAATGACAAAATATGGATAGTGAAAATTCTGATAAAAAAAAATTAATGACTACTTTAAGTATCTATAATTAGTAAGTAATAAAGATTAAGGATTGATATAAGGAATATGATGTTATAAATATAATAATGACATTATAAACAAATTCAATTGTTGAAAATGAGAATATGAACAACAGATTTTGGTAAGATAAGGGTTAAGAAAGAAAGAAAGTTGTTAATAATAAATGAAATTACTAAATACTTTTAAATAATTAATGAGAGGTTAGACAATGCAATAGATTAAACTAATACACAAATAAATCCTTCTTTTCTTAAGCATTAATTTTGGTATTCTTTTTTTGGGCCGAATTTGGTTAAATTAAAAATATAAAGTATATCAATCAACCAAAAACACCGAAAGAGATCCATTCTCTTTAATTACATAGATATTCATTAATAGTTTTAGACATATATAACAGTAATAATTTTAATTTATAGAGGTGATTGGACAAGTTTCATATTATGCCTTCAACATGCATAATTTATAGGATCAAGTTTTTAATGCTTTAAAAGTTAATAATGTAGGTTTTAATGATTTGACATAGAGTTAGAAGTCATCCTCTACTTGTCTTACACTTGTTAACCTATAATTTTTAAAGCTAAAGCAATAAAAAAAATCAAATTATTTCTAATTTGATATGTTAATTCAACTTTCAATTTGCTTAGCCCAAATTTTTCATAAGAGTCCTTTGTATTTTTCTTAAGTTATATTAAATCCTTTCCATTTAATATTAATACTCAACATAAACTAAAGAGAATATTTTTAATTTTTGTTTTCTTATAAGGTTGGAGTCATAAGCTACCATAGGTTGGAAATTATAAATTGTTAAAATTAATTTTAAGGGCTAATTTTAATAATGACACATCGATATTCAGTAAAACAAAAAAATCTTCAATTTAAAAACTTTGAAATTTCAAGAAAAAATTGCTACCAAATAAAATTTTTTTAAAAGTTTTTTTTTTTAATTCCTTCAAGAAAAAGGAACTATAAGCAAGATTGCAATTTATTTATAATCAAAAGTTTCCCCCCCTCTAATAGAGTTACTACAAAATGGTTCTTACATATAAGGACTAACCTAATTGTAATTCACTTTTTAAAATCATTTTCTTTGTTGTTTTCTTTTTTTAATTTTGTATTTTTTTCCCAAAACTTATCTTTATTCTAACAAAGAAAATATTACCCTAAAACATGATACTTCTTTTTTAATTTTCTTTTGATAAATGCTATTTCTTTTAGAAAAAGAAAATTCTAAGAATGAAATAAAAAATTTCACTTTTATTTTTAGTAAGAATTAAATTTTAAAAATTTTAAGAAAAACTAATTTAATTAGTTTTTCAAAGCTTAAAATGAAAGACACTTGTTCTTAAATTTTAAAGGTCTTAATTTGAAAAAAAAAATTCTTGTATGTTATTTTTTTCATTTTCCTTTTAAAACTAAAAATGAACTTATTTAAAATAGGATAATTTAGGTAATTTCGCATATTTTTATCTACACGTAAATACATGTGGGGTACATGTGAACATTCTTAATTATTATTTTGGTCATTCTAAAATTTTTAGTATACATATAATCTATCTCTAGTAATTTATTAGTTATCAGATTACACTTTTCGCCTTTTCGATAATTAGCAATTATTATGCTTAAAATTTGAAAATTTTATAGTTTCCTATTTTACTACTTATTTTCTTAAATTTAAGTTTATGGGGTCATTTTTACTAATATTCCTCTCAATAGTTTATAATTTAGGTTTGATCGGATCTTTTAACCGATTGCCCTAAACCTTGGGTTATAAGTTCAATCCTACGGTTACTTGACTTGGCTTTAGGGCTTACAGATATGCTCAGGTTAGATCCATCAATTGTAGTTCATCTCTTACCTGCATAAGAAGACATCAAACTTAAGAAGTAGAAGCTAAGAAGATTCCAACTACATATCTTATTAAAGATTAAAGAAGAAGTTAAGAAGTTACTTGAGCTCAGTTTCATCGAAGTATCTAATTATCCTAAGTGGGTGGCCATTATTATGTTAGTAATTAAGAAGAATGAGAAAGTTAGAATGTGTATGGATTTTTGAGACCTTAATCAGACAATTCCTAAAGATAACTTTCCTTTGCCCCATATCAACATATTAGTAGACAATATGGCTAGAAACCATTTCTTCTCATTCATGGTTGGCTTCTTCGAGTACAATTAGATTTAAATGTCCGAAGAAGATAAGACTAAGACGACCTTCATCATAACTTGGGGCTTATTTTGCTACAAAGTAATGCCTTTCAGACTCAAAAATACTAGGGCAACTTACCAGAGAGCAATGGTCGTAATCTTTCATGACATGATGCATAAAGAAGTAGAAGTATATGTTAACAATATGATTGCAAAATCCAAAGAAAGGGAGATTCACATAGATAATTTCAGAAAGTTATTTGATAGGTTGAGGAAGTTTCGATTGAAGTTGAACCAAGTGTACTTTTGGGGTAACATCGGCGAAATTGTTAGGCTTTATAATTAGCTAAAGGAGCATTGAAGTAGATCCTAATAAAGTCGAAGCAATACTCGACATGCCCCTCCATGTATACTTAAAGAAGTTAGAGGCTTATTGGGCTGTTTGAACTACATAGATTGCTTTATATCTCAACTTATAGACAAGTGTCGCCCTTTATTTAATTTACTAATGAAGAATGCTGATATAAGATAGGATGAAGAGTATGGGGTCACCTTCACAACAATAAAAGAATACCTTATGATTCCCCCTGATTCTGGTAGCTCTTAAACTTAAGAAGCCATTGTTTTTATACCTCACCATATTACTAGAGTCCATGGGATGTATGCTTAGCTAAAAAGATGAGAAAGGAAAAGAATAGGCTGTATACTACTTAAGTAAGAAGTATATAGAAGGAGAGCAGAAGTATTCTAAGATTGAAAGAACATGTTATGCATTAGTTTGTATCATGTATCGACTTAAACAATATACACTCTATTACTAGATTGAGTTGTTGACACAACATGATCCTTTGAAATACTTAGCAGAGAAACAAATCTTGATAGGAAAAATCTTAAAGTGGCAAATGTTATTGTCAAAATTTGATATCACCTATGTGAATCAACATTCAATCAAGGGGCAAGCCTTAGTGGATCAACTAACAGAGTATCCCATAGAAGATAGTCCTAAAGAGGTGCAAGTCAAATTTCCCGATGAGGATATCTTTGTGGCAAAAGAAAATTCTAATAATGAAGAGTTTTAGATGTACACAAAATGGAAAATGTTCTTTGATGAAGCCACCAATGTGTCTAGATGTGGAATTTGGGCAATAATGATATCCCTTAAAGGTATGCAATTCCCAGTGGCTATAAGATTTGTTTTCCCATACACCAACAATATTATTGAATATGAGGTGTGCATTATGGGACTTAAAATAGCCTCAAATAAAGAGATTTGAGAATTAGAAGTATATGAGGATTCTTCACTCATTATTGACCAAGTTTAGGGAGAAGATAAAATGAAGGATCCCAAATTGATACCTTACCACCAGCACTTGATTGAATTAGTGGAGATGATTGAAGAAATCACGTTCACATATGTTTTTGGACTTAGAACTAATTTGCTGATGCAATGACCACTTTGGCATCTATGATCCAAATATCCAGTAGGGTCAAAATTCAACCACTCAAAATTGAAGTTGAAGAGAAGCCTACTTTTTGTTTGGTAAACGAAGATGTACATGATGAAAGCTTTGGTACCATGACATCAAAATGTTCTTTTAACAATGTACGTATCCTAATAAGGCTAAGAAAAAGGACAAAAAGACGATTAAGAGGTTGGCTACCCAGTTCTTAATAGGTGAATTCACCTTGTACCGGTGGTCATTTGACAGTACATTTCTAAGGTATGTAGATGATAAAGAAGCCAAAGCTTTAATGAAGGAAGTATACGAGGGAGTATGTGACCCCCACATGAATGGTTACATGCTTACCAAGAAGATATGAGATTGAGATACTACTAGTCAACTATAGAGGGCGATTGCATCAGGTATGTCAGGTATAGTCACTTGTGCTAAGTTTATGTGAGTAAGATAAATGTTTTACCTCAAGAATTACATGTTCTATCTATGCCATCGCTATTTTCAATATGGGGTATAGGCATCATTGGCTTGATCACTCCAAAGGCATCTAATGGTCATCATTTCATACTGGTCGCCATTGATTATTTCAGTAAGTGGGTTGGAGTCTCATCTCATTCAAGTGTTACGAAAGGAGTAATGGTCTGATTTATTAAGAGAGATATCTTGTCTCGATATGGGACTCTGAGACAATCATTAACAACAATGGCATAAATCTCAACAACAAAATCATGTCGGAGTTGTATCGATAGTTCAAAATCATCCATAGGAATTCTATCCCCCTATTGACCTCAAATGAATGGGGCTATAAAGGCAGCTAACAAAAATCTTAAGAGAATTATTGAAAAGATGGTTATTACATATAGAGATTGGAATGAGATGTTACCATTTGTATCATAACCTACCAAAATTCTATCAAAACGTCGATAAGGGCAAAGCCTTACTCCTTAGTATATGGCACTAAGGCTAGTATCAGAGTACGGTTTCTAAAGAGGAGAGTGTAAAGTTGCTGTGAAGGTTTATTCATGTTTGCTGATGAATGGTTGTTGTGTTCCTCTCGTAGATACTAGAGTTGGTTTGATTGGAGTAAGTTTTGGAAATATTGACCCACAAATCATTAAGTTTAGTTCCTATTATGCTTTGTTGTACTAGAGGAGGGTTATTATTGTGCACACTCGTGCATTTGAGCGTATTGGTTGCTAGGGTTAAGTTGGAAGTGGGCTTGTAAGATTGAGTCATATTGACTGTGGGTTTGTGTGACGTTGTGCTATTGTAGTAGTAGTGGCTAGAATTGGAGTTACGTAGTGAAGTATGCGATCGGTTCACGAGTGTTGGGAAAGACACTGTTGTAGGGTTTGGAGTCATGAAACTAGAGCTGTAGAAATTATAAGGGGTATCAAATTATGTACCTTAAATTGAAGGTAGGTGTTTGATTTTTCTAACAATAGTGGTCAAATTTTATGGTTTAGGTCATTGAATTTGGACGGAGGGTCGTTCAATGGGATTCTTCCGTATAGTTACAACAATAGTAAGTGGTACGTATTGTAGCTGCTTGCATTGAAACTAAAGTTGTCGATATTAATTTACAATGTTTGGTGGTTGTTAGTTATAGAGACTTTATTGTTACAATAGTAACGGGTGGTAGTGGTTTCCTTAGGTGTTGTGCTAGACAATTTAGTGTTAGTAGTGATTACAATTGTGCTACTGTACTAGGGATTGGCATAGTGCTTGATGCTTGAAGTGTAAGTGTTTGAACTAAGTTGATGGAGTGAGACCATTGGGATCTGAGTTATGTAAGCACTTGAGTTGCTTTAGCCTAATAGTCGAGTTGATTTTATTATCCAAGCCGAGTTGAGGTACCAAGATGAAGTGGAAGATCCAACATTTAAGCTACTGTCTTCTTGAATCACCAAGTGTTGGATAGTTTTAGTCATTGCTGACGAGACTTCTTATAAGTCGAGCTAGTTTGTTGAAGTGAAACCTCCATTTAACATGGCTAATGACAATTGAGGAAGATATGGTTATGACTATGACTATGAAGATATAGGGTTGAGAATACCCATGTTTGATGGTTATGGACCCCTAGATAAATACATGGATTGGGAATTCCGAGTCAATAAAGTCTTTAAAAAGTATCTATGCCTTGAACTTGACAAGGAATATGTCATAGAGGATCAACTTCAAGGCTTTGCTAAGACTTAGTAGAAGAATATATTAAGGCAAAGGATCTTAAGAGGGGCAAGAACTACATAGAGCTTAATGGGAGAAAAAATTATACCCTTATCATATCAAGACGAGTTGAATAAAAAGCTATCTACCTCGAGGTAAGGACAAATAAGTGTCTAAGAATTTGCTAGGGAATACAAGGCACTTCTAAACCAATGTAAGTTGTATAAATCTCTTTCGTATACTATCTTACGATTCATGAGAAGAGTGAGGTCGAAGATTGCCCAACATGTTAACCCTTCAAGAGTAAGAAACTTAAATGAAGCCATTTGACTAGCTTTAAGAGAAGAATCCGCCATTGGTATGAACCATTATGATGTGTGGGAATAGCTAGAGGTTATACTTGATCAGCTTGAGAAGCTCAAAGAGGAAATGAGACAACAAAGGGATACTCGAATAGGGAAGACCAATGAGAGAGAAGCCCAAAGAAAGGAAGCAAGAGAAGAAGAGATGGAGGTTATCAAAGAGACGAGTAGTAGAGCCAAGGAAGACTAAGCTAAATTATGATTAAACCCCCATGTTTCGGAAGTGATTCCATTACCCACTATTAATACCATAGATGGTAGGTCCAAGAATTACTATATTTGCCTTCCTCATATCAGAATCTTGCGTCCAAGTCATCTGATAAGTTTACATGGCACTGATATGAGCAATTATAGTATTGCACTTATGAGCTATTATCAACTGTTAATTGGGGTTTATCAGGGTCGAGGTGATGGATATGTATATTAGGTATATATTATGTTGACTCTTAGTACTCTTGTGTTGGAACAGTTTAAAGTGTGTAGATGGAAGGAGGAAGCAAAATCGTTTACAAGGAAGTAAAGGGAATACTGATGACAACGGATGAGGAGATCATGATGTTTAAGCTAGCTAAGCTTGAAGAGGCGGAAGCACTTGTGATTGATGAGAAATCTTACATCTTACTAGCACAAGATCTACGTGCCCATGATCTTTTGCTTGACCTTGAGATCATGTTACTTCTTATAGTTGACAGTTGTTGGGACTACTAAGGTGTAGCTGATCGGATTTGTGATGTATGGAAGGAAAGATCCATGATAAAAGGTTTGATTGATAGAGCCCATGACGAGTGGAGGGAGCATCGATTGGTAATGACCTTATTATAAGAGCTGGAATGTATTCTTATGACTAAATTTCAATTTTGTCAATTGGTGTTTGACCTCAAGGGATTTGGAGTCACCAATTGCTAAGTTTCGAGTCAAAACTCTTCTAAGAGGGAGGGGATGATAGGACTCTAAGTACTAACTTGACGACATGCCAGGTTTTAGATTATATGGGAGGGTTGCTTGCGAGCTCTGTATGAATGGATGATCTATTTATAAGCTTTGTTAGTATTGGATAGCCTGCCTTGCTTTGTTGGGTTTGCCTTATAATGTTGAATATGCCCCACTCTATCCTGACCGAGCACTTCCATAGACTTAACTATGAATTAAGGAAATATCAGAAGACCCGACAAACTCTACAAGTTCTGTCTTAGCCTAATATTTATGCCCTGTTTTGCTAGGTCTTCCTTACTATACTAAATCTACCCCGCCGTACTCTAGTTAGGTCTACTCTACCCTTCTAGGTTAACCCTAATCAATTAGGTATGCTCTACTCTGGTCTAAATGGTTCTGTCTTACTTTACTAACATCCTTTGCACCACCAACTTGTTTCATTCTATAGGACTGTCCTACCTTACCCATCTATACTACTTTACCAAGATCGATATGCTTACCTAAGTCGACTCGACCAGCTTTGCCTGGTTTGGTTAGTCATCCCAAAACTGGTCGGCCACGTCCATATCAGAACGGCTTGGCCATGCAGGTTGGTTACTGTCATGTCAAGTCAGCCTTGGATAGGTCAATGCCATGACAGATTGACCTGGCCATTCGAGGTTGACCATAGCAATGTTGGATCAGCCTCAGATAAGACAAATTGTCTAGATTCAGGTCCGCCTAGATCAAAGCTCCAAAGTTTCTAATTGCTCTTCAGAATCAAACATCAACCCCTAACTCGAAAATCTCAATCGGCTATCTATTTTACTTATGTCATTTAGATTTCCTATTTCTTTTATTTCCCTAAGTTGTCTTCATGTTTTATTTGTAATTACTAGAATGCCGCTAGGGCATCCTTTAATCATTTTATTTACAACTTTACCACTCTATATAAATAGAACACTTGTATAGGGTTTTATGGAGATTTTACAACATTAATGAAAAACTTTTGAATCTTTTCTCTTAGAAAGCTCTTCTCTACCTACTTTTATCAATCCTTTTAGCGAGGATTGTGGTGAGTAACCTTAGGCCTAATGTTTGTGCATCATATTTAGTATTAGCTTAGGTCTATGTGTGGTTCTACGGTGCATCATATCCATAAAGTTAGTGCATAAGATTGCTAAACCATCGACTTCCATTTATCTTTCAAGCATCCCGCGACCTAGACCCATCCTTTGGTTTTCGTATGATACTAGGTTCGTATGTTCATCTATGAATCCGTATTAGAAGTAGTATTGCCAGTGGAAGTCGAGATCACATCTCTCAGAGTACTATTGGAAACTCAGTTAGATGAGGCTAATTGGGTAAAGAAGCACATTGAGTTATTGAATTTGATTAATAAAAAAAGAATGATAGCCTTGTGTTACGACCAATGCTATCAACAAAGAATGGCTCGTGCTTTTAACAAGAAGGTACAGCCTCGAAATTTCAATGAAGGTGATATAGTGTTGAGAAGGGTTTTCCCCAATGTATAAGACTCTAGAGAAAAATTTGCTCCAAATTACAGAGGTCCTTTTCTCGTGAAATGAGTGGTACTTAGAGGGGCTTTAATTTTATCACAAATGAATGGTTTAGATTTTAGGGACCTTATAAATGCTGATGTAGTAAAGTTGTACTACCTATGAGAATTAATGGAAATTCTTACTTGAAACACAAAATGCTAGCAGTCTTAAATATTACTATGGTTTAATTTTCATTCTCTGTAAGCAAAATTGGTATCCCTTGTCATTGTCGGTATTGGAATGACCTCCATCACTTTTCCTGGTCCATTAAAAGGTCTTGTTCTCTTACCTTACTCAAATAAAACCCATACATTGTAAACATGAGAGAAGATGACGGCAAGTTATAGAATAGCGATAAATAACAAAACTCTTTAAAATGCTCTATTATGAATTCATCCTCCTCGATAGAGAGATTTGTTACCTATTTTTCAAGGCAAGGCTAAATCCAAATGAGCTAACACTTCGAGGTAGATAGTTATTACTCAATCAAGGACAAAGGCCTAAGTTTGACTAGAAGAATATGAAAGATAGTTTATTGGAAGCCTTAAGGGTTGATAAGTAGGTCATAACTTTGAGACATTAGCTTTTTCTACTCAAAGAAGATAGCAAATCACATATTGGGTCGCTTTTCATAATTCTTTCAGCAAAACCTAAGGCTAAGATTAGTTAGGTTGGTGATAAAAAATTTGATATCTCTAAGAGATTTGAATCCATTTCAAAAGATCGAATTGGTTGGTCTTGATCGAACTTCTTAAGGAAAGGCTTGATTGTTTAGGTGCTATTAACTAAGCTAGGTAAGCGCTTCCATATCTTTAATATAAAGATTAATTTGGTTTTTAAGCATGGCATTTGCATGGTAGAAAGCATATAGGGCACTTACCCTTTGGCTATCTCCTTTAGGGTTCTAGCCAACTTATACAACGTTATCCTAACTCACATTTTATTTTTTAATGTTTTAGCAAGCTTACAAGGCACTTTCCTTTATCAGCTTCTCTAAGGTTTTAGCGAACCCATAAAGTACCTCCTTTTACCAATTCCTCTTAGGGCACTTCCCTTCCATTGATCTCTCTTAAGATTTTAGCTAACCCATAGGATGGGTGCTTCCCTATCACTAACCCTTCTTAAGGTTTTAGCTAGCTCGTAGGGCACTTTCCTTCGCTAGTTACTCTTAAGGTCTTAGCTAGTTCATATGGTGTTTCCCTTTCATCAATTTTTCTTAAGGTCTTAGCCATCCCATGAGGTGCTTCCCCTCTTAACCAACTTTCAAAACTTAGTAAGCTCAAGGAGCACTTTCTCCTACCTAAGTTAGTCAGCTTAGAAAAGCATTACTAGGTTTCTATCAATTTCTTATTTAGGGTTGCTAGTCTCCTAGAGATGCTCTCGACTATGTTAGTTAGCTTAGAAAAGCCCTACCAAGTTTCTATTAATTTCTCATTTAGGGTTGGTAGTCTTCTAGAGACGTTCTTACTTTGGTTAGTCAGCTTAGAAAAGCACTACTAAGTTTCTATCAATTCCTCATTTAAGGTTGCTAGTCCCTTAGAGATGCTCCAACTTAGGTTAATCAGCTTGGAAAAATACTACCAAGTTTCTATTGATTTCTCATTTAAGGTTGTTAGTCACTTTAAACGTTCCCACTTAGGATAGTCAACTTAGAAGGACACGATTAGGTTTCTATTCGAGTCTCGTTTATGGTTTTAGCCAACTCAAAGAGTGCTTTGCCTATTTACCTAGATTAGTTAGCTCAGAGGAGCATTGTTAAGTTTTAAAATTGATGTCTCTAGCCAAAGCACTACTAGTATGCTACTTATAGGGTTCTAATTAGCTTGTAGGGTACTATACAATTCAAAAAACCCGCTTTTATGTCTTGACCACCTCCTAAAGCATCTTCTTTCTCTATTAACGTATCTTTTATTTTTCATTCAAATCCTCAGTAGATCAAGCCTAAGATAACTAGCTTTTTGTAGTGTTATTTAGGATAAAATCATCCCTAAGGCAAAGATACGTATTACTTTTATCTTTGTAGTAAAGTTTTACTCAAACTTCACTACAAAAAGGAATAGTTTCAACACCTCATTTTTGCCTCTTCCCCCTTTATAGTTTATTAATTCATTTTTAAAAAATTTGAAACAACGAAAAATACAAAATTTTTTGGAATAATAGAATTTTTAGAAAAATAAAAGACTCAAGTCATTTGTATGAGACTAAATTTTGTGGTTAGCAGTTTTAGATTTGATTTTAGGTTGTTATTATTATTATTATTATTTTACTTTTCTTTTTCTCTCTTTTCTTTCTTTCTTTTTTTTTTAAAAAAAAAGGGAAAAGAGGATTAGACTGGGTTTAAACCTAGTCCATGAAATAAAATGAACAGGGTCGAAGGGCCTTGACTAAGCCCACAACATAGTAGGAATGCCTACGGTTGCATTTGTTTTTCTTCCAAGCATATGTAGTATACATACTAACCTAGGTGCATCCATACATTCCATAAGTGTCAGGCGAAATTTTCTCTCCTGTTTTGTCTTTTTCCCTACGATTCTAACCTTTTCCCCAAATCTTCTATTGTAAAAAGCAACTTGGTAGCTCATGTTTAAGCTACCTTTTTAAGTGATTTCCATACGATTCCACCTAAATTAATGATAGAATTGTGTGATATGCATGGCCTACTTTTAATTCTATCAAAAAACATGTCCTTATTCAAAGGTTTATTGGGTTAAATTTGGAATCAAAAATTGAAAAAAAAAAAACTTAAATACGTGGCATTGACCTAAGCTTAATTCAAGCTCCATTGATGAAAATTAAAGCTTTTAAAGTATGTTTTTAGTAAATTGGGACATCATAAACATGTTTTGACCATTAACAACAACAATTTATATTTAATTCTCATATTAAATCAGTTAAAACCCATTAAGCTTAGTCTTTGAATTTAATCCATTCCTTTGACTTATTAAGCTTGTCCTAAACTCAATTTATATAAATAGGGTCCAAAGCTTCACATCCCAACATCAATCTCATCTTGAAATATGTTTTGCTCACACTCACATAAGCTTTCTCTCTGTAAATTTGAGCTCCTTCTCTCTTTAGTTTTTCTTTAATTACCTCATCAATTGAAGAAAACTACTATCTCAATAAGCTTCCCTAAGCTTCTAACTCTAATTTCCAACCATCACTACACTTGGCTATGGCTACCCAAGTGGTGCCCCAAACACCTGCGTCCGCTTCCTCTCTCGAGCAACTGTCCAACGAACTCCTTAAGCTACTGCTCCTTCATCAAACTTTGTTTCATTAATTAAAAGCTCACAACGATTCAATCACCCACTTAAGAAAGTGCCTAGAATCCACTATACGTGATTGGTTGATCATTGCTATTAGGCATTGTTGAAGACCCATTTGCCCGTAACCTGGATCCAAGACTATGACTCAACTCAAACCATCGACATCGACTTGGTCCAACTTGTAACCAACACTAGGTTGGTTTGACCTTTTTTTTTCTTTAAATAAAACTAATCAAATACTAAAAAAAGAAAAAAAAAACACTTTAGCTTCCAAACTTTTGCTCTTCCTTTATTTTTTATTTTTATTTTTTTATGTTGTTTTCCATTTTTTCTTTCTTTCTTAAAGTTCTTTTTCTTTTTTTTTTTTGAAAAATTTGTAAAATATATATAAATATGAAAAAAAAATAATTAATAAAGTCTTCAAAATTTTTTTTCTTTCTTCTTTATTACTTCAAGCTTTCAAAATTTTTATCTCTTCTTTATTTCTTTCCCTTAATATTACCTCTAATTATATATATATAAATAAAACTTTTCTCTACTTAGAAAAATATCTATTTTCTAAACCAAAAACATAATGAATCTTTTTCAAAATTAAGGCTTCTAGAAAATTTCAAGAAAGGTACCCCTTTTACAATTTTCTTAAAAGGAAATCAATAAATTAAAATGTAAACCTAGGTAGATTTTTTAAAGTTAAAATAAATCAACTCACTTAAAATTTTCATCAATGAACTACAAAAAATCTAATTTTGAATAACAGGTATATATGCATTTGTAGGAAACTACGGAGCGACTTAAAATATGAAAAAAACTTTTTTTATCCTCTTTTATAATTCTTTAAATCTTTATTTTTAAATAGATATTAGTCCATTTATTATTTATGGATAGAATTTGTTTCTCTTAAAGGAATAATTGAAAATTAAAATTAATTTTGGAAAGTTAAAGTGGTACCCATAGGATTTAATAAGATAGCTCCTGAATTTATGAATCTGGTTTTTCTAAAGATTTTCAAATCGCATGTTAGTGGCTAAATTAGAATTGATCTACATAATCAATTATAATTTAATTACTTTTTCCGATTCTACTAGGTGGTGACTCCATTTGTTTTCAAAAACAAGAAATCGAGTTTTTCTTAATTTTAATCGAGGGTTTAAACTAAATAGTCATAAGGTTTAATTTAAATCAAATTAAGGAAAACAAAAAAACATAAAATTTCAGTCCCGACAAAGGGACCCTGTGAAAACTAATGCAATTAAGATGTATTATCCTTAAATATCAATCAAATAACACCAGATTTTGCATTTTATTCTAGTTACCTTGTGATTTGATTTTCATTCTTTGTAGGCAAAGTAAGTTGATTAGGCTGCAAGCATCTAGTAAGTATACTTGGTCAAGTTATGGTATAGTTAAAATGAACATGAGTTCAAATGTCGATCCTATAGGGAACAATGTATGTGAGAACCTAAAGTGCTATTAGTGATTTATACTAAAATTTCCAATTGTTTAACTTTGCAATATTGGGATAATTTTGATTAAAGAAGCAAGTTGTAAAGAGCAATAAAATAAAGTAAGCTAAATTAAACAAAACTAATGAACAAATGTGAATAAATTAAGAGAAATACACATGATCCTTAGTAGATTGTTGTTATCTATTACCTTGTTTTATGTAACCATTCAACCTCAATTATTCCTTAGACCATGAAGATGCCTAATCTGAATTGACCGGACTAGCATCTTTAGCCTCTTCCTAATCTTAAAACCTTCTCTTACCCAATTGCTTCTGAATAGAGTGTCGTAGGATCTCATTAAGAACTTGGATCCCGCTATTTGGTTACCTTGATTCGAAGAAATCAGTACCTAATCTCTTAGTGTGCTTAATTCCTTCTAATTACACCTATTTGTTCAATTGCAAGACTTACATCTTTATAGCAAACTCATACATCAATTTAACAACCCAGATAAATATTAATTGACAACAATAAGATCTGTATAATTGATCATCAAAGAACAAAATCTTAGATTGAAGGAAAGATTATTACAAAAAAAAAACTATATTTCAAAAACAATTTACTAAGAATATTTCAGATGAACAACATGATTCAAAGAAAAGAAGAAGTAAATTGAGATACCCCTAATGCAGTCCTAGCCTACAACTCTACCTAAAGGTGCTTTCTTTGCAACCTTAAGCCTAAGTGTCTATATATAGGGAGTAGACTTAGGATTACAAAGAAAAATTAACAAAAATAAAAAATTTGTGTGTTATAGCATGTCTATGGGCTAGGTACATGGCCGTGGAGTGTGGATGTGTACCTACACTTTGTTTAAAATCTCCAAAACTTAATGAAAATTGATTGACAATTGAAACGCAGGTACAGACCATGGTTGTGGTCCTTGACCATGGTCCTTACTAGGCTTCTTTTCTTACTCACAATTCATCTACTTCATTCCTTGATTAATGCTTTCATTGAATTTGGCTCCGAAACTTGATAAAAATCTTTGAAATTCACTACATGCTTCTCAAAATCTCTAAAAATAAAATTTAAACAAATTGATCTTAAAGTAATCTAAAATTGACTAGATTTATATCTAAAATAACACAAAATAACCATAGGAAATGTATGCTAAATTCACGTTATCAAATATCCCTTCACATTTTATCTTTTGCTTATCTTCAAGCAAAACAATAAAAACCAATAAAAAAAATCTTAATGACAAAGTAGTCAAAAATCATTCTTAGAAACACTCTTAAAATTGAATGGATTAGAAAAAATTCTTTTTAAATTAGCCTTTTTCCTTAACTTCATATGCCTTTAGAACACTTAGATGATAACACATAAGAACTACTCAATTTAAGTGACTAATCCAGATAACTCGTAGTTAGTCACATTACCTAAACAGAGATTAAACTAGAGATTAAAACAGACATAAACCAACTAAGAAAATGTTATAAAGATTTCCTTACTTTAATTCAAGAGGAGGGGAATCTTTCCTTAACTAATTTTTTATTTTCAAAATTAAATTGGATGCACGTTACATCAATTCATCTTTTGATCATCTCTCTACTTCTTTCAATTTTCATTAGGAGACTTTTTAGCTTAAATTAATTTTCTTTATTGAAGCTCGATTTGCTCAAAATGTTATAGAGATTTCCTGACTCTAATTTAAGAGGAGGGGAATCTTGCCTTAACTAATTTTTTATTTTCAAAATTAAATTGGATACATGTTACATCAATTCATCTTTTGATCATCTCTTTACTTCTTTCAATTTTCATTAGGAGACTTTTTAGCTCAAATTAATTTTCTTTATTGAAGCTCAATTAGTATTGGGAAAGCACCTTGTTCTTTTGAGGGACTGATGTTAATCCTTAACAACTTAAATTTACTCCTTTTAGATTGGTAATAGGAAAGAGTTTTGCTCTTCTAAGGGACCAAAATCAATCATTACCAATCCTCAGCAATTATTTACTTAATTTAATTAATTAATTAATAACTGTAATTACTTTGATTTTTCAAGTGACTTTCAAAGGACAAATCTCCTTTATTCATTCAATTTAAAAAAAAAAATTTGAAAAAGAAGGATAAATAACTATCCTTTAGAATCAAGATTAGAAATCAAAATAACTAGTCCATAACCTATTCATATCTATCATAATCTCAAGTTTAAGTCTAAGCTTGAGCAACAAAAAACTTTGAATCCTAAAGATTTAACCACTTAAATTCAGCGAAGTATTTCAAATTCATAAAAGATTTAAGTAAATTTGAAAAACAATTAGGCTTACTTAATGTATATATAGGGTGATGTGTCTTCGGGGTCAGACATACGGAAAAACACCACAGCAAGGCAAATTGAAAAGAAACAAAAGAAAAGCTAGCAAAGTCCAAGTAACTACCAACTGGATATGACACATCAATTAATTCTACTCAACCTACAATCCGCTGGATATGACTCACCGGTCTGAACCAAAGGATTACTTGCCACTATTTCTTGCTAAAGGGAATAGACAAGAGTTGAAAGATAATATGAACACTAAGGTTGCTCGAAGGAAACTTGAATAATATTTTGATGTTGACGATTCATTATCTGCATACAATTAAGTGAGGGTTTATATACCCAACTACTAGGGTTACTTTATATATATGAAAAGACAAAAGAGTATTTTGCTTGGACATACTAAAAAGGGTAAAAAAGACAAAGAATATTCAGTATGGAAAAAGTAAGAATCCTTCTTAACTATCATGTTAGAAGACACATGTTGATTAGTGCTTGGACATTAGAAATATGGTATAAAGAAGACGAGAAAGGAATTTGCAATTAAGGGTTGACCTAATCTGGATCAAGTCAGGGCCTAGTTAGCCTTATTGTAGAGTAATCAGCTTGGGTTGGGGTCAAACATCTGTTGTCGATTCAAGAGTTTGGCTTAGATAGTCTTAGGGATGTCTGCTTAGATGTTCTATCATAGTACAGTTGTTCGGTAGGTTTGGCGTATGTGAAGGCCAAGCCATCAGTTTCGTAGAACAGAGAAACATAGAGGTTAGGATAGAAATTTCCATCTCAGACAAGGCTTCGAGCTAGTATTCTTCGAGTGAGTTCTTAGAGTCCTCTAGCTTGGCTTCTCATAATCGGTCTAAGGAGTTGATTCCTATCATCTGCTTAGGTTTTAGAAAGATTTGTCCTCAAATTTGAAGTGGTCTTTAGCTCTTCTTTTGAGACATTCATGGGGTCTTCTACTGGTTGGTAAGAAATTAGGTCGAACACATTGAAAGTGGGGGAGACACTAGTCATCAGGTAACTTAATCTTCTCAGGACCTTGAATGGACTATTAGCTTGAGGAGATACCTTGCTTTACTTTAAGTGTAAGAATCATTCTCAGTTGAGGTATATTCATATTAAATTTCATAGTTGAAAAGAAATAGCTCAACAGTCTCGGTTACCAATCTCTTTTTCTCTCTTATTGAACTTAACAATCTTCTCAGTTACAAACTGGTGTAGCTCTTGTAATTCTTAAGCTCAATCAACTATAGATTGACTCTCTTTAGTAATTGCAAGGGTACCTATCATATCTAGGGGGATAGTAGGATTAAGGCCATAGACGACCTCAAACGGGGTCTTCTTAGTGGTGTTGTGGACAATTCGGTCACATGGTAATTCCACAACTGGTAGACACAGATCCCAATCCCTCAAGTTCTTTCCAACCACTTAGCTTGTCTCTTAAAGAGTTTGTTCTAGCTCCTGAGATGCTTCAAAGACTCATGGTGTATATAAATAACAAACTTTCATGGTAACAAATAGTGTTGCTAAATAGTAAGAGCTCGAAAAAGAGAATATAACTCTTTCTCATACATAGAATAGTTCAGGGCAACACCACTAAGCTTTTTGCTTTGGTAAGCAACAAGTCGTCGCACCTACATCAGTACGGTGCCAATTCCAACTTCTAATGCATCACATTCTAATTCAAAGTGTTTGTTAAAATTTAGTAGAGATAAGACAAGGGTAAAGGTGAGCTTCTCCTTGATTTCCTTGAAGCTTTATTTAGCTCGATTGTTCCATCTAAACCCATCACTCTTCTTTGTCAGCTAGGTCAAGGGGGTGGCTATGGTAATGAAGTTTTTAATGACTCGCCTATAAAAAGAAGTTAGGCCATGAAAACTTTGAACTTTAGTGACATTTTTCGACGTCGACCATTCTAGAATAGCTCGGATCTTTTCCTCATTTGCTTGGATTCCTTCCCTTAACACTACAAACCTATGAAAAATCACTCCATCCTTAAAGAATGTACACTTCTTCAAATTGCCATATAACTTCTCAGTTTGCAAAATGTCAAAAACTACTTGGAGATGTTGAACATGGTTATTAGGTTAGCACTGTATACCAATATGTCATTGAAGTACATGACCATACATCTTCTTATCAAAGGGCGCATCACATGGTCCATTAACCTTCTGAATGTGCTCGATGCATTAGTAAGTCTAAATGGCATAACCAACCATTCGTAAAGATCATGCCTAGTTTTGAAGATAGTCTTCCACTCATCATTCGGTCTTATATAAATTTGGCAGTAGCCATTTCATAGATCAATCTTTGAAAATATTTTGGCACCATAGAGCTCATCCAACATGTCATTAAACCTTGGTATTAGATACCTATACTTAACAGTAATTTGGTTTATTGCTCAACTGTTGATGTATGTATGCCATGAACCATCCTTTTTTGGGACAAGCAAAGCTAGTACTATACAAAGGCTCATACTCTCCCTTACGTATCTTTACTTTATAAGTTCATCCACTTATCTTTTTAGTTCGGTAACCTGCTCAAGATTCATTTTATATGTAAGTCAGTTTAGTAAGGCGGCACATGGCTGTAGGTTAATACAGTACTCCATGCTTCGAACTAGCGGTAGTCCTTTAGGTAGCTTCTTAGGAAATAAGTTGATAAACTCATCAATCAGCTTTTAGATTTCATCTAGAGCATCCTTCAAACCACTCATCTCTAGTAATCTCTTAATCAACAAAAACATAAGCTCTCTGACCTTTTCAGCAGCTCAAAGCTTTCTTCGGTTCATCGCTAAGGCTTTCTTTTTACTAGCACGGGTGAGCTGATTATGGGTCTCATTTATTTAGGATGGGGTCATAGGTTGCAATACAATCTTTTTTCCATCTTTAACAAAGGCATAAGTGTTCTTATACTCTTCGTGAGTGACACGTCAGTCAAACAACCAAGGTCATCTAAGTAATAGATGTAAACCTCCCACAGGGTTGACATTACACACTACTTCGTTCCTATACACACTTTCAACACTAGATGGTACAGTTACTTGTTCAGTCACATGCAAAGCACCCTTATCATGAAGCCAATGTAGTTTATGAGGTTAGGGATGCTTTAAGGTTAGTAGACTTAACCTCTGGACAAAGGATTATGCAACTACGTTGGTACAACTTCCTCCGTCTACTATGATGGTGCACAATTGTTAATATGGAACAAATTTTCTCTCTGATTTTCCTCGGATCTTGGTAAGGAACTCAGTACTCATATCAAGACTAGGGTCATTACTTCTCCTTGGTTAGCATAGACACGAGTCTCCTCTTCCTCCTCAGATTTAGCTTTTCCAACATCCTTCTTCTCCTTGGGCTCACTCTCATTGGTGCTATCTATTACATCTCCTCGGAGCACCATGGTACATTGGTTTAGACATTCAATAGCCATATGTTTGAAGCCTAAGCATTTAAAGTACTTCACCTCACTAGTCTTCCATTCGGAGGTTTGTCTTCTCTCATATGTTCTCAAGGATAACCTAGCCTCAGTTCGACTCGACTTTTTTGCTTAACCTTATTGACTTACTGGGCTACCATCAAGTCGGTCATTCCTTTCCTTGGCTCGATTTGAATAGGTCGGTGTCGAATAAGGGTTCGAGAGAATGTTGGCCTAAGTTGGTTCGAAGTACTTCTCCTTTGCTTTTTGACCCCTTATGCTATCTTAATTGCCTATTTCAAGGTATAAAACCTCTACACCTTCACAATGTTGCAAATCTCATATTTGAGTCCAAAAATGAACCTTGATACTATACGAGCCTTGGGTTCTTCCATATCAGCTCGAATCATAAGCATCTGAAACTCTCTCACATAGTCATTAATAGATTGGCCTCCTAGGTGAAGCTCCTGTAACTTTGCAAATGTATCTTTTAAGTAGGTCTCGAGTACGAATCTACCCCTTAACAACCTCTTTATCTCATCCCAAGTTCTCATACTTCATCTTCCATTCTTTACTCTAGTTGAATTCAAATTTTTCCACCACATTGTAGCATGCCCAATAAACTCTAGTACAACAAGTCGAACCTTAACATGTCTATATAACCATAATAGTCAAACCCCTTTTCGACCTTCTCTTCCCACTCCAAGTGTTCATCTACATCTCCACTTTCACTAAAGGGTGAGATTTAGGCCTTGACATTATCTAGTCTTCAAGTGGCTTGTTGTCTTCATGCGCATGTTCAGGAATAATCAACCTCTTCTCCTTCCTCACCATACTCGTCGGCATCTATCTCTTTATCATATTTTTCAATCTCCTCTAGCTCTAGTCTTTGTTTAGTAGCTTGGTCTATAACTCCTCTAGCTCACTGTGGTTGAACTAGGCAATTAGCTTGATTACCTTAGCCATAGTATCTCTTAAAGGCATTTTCTAGTCGGTTATGGTGTTGTACACCTTGGGGTAGCTATCTATTAACTTGTATTGCTATTACTAAACTCTCAATAAGGTTTGTGAGTCATCAAGTTTGTCATCAACCGACCTTGAGGTATTACTACCATTATGGCAACAACCAGGTTGAGTATAACTACTTTGGTCACTGACAACACATTAAACACTTGAATTTGACATGATAAAATATTTCTTAAACAAATTAACAACACACTATATAGAAAATACTGCGATTATACTACCCAAAACTTTAGTTAACACACTCTAACAACTTCAACACTTAGTAATCTCCTAAAGAAGACATGAATGAAACTTTCTCTGTTTTCCTACTTAAAAACAAAGTAAGAACAAGGTAATAAAGAATTTCACTTACCAACACAATAGCCTCTATTAGATAGCTTACAACACCAAACTTACTACACACAAACACACTATAACAACTACAGAAGGAATACAACAACCACTAATAGTAAGGTGAACCAAACTTCACTGCAACTTCATACACACTCTTTTGGAACTGTACTCTAATACCAATGAAACCGATCATCTTCGAGGTCAAACACATAGAGAAACACCACAACAAGACATACCGAAAAGAAACAAAAAAAAAAAAAAGTTAACAAAGTCCGGATAGTTATCAATTGGATATGATACACCAATTGATCCTACTCGGCCTACAATCTGTCGAATATGACTTACTGGTCCGAATTGAAGGGTCACTTGCCACAACTCCTTGCTAAGGGAAAAGATAAGACTTGAAAGATAATGAGAACACTAGGGTTGCACAAAGGAAACTTGAATAATATTTTGATGTTAATAATTCATTGTCTACATACAATTAAGTGGGCGTTTATATACCCATCCACTAGGGTTACTTTACATGTATGAAAAAATAAAAAGGTATTTTTACAATTAGGTTGTGCAATACATACTAAAAAGGGTAAAAGAGACAAAGAATATTCAGTATAGAAAAAGTAAGAATCCTTTTAGAATATCATGCTTGATATAGACCGAGCCAAGGACAAACAAGGTTAGCCATGGGGGCTGGTCTGATCCTGCCGAAGGAACAAAAAATGGAGTAGGTTTTGATGTGCCTAAGAGCTCAGTTATCACTAAAGCTTACCGTGACGGATTGGAACTAGAATGGGTCCTTCGAGGTATTGAAGAAAATTAGAGAGAAATGGTCTCAATAGAACAAGAATAGCTGACGTAAAGCTGCTTGGAGGATGTGACTCACCAATGAATGCAACACAACTTGACACCATACTTGATATAACGCACAAGTTAATGTCAAGGTCCACCTGCTACTAATCTGGAGCTACTCGACAAGATTAGATAAGAGTGTATGAAATATGAACTTGGAGAAGGTTATCTCACAAGAACAGAATATTCATTATTAAAATGTAAGTTATCTGTGGCTTACAAAAGAAAAGAACTATTTATAGTAAGTCTTTAGGGCAGCATTACAAATAATGAAATGATAAGAAAGTATATGCAAATAGGGGATTTCTAGTACATACCAAAAAGGGTAAAAAGGACAAAAGACCAAAAATGGAAAACTAGTATAATGTCAGATGAGGTGAACATGTGGCAATACAACATTGGTCTCATATGAATATTCTTTGAGCACAGTAAGTGAGAGGGATCAAAATGTTACGGCAATAAAGGGCCAAGACAAGAGAGATGGCAGCATGCCAAGAGAAAACTATTCAGCTGTTTCAATGAGTCTCTCGTCACTCGGTATGAACTTCTTGGTAGTGTTTGGTTAGATTACTCGGTATAAGGTCCTTGGCAAGGGGATGGTCGGCATCATTACTACTAAGTGTGTAGATTAATGTACGACAATTAAAGGAGCTTAAGGAGTTCAACCACATTCCTTCAGCGTAATCTTTCTTGTCATCAGTAGGTTGCCGAGAGAGAATTCGCTAGGTGAGGGATTGGAGTCCTCAGAGCCATGCATGAGTAATGGGATCGAGCCATGCATGAGTAATGGGATCGTTAGTCAACAGTTCATTGGTTCCTTGAGGTTGTTGAAGATTTGCTCTCAAATCTTGGTCTTCGTCATCTTTGGGTACATACAGAGTTAAGTCGACGATGTTGAATGTGGTAGACATGCTGAGACCTTCATGTAGCTTAATCTCGTAGGTATTATCATTAATGCGCCTCAGGATCCTATAGGGGCCATCCATCCTGGGAGATAGTTTGTTTGTCCTCTTACTAGGGAAGCGTTCCTTGCTAAGATGGATCCAGACAAGGTCCTTAAGGGCATAAACGATTCGTTTCCTTTTACGACTTCCTAATTCCTTCTGTTGGGCCATAGTTTTAGCCAGTTGCTCGACAATTCTTTGATGTAACCTATGAAATTCCTCGGTACGTTGTAAGCCGGATTGACTCTCTCCTTATGTAGTTGGACTGTCAACTAAGTCTAAGGGTAGGTTCGAGTTAAGTCCATAAAAAACCTCAAAAGGTGATGTTCCAATGGAGCTGTGAGTGGAGCAATTGTAGGCAAATTCAATGATGGGCAGACATAAATCCTAGTCACGAGAGTTCCTTCCAATAGTAGTGCGTAAGAGATTACCAATGGTTTTGTTAACTACCTCAATTTGGCCATTTGTCTAAGGATGGAAAGAGGTACTGAACAAGAGCTTAGCACCGAGTTTCCTCCATAAGGTCTTCCAAAAGAAGCTCGTAAATTTAGAATCACAATCGAATACAATACTCCTTGGCACTCCATGCAATCGTATAATTTCCTACAAAAAGAGGTTAACGATGAATAAATCATCATTAGTTCTGTGGCAGGGGATGAAGTGACTCATCTTGCTGAACCAATTGACCACCACCATGATTGAATCGTGTCTTCTCGGTATGTGGGGAAGGCCAAGCATGAAATCCATGCTTAGATCGGTCTATAGTCGCTCGGGAATTGGTAGGGGTGTATATTCTCTATAGGGTTCTTTCCTCCCATTTGCATACTTACATACCTTGCACCTCTCAAGTATTTGGTGCATATCCCTCGTTATCCTAGGCTAGTAAAAGTGCTCCTTTACTATCTTAATCATCCTCTTTTTTCCAAAATGGCCAACTAAACCCCCGGCTTGAGCTTCTCGAACCAGTAGCTACCTTGCAAAACCACTTGGCATGTAAATCTGCTTCCCCTTCATTAAGAACCCCTCATTCAAGTAAAATTCGTTTACAGCTCTTCTATCACTACACTTGGCTACTAAAGGCCCATAATGTGGGTCATGCTCACATGGATTAGGTAAAGTGCCAAATCTAAGCACTTTAGCTTACAACATCATAAAGAGGGTATGACAGCAAGAAAGTGTATCAGACACTGTATTGGTGCTTCCCTTCTTATACCTAATGACATAGCAAAAGGTTTCCAAGAACTTAAACCACTTGGTGTGACACTGAGAAAGCTTTTGCTGCCTGCGAAGATGCTTGAGAGATTTATGATCCGAATAGATGATGAATTCTCTCAGTAACAAATAATGTTGCCAGTTCTAAAGTGTACGGACAAGGGCATAGAACTTCTTGTCATAGGTTGAAAAACTCAAGGCAATACCTCGGAGTTTTTTGCTGAAGTAGGCAATGGGTCCACGCTCTTGCCTAAGGATAGCATCAATGTCGACACTAGATGCATCACATTCAACCTCAAAAACCTTCTTGAAATTTGGCAAAGCAAGTACTAAAGCAAATGTTAACTTATACTTCACATCTTCAAAACTCCTCTAAGCCTTTTCTGTCCATTTAAACTCAATGTTCTTTTTAGTCAATTCAGTCAATGGTACGATTATGGATCCAACCCTCGACAGTGAGAGCTCTCGACCACTAAGTCGACGATAAACTTAGCCAAGTGAATCCAACTCTCGGTAACGTGATCTTTCATCATATTGGCAAGCATGAAGTCAAGTAAATGATTGGTCAAGCATGGGTGAGGCTTGGTTGTTGACTCAGCCTTATGCTTCTCGACACTCTATTTGCAAGAAATAATGTTATTTAACCTGATAAATAGAATGAATCGGTAAGTAGATGATCTCAACTTTGGTAATTAGGTTAGGTCGATACCCTGAAGCCTATCATTTCCCCTCCCTTAGAGGAGTTTCGACTCAAAACATAATAAATGGTAGCTTCAAATCCCATTAGGATCAAATACTAACCTGTAAAAACTAGAGAGAGTGAGATAGAGATAGTTCAGGTCTATGATCAGTACTGGCATCATCCTTGGCTCCTTCCACTTGTTGTTAGCCTAATCAACCAAACTCCTCTATAAGGATCCTTCCTTCCATTCATCGTGTATTTGATCAACTACCCTAGTAACTATTAATCAAGGAGATTATTACAATTTTTGGCTCAAATATCATGTGATGAACTCGGGGAGTTTGAACATGTCAAGTCTCAAACTTCTCTTCTAACTCAAGAATTGTTAAAGCTTTACGTGCTTTCAATGTTGGTCTCACAAATTCTTGCTCAATAGCCTTCTCCCCTTCCACTTCCTCACAACTCAATTCTTTCTCCTCCTATCTGGGGTTGAGCTCATCAATTTAGATGGTTGATGGTGGGAGCACATCAGGACTATGCGGGTTTAACTTCAACTTGACTTAGCCCTCTTCCCCTTTACTAATCGCATCTCCAACAACCTCCACTACCTTAAATTCTCTTTCAATACTCTTTAATTTAGCATTCCTCTGTTATCTTATTTCATCCTTAAAACTTTAAGCTGTCTTTCACTCTGCTTTAACTGATCCTACACTTTTAAGAGGTTAGCTTCATAGGTAGGTTTTCTCTCATACAATCTATCGTGATGATCTCGGGGTATGAATTTTCTTTGCATCAAACATCTTATCTCATCTCATGTAATGATTTCAATGTTTCCTCTATCAATTTTTTGATTTATCATTCTCTTCCACCAAGTAGCTACAAAGCTAATCATCGAATTCTTTATAGCATAGGCTCTCTTATGCTTGGGACAAGAATAATCTTCGAAAACCTGATTGACTTGAAATTCCCAATTCAAATATTCATTCGGAGTGCAATATCCATCAAACTCTAGAATTTGTGACATCATGTCTTCATAATAATATTCATAATCGTATCTAACTTCATACGCCATGTTGAGGATATTCAATTTCAATAGCGCAATACTTAAGCTTATGAGAGAGAATTGCTCGATAGCACTAAAGAAACGTGACATAGATAATCAATTGTGCAACTCGGCAATTCTTTTCTTTTTCAGAGTTCGGCAAGTTATTTGTCAGCTTGGATAAATTCCACAATCGTAGTTCGATAGCCTTCAAATAGCACAGCTTGGCCACTTATGTGCTAAGAGCTCAAACAACTCTGACACTTGTTTAGAATATAATAACTTGGCACTTAGGAAACAGCAGCTCATAGTATAGTAGTTCGGTACTTGGCCACAATGGCATGGCTAATACAGTAGTAACATGTTACAGTAGTAAACTTCGACATATACAAGATCACCTCGAAAATTTATTAATTACAATAGCTCAGAAGTATTTTCAGCTCGAGAAAATAAAACATCACAATAGCTCAGCTTGGGCACATCTATTTGATATCTCTGTCTCCTTCACTCAATCAAGCTCGACATGTTACAGGAGGTTAACAAACTTTGAGTATAGCTTGGCAAGTGTTTGAACAAGACATCCAATTACTCAGTTGGCATACTAAGTAGTACATCACAACTTCAAATACAAAATAGAATAGATACAATGCCTAAAACTCTCAGCCCTATCTAGAATCTCGAGCTCTGATACCAAGATGATACAAACTGAGCTAAGGACAAACAAGGTCAGCCGTGGGGATGGGTTTGATCCTGTTAAAGGAAGGAAAAATAAAGTGGGTTTAGTAAGGGTTTTAGCGAGTTCGTGAGCTATCTAACCGGATATAACACACTAACTAGATTCTACATTGACCTAAAACTTGCCGGATGTGACGTATCGATCCAAGCCACAATTCTTGCTAAAGGGATTGATAAGAGATAGGGAAGGAGAGAACTTTCCGAGAGAAAAGACTCAAAAGGGGGTTTTTCATTAATCTTCTATATATATCTTAATATTGTCATAAATGTTGCTATTTATAGTACGTCCTAAACTTTAATAGCAAAACCATAAATAATGTACAAGGCCTTAAACCCTAAAGAATTGGGCCCATAAATAAAATAAAGACAAACATGTACAAAAATATAAAACTGTGAGTTTTATAGGGAAAAGTCGACATATGGTCATTCGGTATGCTTTGGAAGTAGTCTTGCAGTGCTTGGTTGAGACACTAGAGAAGTCGACCCATAATTGTTGAGTTCTGAAGTCAATCGGCAATAGTCTCTCCGGGCTATGCCAAGTGGATCCAACCCTCGGCAGCATGAGCTTTTAGCCACTAAGTTGACAATAGACTTAGCTTAGTGAATCCAACTCTCTATAATGTGATCTCTTATCATATCGACAAGTGTGAAGCCAAGTAAGTGATTGTTTAGGCATGGGTGAAGATCGGTTGTTGTCTCGGCCTTATGCTTCTCAACACTCTATTTGTAAGAAATAATGTAATTCGGTTTGGTAGACAAAATGGGTCGGCATGTAGATGATTTCGGCTTTGGTAGTCGGGTTGGGTTGGTACCCCGAAGCCTATCAATGCCAGAAGACATATGTCAATTGGTGGCTGGACGTTAGAAATATGGTACAAAAAAGATAATAAAAGAATTTGCATTCAAGGGATAACCTAATATGGATTAGGTCGAGGCCCAATCATCCCTGCTATAGAGTAGTTAACTTAGGTTAAGGTTAAACATTTGTTGTCGGTTTGGAAGCTTGACTTAAATAATCTTGGGGTTGTTTGCTTAGATGCTCTATCATAGCACAATTGTTTAATAGGTTTGGCGCATTTGAAGGCTTGGTAGTTAGGTCGGCAGAAAAGGGAAACAAAGAGGTCGAATACAAATTTCTATCTCGAATGGGGCTTCGAGCTAATATTCTTTTAGTAAGTCCTTGGAGTCCTCTAGGTCGACTTCGTATGATTGGTCCAAAGGGTTGATTCTTATCATAAGGGATGCAAATTTCTAAGATTTTAAGAAAATTTTTCTTAAGCTTAAATGTGTATCTACAAATATTAGCATATATAATCTAGCTTTTCTCCCTACACTTAAGTTGGACATTGTCTCCAATGTATATAATACAATGCAATTAGAAAAAAAAAATCAAAAGTAGGAGAGAAAGAGGAAATAAAAAGGAACTAGGACTTCTTCAATTCTAGCATTAACCCTTGAAAATTGTGAAGTCTAGAAATTAAATTCCACCAACCAATTAAGCACATGGTTTTCCTTGCCGCTGACAAAAATGAACTAACTAGAAAGAGAAAAGAAAATGTTAAACTAGATAAACTAAATAAAACTACTAATAATTCAAGTACTAACATATTAGTACCCTATAGCACTTATAAAAGTTAAATAGTTATCTAATGAAGAAGAAAGTAATAGTACAGAAGTTAGTCATTATAGTCATCTAAAATTAAAAAACCATCAAACCAAGTCTTTAAAAATAAAAGTGAAAAGAAAAGATGACCCTTCATCTTCTTCCTCATCCTCATGCTCCTCATCTTCCTCAATTTCATCCTCTCCATCTGACTCCTTAGCAGAGTCGAGCTCAAGCATGCGTGGTGGAGAAGACAATTGAGCCTCTAAATGTACCATGATCACATCTTACCTTTTCAGAGCGCTGAGGCAGCTTATATGGTAATTCCATGTAATCTTGAGTCATGACATAGTTTACTAGATACGGACCCATATGCATTGCTAGATCATCAAAGGGCATAGTTACCTCAATGCCATTGCACCGAAAATGGATATTATATTGCTTACCCAACTTGAGATTATCAAAGGCTAACCTAAATTTAACGAGCACTTCTAGAGTTAATACTGGCTTATTGATAGTCAAAAGTCAATCCTATCTACTGAACTTTATCAATTGCTTGATTTTGGCTTCATATCCAGCTTGGGCAAGTGCTTCCCAGTTCAAAAAGGTAGTCTAACTGAATTTTTTCTTAGACAGGTGAGAGTATCTCATCTATTGCCATGAGTTACAGAATGTCAGGATCGTATGCGTAGGGAGAGTGCTTGAGTTTTTAGGTGCTGTATACTTTTCTCTAGGCATGTTCTGCATTCAAAAAGAAAAAGGAATTCAATTTTTATAAAAAGAACAATTCATATTATATGGACAATAACTAATTCAAGAACTAAACTCAATTGTCATTCTTAATTCATTACAAGCTTATTCAACTAAGCATTCTAGGTAATTATTGAATTAACAAAGAGATTGTGTATTATAATGCTAATTTTATGAACATCATGGATTAACGCACTTACAGGATCAATTTCAAAATTTAATCCTAGTTTGTGTATCGTCTATAGTGACATGTGTATTAGCCTTGCATATACAAGTCCTTAAAAATTCTTGAAATAGCACATATTGAGTATTGAATTGCTAATTTCTTAAGATATGTATTAGTGAAATCTTAGGTTAATGTTAGTAATAATCCTATAATTTCACAATCTTATTTGTCATGAACATTAGCATTCAACATATGATTAATTAGAAACTTTTTGTTTCTTACAATTTGATTCTTGTGCTATTATTGAAAACAATTTCCCTAATTTTAACATAAAATTAGGACATATTAAGATAATTACATATAAACAATTGTAATCAATGTTAAGGAACTCATGAAACTTTTCAAATTGCACAAGAACTACAAGCACAACAAATTTCTAATTTTTCAACATGAATTATAAAAATAACATAGCAAAAACAATATCAATCTCGTGTTTTCTATCACTTGCCTCGCTTTCTTTCACTTTCTCACATATAACCCATAGTAAGCATGCATTTTTCATGGAATTTCTAATAAATAATCACTAGAAATATGTTTCACCACATTGACTATCCTTAATCACTCATAAAAACTCTAATCGCCACACATGCCCTCAAGGATGTTATTCACAAAACATTAAGTAAAAATTCAATTTTTTTACATAAACTAACAACAAATCTTAAAAAGCAAATAGGGAAGGATGATGTATATACCTTAGATTTGTAATACATGGCGTCGAATCATAGAGTTTTGCAAAGATTTAGGGAGTACATAGAGAGAGGAACGAGAAAAAATAAAAGTTTAGAGAAAAGTATATGTGTTAGAATGAAGTGAGAGTGCCAAAACCATGGTCTATGAATTCATATCAAACCATGGGCATGGTCCACGGTCGTATAGTGTAGTCGTGGTCTATGCTCATTTTTAATTTTACGTAGTGGGACTACGAGCGAGGTCCACAGGTATGGTCCTTGCCCATAGACTTTTCATCTGTAAATTTCTTGAAATTTTTCTTCAAAATAATTGTGTAGGAAACCTTCTTCAGTTCTTGAATCTGTGTAATTTTGATTTTAGTGACTCGAGTCCTTCAATTGCCTTAGAAAAACTCAAAGTTAGAATGAACTAAAGTAAAAAGCAGATCAAATAACACTTTCAATTGGATGACAACTTAAATTTCATTATTGCTTAATCAAATCAATAAATATTTTTAAGAACAAATTGTTCAAGTAGGAAAACACTAACTAATATTTCAAAGTTCGATACTTGAATTAACCAAAGATAAGATAATAAAAATAAAAGAAACAACATAACAAAAATAATTGAAATTGAAATAGGTCAACCTTAGTCTACCTCTCAAGGAGTACTATTGTTTTACATCGTTAACTCAAAGGTTAAATCCATCGCTTAGCGCAATTCCTTAGCTAATATATGCACACTTAAACAGTTTAAAAGTATGCTAATCAAGAAATTAGCATAAGAACTATAAGAAGGATTGTTATGAGGATATTAAAATAATAAAAAATTAAGGTTTCTTTGCTATCATCATAATTAGGTTACTTTTTTGGCTCTTTAGAAATGACACCAAAAACTTGATTAGACTACAAGCATCAAATAATTGCACCTAGTCAAGTTATAGTATAGTTAAAATAAACATGAGTTCGAATGTCGATCTCATAGAGAATTATATGTGTAAGAACCTAAAGTTATTAACAATTTACCTAAAAATTTCCAATTATCTAACTTTATAATATGGGGATAATCATGATTAAATAAGTAGACTAAATAAAGAGCAATAAATAAAACAAGAACAATAAAATAAACTATTATCTAACTTTATAATATGGGGATAATCATGATTAAATAAGTAGATTGAATAAAGAGCAATAAATAAAACAAGAACAATAAAATAAACTATTATCTAACTTTATAATATGGGGATAATCATGATTAAATAAGCAAATTGAATAAAGAGCAATAAATAAAACAAGAACAATAAAATAAACTAAGCTAAATTAAAGAAAACTAATGAACAAACATGAATCAATTAAGAGAAATACATATGATCCTTAGTAAATTGTTGTTTTCTACTTAGTTATATGCAATCATTCAATCTCAATTATTCCTTGGACCATGGAAATGCCTATTATGAATTGATCAAACTCGTGTCTCTAGTCTCTTCCTAATCTTGAGACTTTCTCTACTCAAATCACTTTTGAATAGAGCAATACGGGATTGTATTAAGAACTTAGATTTCGCTATTAGGTTACCCTAATCAAAAGAAATTAGTACCTAATCTCTTAAAGTATTTAATTCCTTCTAATTACACTTATTCATTCAACTATAGGACTTGCGTCTCTATAACAAACTCATACATCAATTTAACAACCTAGATAAATATTAATTGATGATAATAAGATTGGTGTAATTAGATCATCAATGAACAAAATTGTAGATTGAATGAAAGATTGTTGCAAAAAAAAATATATATATATATATATTTCAATAACAATATTGAGAATATTTTAGATGAACAACGTGATTCAATGAAAAGAAGAAGTAAATTGAGATACCCCTAATATGGTTCTAGCCTATGACTCTACTTAAAGGGGCTCTCTTTGTAACCCTAAGCCTAAATGTCCATATATAGGGATTGGACCTAGGTTTACAAAGAAAACCTAACAAAAATAGAAGACTTGTGTATCATAGTATGTCTACAGGCTAGGTACGTAGTCATAGAGTATGGATATGTACTTGCACTTCATTTGAAATCACCAAAGCTTGATGAAAATTGATTGAAGAATGGAACATAGGTGGGGACTACGATTGTGGTCCTTGACTGTAGTCCTTATTGGGCTTCTTTTCTTACTCTCAATTCATCCGCTTCATTCCTTGATCAATGTTTTTATCTAATTTAGCTCCAAAATTGATAAAAATCTTTGAAATTCACTAAATGCCTCTCAAAGTCCTTGGAAATGAAACTTAAACTAACTAAGCTAAAAAAAATCTAAAATTGACTAGATTAATATCTATAATAACATAAAATAACCATAGAAAATGTATACTAAATTCATGTTATTATAGGTATCCCTAGCAGTTATCAACATTAGATTGGTCATTGATCACCCCTTACCTCATTAATAGATTCTCCTTAATCTCATTCCTACGTTGTAACCCATTTTCTTACTTAAAAGCTCAAAACCAAATAAAAAGATATAATCTAAGAAATCATGAACACTAGTGAATTATTTATGCTTTTTAAATATTATGTTTTGATCTTTCCTATGTTTAAAGGGCGACCTATGATATTTTAGGATTTGGTCTAGATTGATGGAGCAAGTAAAAAAGTGGAATTGACCTTAAGATACATTTATGGCTGATAAGAAGGATAAATCAATTGAACTACAAATGTATGTCTTCAATACAACATGATTCTAATCATCCCCCAAGTTATCATATATACTTAAAGTGAAGCTTGATTGTAGGTCTAGAGATAGGAATGTACTACTTACAAGTTGTTCATGAGATAATGTATGGTTTTCACTTAAAGCTCTGAATGTTGAAAGAATCCTTTTAGAAAATAGGAAATTAAAGAAGACTAGAGACTGCTAATCGTTTAGATAGCCTTAATGCTATCACCCTTTTAGATTGAAAGCTCTTAAGGAGCTTTTTCCACCCCCTTTAAATTGATAGCTCAAAAATGGGCTTGCCCATAGGTAGATTATAAAGAAGCTCTCTCTACCCTTTAGGAAATAATATCTCATCAACAAGTCTTGCTTAAATAGATCACATGGAGCTCTTTCTAACTCTTAGATGCCCTTAATGTCATTATTTCCTTAGGATAATTTATCTCGTCTTAAATAGACTGCATAGGAGCCCTATCCTCAGATAACCTTAGTACCATTACCTCTTAGGAAAGAATATCTCATCAAATGGTCTCACTAAATAGACTGCAAGGAGCTCTTTCCACCTCTTAGATAGCCTTAATACTATTGTTTCCTTAGGATGGGATATCTAATCAAAGGGTCTAGTTAAAATAGATCACATAAGAACCCTATCACCAGATAGCCTTTATGAAAGGATAGCTCGTAAAGGGACCTACTCATAGGTAGCCTATAAAGAAGCTTTTTCCACCTCTCTTGATTGATAGCTTACTAAAGGTGCCCGATTTATAGGTAGCCCATTTTACCTTTCAAAAGATACCATCAAGAACCTTTTTTAGAATCTCTTCCTCTAATAAGGGCAAAAATTTTGTCTTTATGGTAGAGTTTTCATTAAACTTTACCATAAGAAGGGAATAGTTATAAATACCCTATTTTTTCCCATCTTTTTTTTTTCTTTTCCGTTTTAGCTTAGGAACCTTGTTTTATGGAAGAAGACTAAAAATTAAGAAAATACAAAAAAAGTTGAATAATTTACAAAAACACAAAAAAAAAAAATGAATAATTTAGAAAATATAAAATTTGAACAATTTTGAAAAAAATTGGTTAAATTAGAAAAATACAAAAAAATTTGAAAAATTAATTTAAAAAAAATTATCAACATAGTATACCATAGTAGCATGCCAACACCACATGGTTACGCCTTCCCATGCCATATGGCATAAAAGAAAAAAAAAATTGATTGGTGAGGCACTAAGGTACCCATTGAATTTTCAAATATAGGTACATGTAGGTGCATGATACAAGCCTTACATGTGACCTCTTGCCTCCTTCTTCCCTATTTTTCAAAGAGCTTCCCCCTTACAAAAACTTGAGCTTTGTTCAAAGACAAAAATGGCAAGTGCACCCTTGCAAATATAACTTGATTTCAACACATTTTTTTACTTCTAAAAGTCATGAAAAAATGAGAAATAGATTAGGCACAAGCTATTTTATTAAGATATGTCCATTTTTTGAATTTTCAAAGAAGAAAATTTGCAAAATTAAAAAGAGAAAATCGGGGTAAAATGAATAAATGTGTATTTTGCTCTCAATTTTTAATTAGTAAAATTCAAGCATATTCTTGAAAAATACCATGAGATACTTGATCTAACTTACAAGGACATCCATTAGTGATCATATACATCTTTATTTTTCTAATTTTTGTGCAAAAACAAATCCAAATTAGGCCAAAAAAGGGAAGAACCGAGAATGCATGCTAAAACTTACTCTTTTGATCAATATGGAATCTTTAAACGAATTGGATGTTTCTCTTTCAACGAATTGGATGTTTCTTAGGCATCACTTACAACCTAACACAATAAATAAAGGTCCCCTCTACATAGCAAAACTACTCCCAAGCATTGCAAAGATCACAATTGTATGCATTACTTACTTTCTCACTCTTGGATTAAAATTGCAAAATTCACTCTCTCTTCTATTCCTCTCATTATAGAGTAAATCGATGTGAGATAAAATTGTACAATGTTCTACTCTCATCTTAGAATAAAGATTAGGTTTTGGTTGCATCAGATTTCATGTTAAATTAGGTAAATATGAATCAAAAGTTGGAAGGGTGTTTTTTTGGGTTTGTTCATCATCAAGCTAAAGAAATCTACCAAATCAAAAGTAGAATTGTAGGGTTTTCCAAAAATCAACTTGAGGGTTTCGTAGAACATCTTCTTAAGAGTCTAAGGCCATTGGTCCCATACTAAGAATCAATCAAACCACCCTTGAATTGGCCATCGGTCTACTACCCTACAAAGGGAAGTCTTTGTCTCCTTAATTGTTTGATTGGTTCCTTGAAGAAAATTAAAAAAAAAAAAAAGAAATTTAAAAAAAATAAGTTGAATAAATTTGTGCATTGAGATGTCTTGATTTGGAGTGTTGACATGTTACTAAATAAATAATGTGTTGAATTTTATATAATTGCTTTGAATCTTGAAATTGTGAAAGCATGTCGATTTGGCTTCAGTAAATTGTGAATGAAATAGCATCTTGATTTGTTGATTTCTCTTTAATTTAAATAATTATCATGTTAAGTTGTTGACTTGGTTTTGAATAGTTAGCATGTTGATTTGTTGATTTGGCTTTAATAATTAGCATGTTGATTTGACTTTAACAAATTTGATCTGGCTTTGATAAATTTAAATAATTAGCATGTTGATTTGGTTTTAATAAATTTGATAATATTAGCATGTTGATTTATTCTTAGCTTGATTTTAATAAATGATAATTATCACATTGGTTTGCTTTTAACAAATAATTTAGCATGTTTAGCTTTATGAAATAATTTAGAGTGTTTGATTTTGAAGTTGTGAATAGTTATCATATTGGGTTCTAATTTAGTATGATGGATCTTGTTGAAATTGTGAATAAAATCATCATGTTGATTTGATATTAATGAATAAGTTAAGCAAGTTTGGTTTTGTCATGATTCAATCAATAACTTGCTTGGCTATTGGATGGTATTGATAAATAATTAGCAATAGGCATGTTCTACTTGATGTTGAATTCTGGTGAATGATCTTGTTGATTATGTAGACTTTATTATGACTTATTGATAATATGTGTTTTTGCTATGTTTTGAGTAAAGGTATTTTTAAATAAAATGGACTATTATCCAAAATTGATATTTTTCATAAATAAAAGGATTTTCATAAATCAAAATTTAAATCGACCTTTTTCAAAGCAAACCAAATGCAATTTTCAAAATTAATAAGATGTAATGACTTAAAGTAATAAAAGCTTTCAATAAATAAAACTAGCCTACACATTAAAATCTTTATCAATTGAGAATTACGTGTATTTCACCCCACTCCCTAGATACATAGGCAGTTTGGGCAATCCAAACAAAAAAATGACCTATTTTTCCCCTTTTAAGCAAAAGCCATTTTACTTTAATTTCTCTCTAATAAAGGTACATTTAATTATTTCATGGACTTCTTTTATAAGAACTTTTGGGTTTTAATAAGATAGCCTTAAAGCCCATCTTTTCTCCCATCTTTTCTCTAGTTTTTATTTTCTAAAATTGATAGAATACTTTTTCATTTTTAGAAAATTGTAGGTTAGTATATGAAATTAGAGTTCATTCACCTATGAGCTTTAATTTCACTCTTTCTTGATTTTAGTTAAGTAAAGACTCCTTTTCAAAATCGATTTCAAAAGTAAATCTCTTTTTTAATTTAATCAGGAGGTTTATGTTAAGTAGATCGAGCTTAACATAAATTAGTTAAAAAAAATAGAGGAACCAAATTCTTGTACATCTTGATATTAAAGTAGACCACGATCCTCAACGTTGTGGGCATGACTTCACTATTTAACTTCCCAAAAGATGGAGGATATGAAAGTCTTTGCCAGCTCTCATATCTAGATGGAATAATTAAATTCACACTTTTCATGGCTTTTTAGGGTGAAGTCACACCTACCTTGAAGGACCTCATTCTCCTTCATAAGCTTCATAACTTTGGGAGAATAGACATCACAACAATAGTGAGGACATTAAAGGATGAAAGTACGTAAACTATCCTACAAGGTGCTATCAGGCTGAGTGAGACTTCGTCATGCAATCCACCTTTTCAATATGGATTGGATATTTCTATAGCACAATAAGAAAGGATGGATGCATAACTCGAGGTCCCAGTTATAAAAACAAGCATCTATCTCTTTATACTTTTGAATTTGATAATCTTATACATAACGGTAAGTTAACATAATATCCGGTGCAAAATATGAAGTGCAGCAATCGTCGCTCTATGGTTGTCTATATACGTCATCCTCGATGGACTTGAAGAAGGGGTTGTTCCTAGGCTCTTTCCACTTGCAATTCACATTGCTTAAGGAGAATGCTTTGCCCTAGCATCATTCTACTTAGGATCGCTACACCACCGCCTGGACTTATATCATCACGTCGCTGTATATCAACCCTTGTTCGCTCCATAAGTCGCTATATAACATTACGCTACGTAGCTGTAATCTTCCTTCAAATCCTTTTTTTTTTTTTTCTTTTTTCTTTTTTTTGACGAAAGATTTTCGGGATGCTTCGCCTCTGCTAGTACAAACATAACCTCAAATTCAAATTTACCATGATCATGGGCATTGGTGGAAAGACATCACAAGCACCCTTAACTTAAGTCCTTCATACTATCGAAGAGTTTAGATTTCATGTGTGTAAAGAAGTCTCCTGGATACCAGACATGCAATGGATACTACCCAAAGATGAACACAGGATTCTATCTCTTTAGAGAATCGTGAAAACTTACAATACTCTAAAGCAAACTCCCTTCAATAGTGCATTATTCCTGGAAGCCTCTCCTCACTACTAGACAGTAAGGGGTCAAATGGTAATATATTTGGAGATCTGGGTTTGTGTATTCTCCACAAAGAGTTCTATGACAATTTGCATTCAATCAAAGCATCCCCAAATAGTAGTTCCTACTATAGAGTGCTATAGAAATACATCGGGATAAAATCTCTATTGAGCATTTATTGTGATAACCCTAGGTTTGAAACCAGTACAGTGAGGGTGTCGATAATGTTAAGCAATTAGTGTAAAACTTTAACGTGAAAGTTAGAAGAAGTGACCTCAAATAGTTTGGTTTACACAAATGAAAATCATAGTGTATTTAATTTAATAAGACATGAGACCGCTTGTTATTTATTAGAACCTCAAAAATTCTAATTTCGAGATATAAAAAGACTTTAAAAATAAATTAATTAGCTCACAAAATCAATAATATGACATGAATTGGTATCTTAAAAAATACCTACTCACTAAATATACATTAACAAGCAAGATATAAACTCATATGTTAACATAATAATTAAATATAGGAAACAGGCCCAGAAGCTAAAATTGACGAATAAAATAAATAATGCAAAATATTATATGTTGATTTAAGTTGCCGAAGCAACCCTGGGCTCACATTTGGTATATTTTTTTTTTCTAGCCAAATGTAACATAATTATTATATATTAATATAATAACAAATAGTGTTAAAATATGAACATGCCAAGTATAACAATATGAATATTATCTTGCCTGTACGTGGAGCTCGCGGAAACGACCAGGGAAATACAACTATGTTGACTTACTAGGAATAGAACACGTAAGGGGCTGCTATATATTTTCATGTGCAAATTTAGCAAACTGAGGAATAAGGAAGATATATACGAAATATAGTTTTGATACTTGATTAGTGAAGATTCTTGGCTGCTATTGGACCGAATATTGAAAAAGGTAAAAGTTTATTGGGTTAAACTTTGATTTTTCAGAGTAACGATTTAAGATTGGATGTGAAGTATAATATTCACTGTTTTTGAAGTGTATTATATAACTTTTACAATGTTAAAACACGATAAAATTATATCTAAGAAATAACATAAAATTGAACCAACTTAGGGCGATTATCTAAATTTCTAGCCGCAATCTCAATTCTTAATCTAAAGCATTTCCACCGCCTAAGGATTGCGTGCTTTTTAAGCATTTTCAACTGCCATCCATTACCTATATAAAGGTGGAGCCACTCATTTGTAATAGGAGAGAATTGGTTCTATGGCACCATTGTCTGAAGGGAATTTACGATGGAAAATTTTAGAAAGAAGGCCAAGCTGTGTGTTTCAACTCAAGCCAATTTACACAGGTGTCATTGCACTTTTAATGTAACATGCCACTCGTTATTACTCCTTAGATAATGACCTTCTAGTGTGGAGACTTAAGTTTTGGTTGTCTGTCAATACTGGAACGTACCCTATTAATATGAAAGTTGCTTCACACAACCGTTGTATGTGGAAGTAATTATAATAGCAGAATATGTGGATTCACTATATGGACATGGATCAATAAGGCATAGATGAAATCCAATCTTCAGATATTATATTCACTAAAATTTTATTGATTTAATTGTCAATACCCAACTGGTTTGGTTGCTAAACATGGCTGGAGGCAGCATAGATTAAAGCTGGAAATGATGTTATCAAAGTAACACTTGGCTATATGGGTTATTATGTATATACACCTAGCTACATATATATTATGAGCAAATTGAGAGTACCATGGAGTAATATTTGGATGGCTTGATTAATTAATATCAAGGTTTTATTCTTCAACAAAAATATTTTCTTTCCCTTCCGCGTTTTGTAAATCATCTCCAAAACTAATAACCTTATAGTGTATGTTATGCATCATAGTTAATAGCTATATCGGGTAACCATAAGTATTTGTGATATAGTATTAATTTTTATTAGTAATACTTTACGTATTGTATATATTTTACAATATTAGAATAAATATTACGTAAGATATAATATGTAATACTATAGAATTTGCTTGTATGATTGTACTAGGAAAGATACAAAATTATAGGATGTGGAGATAGCGCAGGCTTAAGTGAGTATCTCTCTACTTCATTGTTTTGTGCTATGTGGTGGTTAAGATCGTAGACCACTCATCTACTTGTTGTGTGCTATTGTGAGATTCACCTAAGCGTATCTCATGGCTTAAAGTATTTATAGTCTAAATAAATATAGTTTATGATAAACCTTTGCTTGGTTTATTATGGTTATGGTGTTTCATGTTTTTGGATATTAGATCGAGATTCATTAGAAATGTAACTTAATTGACCTTGATGAGTGTAATTGTACTTGGCTAATGAGAGCATTTGCCCCTATATGATGATTGACCATAGTATATTTGTGATTTGGTAAGTCTCAGATTATATTGAGTAAATGTCAAGATGACTTAGCTTTATGCAAAAGTTATGATTTCTATATCATATACAATTATGATATTTGATTGTTAGGCTAAAAGTTAGGCTTGATTGCTATTTTCTTAGGTCTCTTTATTTACTCTAAATCTATATTTGGCTTGATTAACTTAGAGACTATACTTCATGGAAACTGTACTTGGTTGGGTTGGTTCGAAACCCATAGTTGGCCTGGCTAAGCTTTATCAAGTTGAGATATTATTAAGCTGGGTTTTGCAAATATAGAGTTGCATTACTCTTCATGTGGTTTTAGATAGGTTGGGTTTTGGCAACTCTTTATTGCCTTAGATTCTTGGACTTTGTATCTAGATGTCAGGGATTGTTGACTAACCAAATGAGAAGCTAAGCTTGTCTAAGATATCGGTATCAGTGCATGTCACATACATTAGCATGGCTTTTGTATGATGCATGAATCGTTGTATGTGTCCTTGATATTAGTTTGACGACTTGAATGTGTTGAGTTATTGATGATGTTGGGATTATCAAATACATGATATATTGTCATATTCAGGTATAGCACGAGCTGTATCATCACGTAGAAAAACCTGTTATAACTAGGCACAAATCTAACAAAAGATCATATTTTGTACATTCAATGCCTAAAATGAGTTTAGTTGTGGCCCTTTAAGTTACGAATATAGACAATATTTATAGATCTCAAAACTTAAAAAGTTATAACTTCATTTGTTGAAACTAAGCTTCCATATTTCTGTTATACTAGCTTTGCAAAACTTCTACCTTTCCAAAACTGCTAACCTTAACTAGCGCTCTCAAAAGTTTACCCCATTGATGATGGTGCCCTAAAATCTACTTTGTAACTTAAGGATAAAACACTTTATCTTCTTGGCCTACTGTAAGCTGAGTGAGAGTGAATAAATAAGTAGCAGTACAACAATGAATATAACATAGGCATATAAATATCATAATATGTTAATCACCTAGCTAGTAGATAAGATAATGCAAATAGTATATTCCATGCTAATGCATGTAATATGGATAGGTACTGATATCCTAACCAGCCTAGTAACTCATCTAGTTTGGTTGACTTTAAATCTAATCATCTGGATAATATATCTAGGAACCTAGCAATAATTCAACCTAACTAAACTATGGAATGTGGTTAAGGTTTTTGGTTAATACAAATTTATATGCACGAAAACCCAACTTTAAAAAATTATCTTAGCAAAATCGTAAGTTTAAAAAATATAACCTACAGGTTATTTTCGTACCAAGCTATGAATGCATCAACCAATTCATAGAGGAATACCAAGCAAAGCAACCAAGTTTATTTAGTTAATCTTGTAGCTAAACCTAAGCTTTATTTCCTTTCCCTTTTTATTTCTTAAAAACCTTGGTATCAAGCATTTAAGTGAATACCTTAAGAGGTGGGGTTAATACCTAGCATTTGTTCTAAGTTAGTGTAGTACATCAATAAATCTTGATCAACCAACATTAAATGTACAAAACAAAACACTACATTGCACTTCATACAGCGAATTCAATCGTTATGCATAAAGTCACCACAACCACATGCCATAATACTCACTCCCTAATAAGTTGATATAGATCTACTCTCTATATGCATACCCACTTACTTAGCTTGCGATACATTCCCACTCTTTAGCGACTTTACCTAATGAAAAAAAATACTACTAAGGTCGGCTATATAATATGTGTGCTTATATATTTCACATTGATATTAACTTGTTGGTTTTTAGTTTACTCAAGATTGTATTTGACTTAGCTTTTGATTTAACTTCCGACTTAGCCTCTAAATTACTCTTTGATTTAATCTAACTTAAAAATTCCTAACAAGATACTATTCAACTTATATCCTCAATTTACTAATTAGGAATCTCTAACATTTTATCTAGCTCAATTGTCTAAGTTTAGCTTACATAAGAACCCCTAAATACAGCCTCTGATTCTATCTTTGTTTTAGCTTTTAATTTGACTAAAATACTATATTTACTTATAATATTTTCATTTTTCAACTAAACCAACCTAAGACCAGTAAAGAGTACTTCAAATACAATAGTAGCTAAGATTACCCCTTGTTACAATGTTAATTGTACAAATTTATCTTATATCGTCATATTTAGCAAAATATTCGTGAATAATAGGAAAATATATAATAATTATAATTCATACTCTATTGAAGTAATGGAAAATATATTATACTCAGTAAATTAAAGTTGTTATATTTTACTCACAAAAAATACTGAAATAGTATAATATACCATATACTCTAAAATACTCGTTTTAGCTCAATTTTATCAATAATTAGCTTAAAATAGATAAATAATCATAATTTTTACTAAAATTAGAATATAACATATATTTTAATATTACTAAGCTCCAAAAATCATCGCGTATGAATTTTGTTCATAAATTGCATTAAAATCCGCGTATTTTACATAATCAGAAAAATTGCAAGAAAATACCAAATAAATTACAATAAATAGTAAATGTAGAAATTTTAAAAAATTCTTATTACCACAATTTAGTAAATATTATAAGTGTATTATACAAAATTTTCAACTTGAAAAAACATTGGTTAATATTTTGAAAAATTAAATCAAAATTCGTTGAAATAGAGCATATTATTAAGTAAGTATCATAAATCAATGTTATTCTAACAAAATAAAATCATTAGATCAAAGTATATGTAAAATAACTTAAGAAAATGAATTTTCATAATTTTCTAACTTAATTTGAAACTTTTAGAAATTAAATGAAAATCGGATGCAAAATCGAACCTCACCGATGCTTGGTCGTCCAACCACCCTTCGACCACCAATGGTTGTCAACCCTACTCATTTTGCCTTCAAATGCTTAATTTGCAAGCCTCACGTTGCCAAGTCGTCATTTGATGTAAGAACTTGAACTCCTAGAGAGGATTTTTGGGGAGTTTAATCTGCTAAAATGATAAAAAATAAACTCCCTTTCTCCTTATATTAAGGTTAGGTTGGTGGAAACCAAAAGGTGACCTTATTTGTGGCATTTGATGTTTAATCTAAATAATATATTATGTGTTGGCTTGATTCTTAGTTGCCAACTAATAAGAGACCCTCCTTCTTGAATTTAGGAATGTGCTATGCATGTTTCTAGATTTTCCAAGTGCCTTTGTCATTTTCTATAATTTTTTTTATTAATTTAATATAATTTTTAGCATATTTTATTAATATATAAGCATATCGGGTATATAATATGTATATAACACAATTATATAATCACATTATATGCTATCTAACTCCTAAATATTATTTTTATATGTGAAATAATATATCTCTAAAGGTTTGTTACATTTTGAGTCTCAAATTTCGAGTTTACAATAATTACGAACAATCTTAGTAAAAATATGTTTTATTAAAATTAAATATTATATATACTTTATTTTGAGGAATTAACTTGACTAGGGTTCTTCATCTAACTTTTCTAACCTCATATTAAATTTCGATTCAATTTGAACAAAATTGTCTAGAAGTTCTAAATCGTTCCAAACACCCTAACTCATATTATTAGTTAAGTAGCTGGGGTCTCACATATATATTGCTTGTTATGGTTTAGAATTCTCAGTTTCTATGCTTTCTATATTTAATATTATACTCACTTAACTCAAAACTTAAGTTAAGGGGTTAGCTTATCTAACCTTAAATATTGAAGATGAAGCAAACTAGGACTTAGAAGCTAGGCTAAGTGAGAGAGAACAATTAGCTGTAAGGTTTTGTATTAAGTTCTTGCAAGTACCTTTACAAGAAGGTTGTCGTGCTACTTTATAGGTTTTTAGTGTTAAGGTTTTGAATGTAAAAGTTTATTTTCCTAATTAAATTATGAGTTGAATAGGGAAGTGAAATGTCATTCTCTAAATGAGGCCCTTATTTTCTAATGTTCTAGTGTACCATTTTATATTAATTGAAAGAAGTTTTATTGGAAATTTATATAGTTGAGTTAAGTTAACAGGTTGAGTACAATTTTAGCTTTATCTCTAACTTGGGGATGGTATAATGAACCGTCTCTTAAGTACTAAGTGTAAAGAAAAGGTATAAGCAAACACCTTGAGAGGTGAGATGTTACATTTAAAGTACAAAGTGCTATGGATGGATACGAAATTCTTTAGCATTACTGTTGAAGTCATTTTAGGACTTGCCAATCATACCTTAGTAAGAGCATGCTAATTATACTGCAACTCCTTATCATCTTTTATCAATTGTAAGATAATATAAGGTATAGTCCTTTTAGTTACTTAGATGCTAGCTCATTGTTTGTATCTTACATTGGGACTTTATAAGCCAACGTTGCTAAGGTGTCAGCGTAACAATTTGTAGAACATTTAGTGTACTCATATCTTACCGATTGGAACTTAGCAACCTATGTTTATACTGTAGCTCTATAAGGGTCTAGTGCAAGTTCCTAAACTCCTTGGTAGCTTGCTTGATGATTTGGTTATAGTCACCTAACGCATAAGTAAGTTATGCCCTCTTATTGATTTGAAAGAGTCTAAGTAAAAGAGCTTATTAGCTTCATCAGCAGTATAACGAAAGTTTAATTTATATACTAAGGGTACTTCTTAGCTAGTTGTAGATAATAACCCTAACTCCCCATCCAATATTCTTAAAAGAATTATGAAATTAGCAACAACATTTCCCCATGAGTCTCTATAAGTGTATTTTCATGAAAGTTTTGGGAATGATCTCAATGGTATTATTGGTATCAGTACTTTAAAATTGAGCTAGTAGGTTTGCTAATGCCTATGACTTGATTGCTTTTAGAGTTGATATAGTGATGCTAAATTCTCCTACAAGCAACGTCCATCTTATGATTCTCCCAAACAATGTTGGATGCAATAGAAAGTATTTGATGGGATCATAATAAGTCATAATGACGGCTTTATGTATTAGGAAATAGTTTTGTAGCTTTTAAGTTATGAATACCAACAATAGGTAATGTTTTTCATATGCCTGGTAATTGATACCATTTCCTTGAAGTGTTTGGCTCAAGTAATATATCGACCATTCAACCTCATTTACTTCCTACACCATCAATGCCCTAATAGACCTATCTATAGGTATCAAATAAATAAATAAATCGTTACCATTCCCATGATTGGCATAATTAGAGTTTGTAGGGAAGTTAACATTCTTAATCATTTAGAATGCCTCCTCTTGAAATGGACCCCATTCAAAAGGAACTCATTTCTTCATCATTTGATGAACTGGAAAGGAGATTTCAACGAGCATTAGAATAAATCATCGAGCATAAGACACTTTGCCCATAAATCCCTTTAGCTCCCTTTGATTCTTCAAGGAAAAAATAGATTAGATGACTTCATATTTTAGATGGATCAACATTGATCCCCTTTATGTACATAACAAAAACAAGGAACTTCTCATATGAAACATCGAAAGTGTACCTTAAGACATTCATTTGAAGCTTGTAAATTCAATACATCTCAAGGACTCATATAAGGTGATCAATATGATCAAGTGCCCACCATGATATGATAAAGATGTCTACATAGTTTTCCATACGAGAGTGCATCATATTATTGAAGATAGTTACCATAGCCCTTTGATAGGTGGCCTTTGCAATCTTCAGTCTAAAAGGATCATGGTGTAATAAAAATAATTAATGGATATATGGAAGACTATGTATCTAGCAATCTATTAGAGCTATTTTAATATTAATTATATTTGCCAAAACCATCCATAAATGAGAAAAATTCGTGCCTAGTTTAATATGTCAATGTTTGGAGCAAGAATTCATCCTTTAGGCAAACCTTGTCAAGTCATAAAAATCCACCCATACGTGTGTCTAGCCATTTATTTTTCATGGTCACAACATTGGCTAACTAGGTTAGGTGCTCTAAAAATCTAACTTGTAACAACTACTTGATTTTAGCTTTGATCTATACATTAATCTCTAATTAAGATAAGCATTAGTTTTGCTTAACATAAGCTTAATTCCTAGTGCAATACTCAATTGATGTATTACTAAGCAAAGATCTAATCTTGACATTTCCTCATATGTCCATGGAAAGAAGTCTTGGAATTTGCATATTAGATCTAATAAGGGATCTGTCATTTCCTTTACAGACCCTTATTGATGAAGATGGGTCTTGCTGTTTCATTTGGAGCTATCAGGTTTAGCTCTTCTATTTTTTGAACTTATGGTTTCACTTAATTTTTAGTTGGAAGGTGTGTTTGGGTTGGAGAGGTGAAGGCGGAGGGAGGGGGGTTAGGATAGGAAGGTAGTGCAAAGAAGGTTGAGCTTCTTATAAATTTAAGGGCTTAGGTGAAGATAGAAAGTGTTCTCGATCCTTGAAGACTGTCTTAAGTCATATGTAGTTACACCCATTTGCCCAACTTTAGATTTCAATCTTTATAGATCTATTACCTACTCCATCTTTTTTCAACCTCTAAGATGGGAGAGGTCTTCATCTTCTTAGTCTTTTGTTGTTATTAACCTTACGACCTTAATAATGAAGTATTAGTAGGTTTACCAATCGCTATTCTACCTTCACCAGAATACTCATAGAAAAACTCTTACCTCAATGAAGTATGATTCTTTGTGCTTAAAGGGGCTATTGGCAATAGGGATGAAGATGCCTTCCCATTTTTCAACTACCTTTGATGCATTAATGCAATGCAGAAGGAATAAGACCATTGTCATACAACCACTTCATCTCTACAAACAAACGGTAGGAACCGGAGCATCTAATACATAGAATTTAGTTGACCCATGAATCAAACCAACCTTAAAATCGATGTTAGTAAGCCCAAAAGACATCCTAAGATTCATTGAAGCTATGAATATGAATTGGCAAGCAAACTAGCCTCCTTATGTCCAGCTTTGTGGCTTTAAGATCAATAAAGACATGATGTTAAGTGAAGACTTGTTATCAATAAAAGTTATTCAAATGGGATGGCCATTAAGCTCGCTCTCAACATATGATGGACGATTGAGATTTGGATTGCTAATTGGTCAGGCTCTAGTGATATAAGGGTTAATACTAATCACAAACAAATGCGCCTAGTCAAGTTATAGTATAATACAAATTTGAGTCCAATTTACCGATCCCATAAGGAATCATGAGATTGAGGAAACCCTAGATTACAAGCAATTTTCTCTAAATTTACTAAATATCTAACTTATTAATTTAACTAAATAATTATATTCTAATAAACAAAAGTAAGCAAGATAAAAGCAAAAAAAAAAAAAAAAAACAAAGAAACATTAAAATAAATGAACAGAAAATAAACAGATAAGTAAAATTAATCAAATTGTGAAAAACATGATCCTTTGTAAATCTATTATTTACTACCTAGTTCTATGTAACTTCCAATCTAAATTGCACTTTTGGACCATAGAGATTTCTAGTATGAATTAATCAAACTTATGTCTCTTGATTAATTCTTAACTTTAATTATACTCTATTCAAATTGCTTTTGTAATAAAGTATCTTAAGATTACATTAAGACCTTGAATCCCTCTATTAGGTTGCTTTAATCAATAGAAACTAATAAGTAGAACCTTAGTCAAATTAGTTACATCTAATTGCATCAGTCCATCTAACTATAAGATTTCGTGAACTCTATATTAGACTCTTATAGTAATCTAATTACCAACAATATTGAATTAAATACAACACAAAATAATACAATTAGATCAAAAAACACAATATCATCGATTGAATATAAAAGCAAGTGTTACATTGGAATAAGGTTCAACAGAAGATTTGTAAGCCTTACAATCAGCTACTCGGAGTTCAATTCGTAAAATTTAGGGTGATTGAGCAAATTATCTGATTTAACCCAAATTTTACTACGAAGTTAAGAATATTAGTAAAAGTGATAATAGAAGTTTGAATTTAAGAAAATAAGTAATAAAATGATAGAATATAAAATTTTCAAATTTTAAGTATATTACCCATTATTTATTAAAAATGCATAAAATGCATTTCAATAACTAACGAATCATTAGAGATAAATTATATGTACACTAAAAATTATGAAATAACATAAATAATATTTAAGAATATTTATTTGTATCGTATATGAATTTTCATGTAGGTAGAAATACGCGAAATTTTTTAAAATACGTGAAATATGTTAAAGTAAGGTTAATTAATTAAATAAAATTCATAATTAAGGAAAAATCAAGAAAAATGAGGAATGGTCTAGATTTGAGGCGTGGTAGCTTGGAAATAGAGAAACAGAATTAATCAATTAAAATGTAACAAATAAAAAGTAAGAAAAAGAAGAAATAAGGTAAATGTTACCTCAATTTAATGTATAAAAAATCCCTAAAACCTCTATAAATACCAAAAACAAAGGGAAAATTAGGGCTTTAAAAAATATTACAAAAATCTTTGCAATTAGGGCTTTAGAGAGAAACCAACACCCGACAAGCACCTGAGAGTATACGGCCATCACTACTACCATACGGTGGTGCCAGTGCCTAAGTCGATTGATAAGGCCCTGGTGGCTAACGGTGGTTGAAGCAGCTAACTCTGGTAAGTTCCAATTCCTTCTTGATTTTTCTTAAATTGTTAAAAATATTTGGAAAATTATGAATTTTGTTATTCTGGGATATTTTAGTATATATATTTAGGAAAAAAAATTATTTTGATGAATTTATGTTTATAAATATACTGTCCTAAAAAAATCATGTAAACTCGAGCTTTATTTGGGTTAGAAATAAATGACTTTAAAAGTATGATTTTGAGCCTAAAATTTTTGTGTAGACTATTTAGGAGTTATAGAATAGTTCTATTAAGCTCTTTTTCAAAAATTAATTTTTCAAATTTTTAGATAATTTTTAAGCCTTAAAATGATACATAAAATGGGTGATTTGGGCTAATTAGGTAATTAAATAGATAATTAATGATTTAGTGCATAATTATATGTTTTAGGATATTGAAATCTAATAGAGTATGCTATTTGTAGCATTTAAAGTGTTAGATGTAATTATTAAGGTATTATGTAGTAAATATGTAATAGGTAAAAATGATAAATTTTAAGTTAATTTTGTAATTTAGGGTAATTAGGTGTAAAATCTAATTTGGGATGAATTTAAATATTTTCAAATGTTAGTTAGTGTTAGGTGATGATATTTGAAGTGATAAAAATATTAGATGTGTATATTATGGACATATTATGTGATAATGTGTAATATGTAGGTAGAAGAATTAATAAGTAGGAAAATATTATATTAAAATTGATATTGTAATAATAATATGAATATATGATAAATCCGGTAGAAAACTTAAATTAGGATAATTATATGAAAAATATAAGATTTTCTCATAATGTGAATAAATTCAATAATTAAATTAAAATTAGGATATACTACACGAACTAAAACATTGATTAGAGACCAAGAACAATATTTAGGATATCTAAAAATAATGTGATTAATTTCACATTATGAGTCGAAATGGTTTCTTAGGGTATACGTATAAAATCCTTAGTCGAAAACTGAGTTAAAAACCTAATTTAGAAATCAATGCGAAAATTGAACCAAAACTTAATATAATTCAAGAATAATTGTAAAAGACTTGAAAACCTAGATAATTGAGTATATTAAACCCTAAACCAAAGATAACAATAGGCGTTATAGGATAAAAACCAATCTATAACAATTATATAGAAAATTGAAATAATATTTGTATTATAGGGATTTTTGGTGATGGCCAGTATGAGTGAGCAAGCTACGAGTCTAGGTAAGTTAAGATTAATATGTTGCTATATTTTGGAGTACTAATTTGTTGTACTCGAAGGCTTGAAATTATGCTTAATTGCGCTCGTTAGATAATGGACTATGTACATGTGCTCATTTATAAGTGATGCTATGATTTTGATTTGTTGCTCTAGACTGTATTTGTATGAATGTTGCAATGATTGAACACCTTAAATCGAATCTAATTAAATATATGACTTGAAATTCTAAATTGGACATGCATAATAACCCATTAGGAGAACATTAGGATTCTCTAGTTAAATACCGACCCCTTCAAAAGGAAGAACACTGGATAGCATAATTGGTCTTATTTTCATCTTTAATCAAACTATATGACAGATGAGGAGGTTGCAGCAAGGGTAAAGTCAATGGTTCGAAGGTAGTTGTGGGAGGAGCAATGTCTCCATTGCATAAGCTTGGGTTTGGTCATAAGCTGTTGTATTAATGGAAACTCCTTAACCCGGATTAGAGTGGATGCAATTTCTCTAATCTCACAATGGGTCAGACAATGTCATGCGATGACATTTGTTTGAACATGCATTACACCTAATAATTTGGCTGATAATCTTGTTTGTGTTTGTTGTATGGTTTTTAAGTCTCCACCCCAACTTACTGAGTTGTAGTTACTCACATCCCTATAGACTTTATTGTAGGTATTAGCTAAGAAGCGAATTATATTTACTTTCAAGTTAGCAACTATTGGATCTTAGGAAGTAAGGATATAAATTGAAGGTTAGATACACTCTCAAGTATAGATTACTCTTTAAAGCTTTTAGTATGAATTTACAAATTATTTAAGTAAATTAGGATTAAGTTGTTAAATCTTGTAAAGATACTCAGGTTATTTTAATATAAGTATGTATCTTTCTTAAGTTCATAAGTAAATAATATATTTAATTTATGAACTGTCTACTTCAAAACGGGTTAGTCGTAGACGCTTTATGTAAATCAAGTTTAAGATAGCAGTTGTATAGTCAGTATCTATCTTAGAATGGTTTGCATGGCAGGATTGTTACAACTTTGCCGCTTCAGGGTATGATAAGATATTCTAAGAAAAATAACTCACAATATGAAATTAAAAGAAAATAAAGTCAAAGACATGAGAGACCTCTATAACTTTACCTTACACAAATTTTCCTCAAGTGGCTCTCCCTAAACACTAAGCCTAAGCCTATATTCATAGAACTTAGACCTAAGGTTACAAAGGAACCTTCCAAAAATAAAAAATTTCTAATTCATGTTATGTACACAACCTAGGATCATAGTTGTAATCTTTAAGCATGTTCTTCTCCTTCACGTGCAAATATTATATTTTGATGAAATTCTTAGATGAGGGGTACATGGCTAGGGAACATGCCTATAGTCTTGCACGTGATCCTCTTTGGACATTATTTCTTGTCTAGACTTCACTTAGTTGGATGGTTTGATCAATGTTGTAAACCTTTAAAAATTTTAGTATAAGCCTAGTTAGTTACTAGAAAAAGTTTAGAGATATATTCAAAATAAGTTAAAATCACTAAGAGATATCTGAGAGATATCATCAGAAATAATAAGAATACCCACAAATCTTGACAAAATACCATCAAATTCTCTTATAAACACCCTTAAAATTGACAAGATAAGAAAAAGAATGTTATGGCCAATCTAAATCTTCTTAAAGTCAACAATTGACTAAAAGACTTATTTAAACCACTAAAAAAAGTTAATTAACCTTTATGAGAAAGGTAAGAGTAAAAGTGACTTTGATTACATAGAAAACTTTATATAAGCAAGTGACATCATCAAGAATAAACCAGATAACTAAATAGGCTGACCAACAAGATCAATTACAAAGAGCGAGTGTATTCTCTCTAATTGACCTAAGATCAGGGTATCATCGACTACATATTAAACTAGAAGATGTGCTTAAGACTATTATCCGTACTTGATATGGTCATAAGACGGTTATTCGTACTCGATATGGTCATTACAAGTTTTTAGTAATGCCTTTCAGGCTAACGAATGCTCCTATAGTATTCATGGATCTAACGAATCAAGTATTTCATCCCTTATTAGATAAATGCGTAATTGTTTTTGTCGATGATATATTGGTGTATTTAGCAATTCTAAGGGAATATGAGGAACACTTAGGGGTGGTATTGCAAATTTTAAGAGGCAAGCAATTGCATGCTAAATTGTCTAAGTGTGAATTTTAGCTAATGGAAATATCTTTTCAAAGGCATAAGATGTCTCATGATGGAATATTAGTATATCTCAAAAGGATTAAAGTAATCATTGAGTGGAAAAGACTAGAAACGATTATTGAAGTAAGGAATTTTCTTGGGTTAGCTAGATATTTTAGAAAATTAGTCAAAGATTGCTAAATCACTAACCCAATTAACACAAAAGAAAGAGAAGTTTGTTTGGAGTGATGAATGGGAACAAATTTTTCAATAACTAAAGCAACACTTAGTCATTACACTAATACTGGTATTGCCCAATAGTAACGATCCTTTTGTGGTATATAGTGATGCTTCATGTATGGGTCAGGATGCGTTCTAATGTAGAAGGGCAAAGTAATAGTTTATGCATCCTAATAATTGAGACCACATGAGTAGAACTATTTAACACATGATTTAGAACTTGCTATGATAGTGTTTGTTCTAAAAATCTAGAGACATTACTTATATGGTCAAAGGTGCGAGATATATAATAACCATAAAAGTCTCAAATTTTCATTTATTGAAAAGGAACTAAACATGAGACAAAGAAGATGGTTGGAACTTAGGATTATGACCAAAATTTTAATTATTGCCTTAGCAAGGTAAATGTAGTAATAGATGCATTAAGCAAGAAAAATTATGTAGAAGTAGAATCTTTGCTTACTAATCAATATGAGCTTATTTAATAATTTGAAAGATTGAATTCGGAATTTCTTTGGCACGAGCCTAACATATAATTGGTTAACTTAATAATTGAGACTTTGTTAATAAGTAAAATAAAAGAAGCTTAAAAGGAAGACCTTATTGCGCAATCGATCAAGTCAGGCAAAAAGCAAGGAAAATACCCTAGCTTTGATATTAAAGATTGGTCTACATGGAAGGATAAAAAGGTTATGTGTGCCTAGAAATGAGGAACTTCGAAAAGAAATCCTAAAAGAAGCCTGTTACTCTAGTTATATGATTCATTTAGGAGGAACCAAAATGTACCAAGATATGAAACAATATTTTTGGTCGAAGGAATGAAAAGAGACATAACAAAGTATGTAGTGAAATGCGAAACTTTCTAAAGGATTAAGCAAAACATTAAAGACCAAGAGAGTTATTGCAATCACTACTGATCCCATAATGGAAATGGGATCAAATCACCATAGACTTTGTAAGTTCTCTCCTTAAAACTCCAGTTGGGCATGATGCTATTTGGGTCATTGTAGGCCGGCTTACTAAATCGACACATTTCCTTCCAATTAATATGACTCATCTACTAGAAAAATTAGCAATAATCTATATTAAGGAAATAGTTTGATTGCATGGCATACCTACTAGAATTGTTTTTTATAGAGATCTAAGATTCATTTCAAAATTTTGGATAAGTCTATGGGAGGAATTAGGAATTCAACTTTAGTATAGTATAGAATATCATCTGCATACAGATGTGCAATTTGAAAGGACTGTACTAATGCTGGAGGATATGCTACTAGCTTATGTTATGGAATTCAAAGTAGGTTGGGATAGACTCCTTCCTTTAGTAAAATTTATCTTTAATAACATTTACCATTCGACAATACAAATGTTCCCGTAAGAAGCTCTATATGGTAGAAAATACAGGTTACTACTATTTTAGGATAGAATAGAAAAGATAACTTTAAGGCTATAATTAGATGAAGGAGGCCTAAGATAGACAAAAGAGTTAGGCAAATCCTAAGTGGTGAATTGTGGAATTTGAAGTTAGTGACCATATAAATCTTAAAGTAAGCCCAATCTGGAGTATTCATAAAGTGAGAACCTAAAGAAAGTTAAGTCTATAGTATATTGAACCATTCAAAATTTTGAAAAGAATTGGCAATTTAGCATATCATTTGGCTTTACCCCTAGGAATATCAAGTATTCATTACCTATATCACATCTCTATTTTGCAAAAACATATATCAAATTTAGATTTAGTGATTAAATTAAAGCCTGTCAAGTTGAAGCCAAACTTGATATGTGAAGAACACCCAATCAAAATTCTGGATCAAAAGACCCCAAAAGTTGCGGAGCAAGGAGATTTGTTATGTAAAATTATTATGGGGTAACCATGGAGATGAAGAAGCCACTGGGGAAGTGGAGGATGAGGTTAGATGACAATATCTGCAACTATTTGACAAACTAGGTACAGTTTAAAGTTTTGAGAACAAAACTTTTAAAGGGGAAAGAATGTAAACCCCTAAAAATTTTAGTATAAGTCAAGTTAATTGTTAGGAAAAATTTAGAAATATATTCAAAATAGGCTAAAATCCCTAAGATAGATTTGAGAGATATTATTAGAAATAGTTAGTACACCTACAAATCTTGATAAAACACTATCATATTCTTTTAGAAACACCCTTAAAATTAAGAATAAGAATGTTGTCAACTCAAGTCTTATTAAAGTCAACAATTAACTAAAAGACTTACTTAAATCACTAAAATAAGTCAATTAACCTTTATGAGAAAGGCGAGAGTGAAAGTGACTTTAATTACATGAGAAACTTGATTTAAGAAAGTGACATCATTAAAACAAGTTAGAAACTAACCAAAACCCAAACTACTTATTTAAAGACCAATGATTAGTACATTCTTCGCAAGAAGTTAGAAAGAAAAAGAAGCAAGACCAAAGAAAGCATTAAGTGGTGCTAACCTTGGTGTACATTAAACCATTAACCATATGTTGAAAGGATTAAGGGAAGGTGGTCTTCCATAGGTGAAATGAAGGAATTATAGAAGAAAAAAAGCAACAAGACAATTGACTAAGTTAAAGATGATGTAAGGAATGATGTAATTGCCCTATTACATCATGAAGAAATATGGAACATATGAAAGTTGTTGCTCTAATAAACAAGTGGTGCCACTAGCAATGGAGAAACCACCAAATCCAATTGTTTTGCAAACTCAAAGAAACCAAGACAACAAAATTTCCAAAGATGTACAAGGATCTTTATACACGACATCATAAGAAAGAGTGATGTAATCAAGATAACCTAATGAATTCAACCAACAAAAGCTTATTAAGTAAGCAAATTTAAACTTTTTCATAAATAGCCCTACCACTTAAACATTTGGACTACATACTTGTCTCCAACATTCATTACAACAACCTTGTCATTCATTTTCTTTCACATATTCAATTCACCAACCAACCATCTTCCTAATTACTCTCATGCCAACATCAAAGACTACCATCCAATTCTTTATTTCTTTAGGAATCAACATTAAGAAGGTAAGATTCAACAATTCTACAAACACCTTTGCTCATATTTTAGATGAGGCCATGTCCATTCTTTTGTTTTGGGCTCGTATACATTTGGAGGTCGATTAAGGATTTGACCAGTTTCTAATCATTTAGTGGTTAGGGAAGGTGTTCGTTTCTTGATAATATTTCATTTGAGTCTTCTTAGGATCAATCAAGAGATTCTTCTCTTGTGACTTACAAGATGAGCCTTGGCAAATATTTCATCTGGTTCACTTGGCTAACTAGAAGATCCTTCTTCCTAGGATTACGTTAGATCTAGAATGAACATATTTCTTTTGGTTCTCCTAGGCGATTGAGGAATTAGTTCTCTTGTGAAGTCAAGAAGAATGTTACCTATTGGTTCTCCTAAGACTGATCAAAGAATATTTTCCCTTGATCACTATGTTAATATGGGTATATGTTCAACTAAGAAGATGATTCTGTGGCTATTATGTTATGCTGGCTAAGGATGTTATGCTAAGATCTATATATGCTTATTTGGATGCTTAGACATTAGTCAAATTACAAATCCTCAACCCAAGGTCATTAGAGGGGAATATATCTTAGATTGCATGGTAGATATTGAATAATCGCATATATTATAGCATATGTTTTATTGTTTTCATTGCATATTTTTGTTAATCAATAACATGCTTGAAAGGTGGTATGAGTGAATAATTTACTAAGTTAGCTGTAGCTCATACCTTATTAATTTTGACTTTTTGCAAGCACCTTATAGGGTTTTTCTAAGAAGATTCAGTCCCATGGTGGGAATGAAGAAGTTAGTAACGGGTTCGAGGAGCACAAATAAGAAGTTAATGTTTTGTTGAAAATGGATATATAATAAGAAATCTTTATTATTTATGAATGTAATATTAATATGTAGAAAGACTTGGTGACTTATATTTATATTTATTTAATTAATAATATTAGAACTTTTATTTTGTATCACTGAATATGTACCACTCTATGATTATTTTAGTGTTAATGCTTCATGTACTCTTTACAAGTAACAATCAAATGAAACGAATCTCTTCTTACTTACTTCTAACTAGTACATAATGGTTTATCGCTATTAGACTATTTTTGAGGTTGTGATAAATGCACTTCTTCATTAAAGCTCCAAAACTTCATAAAATTGCCCAAATAACTTATTGAAAGCTTCTTAAACACTAACAAATGAAATAATAACTAATTAAACTCTAAATCCTCATAAAATCAACACAATTAGCACATGAAAATATATAAAATTATCCCAAAAATATATATGCTTTATGAGTGTTATTAAATTCCCTCATACTTAAATTTTTACTTGTCTTAAAAAAGAATAGAACATTCCTAAGACAAGATTATAAATTTCTCTCATAACGTAGAAAAGTGCATCCTTAATTCAAAGAGCTTCATAGTTACCTTTTTCTTCTTTCATTAGTAATTCTCTTAGAGCACTTAGATAATAACATTGAAGAACTACTAAATTTCAACAATCAACACAAACAATCCAGAGTTAGTCTTATCACTTAAATAGAGACTAAACTAGAAATAAAAACAAATATTAACAAATTAAAAAAAAGTTATAAAAGTTTCATTACTCTAATACAAGAGGAAATAGATCTTCCTATATTATCTTTGTTACAAAAATTCAAACTGGATACATGTTACATTAACTCATCCTCTAATTGTTTCCTTTGTATAGATTTTCGTTAGGAGACTTTTTAATCCAATTTAGTTCCTCTATTTAAGCATGATTACATTAGCAAAGAGAAAGAACCTTACTTTTCTGATGGACCATAACCGATTCTTACCATTTTAGATTTCATGTTAATAGTAGAAAAAAACCTTGCTCTTTTAATAGACCAAGATCAAAACCAGTCCTTACTAATCTTAACCAACTTTCTTACTTTGGTAACTAGAAAGAATCTTATTCTTTTGACGAACTAAGACCGAACCTTATCAACTTGTATACTCCTTTTTATTTTCTTTAATTTTATTCATTCTTTTACCTACAACTATTTTGATTTTACAAGAGACTTTTGAAGTACTAATATGATTTGTTCATCCAATTTGAAAAATTTTAGAAAAAAGCATAAATAAATAATTATTCTCTCGAATTAAGCTTAGAAATATAGATAACTAATCTTGTCAAGCCTTATTTTGGTTTTTCCTTAATTTAATTTATATTAATTTAGTTCGCTTAATATAAATTACTTGATATAAAATTAAGGAAAAATATTTTAAAAAAAAAATGTTCAAAAATATTTTGGAAAAATAAATTAGAGTCATTAACCAGTAAAATTGATAAAAAAGTAAGATTAGGGTTTCTAGGTGGAAAAACTCCAATCAAGCCACGAGTCTACTATTTTTCTAATTTAAAAACAAATTTAACTAGAGAAATAAATTTGGTGGTTAACTTATTAAGATAAAAGTCACTATGTAAAAATTTTTTAAAAATTAACTAATGGGGTCTTTATTTTTATAATGTTTTTAAAAATGTGGAAATATGCAGAAATATGAAAAATTCATGAAAAATGATTTTTATTAAGAATTTTCCTAAAAAAATATAAAGAGAAAATAAACCTTTTCAAATTTTATGGTTATCTTGAAAGTACCTGCATTTTGATTTTTAAAATACTTTAATAAACTTTAATGGGTTGATAAATTTTATTTATGGGAATGGGTCATGTTTATGTTTTTAATTATTTTATTTTTATTGAGAAAAATACCCGAAAAAACTTAAATCAACTAAATGACAAAATCATTTTTTTAAAAAAAATTTCCTAAAATGCGTGAGTAGTAAAAAAAATAAAATTTTTATCTATAGATATAATTTTTAATCTAAAGATGCAATTTTCTTTTAGAATGCAAAAATGTAAAGAAAATAAAAATTTTTAATAAAATATGAATTTTTATAAAACATATAATTTACACCCTAAGTATGTACCTATCCTAAGAAAATGCTAAAAAATATGCAATTCTAGTCAACACATCAAAAGAAATAAATAAAATAAAAAAACGATTGTTAACACCAAGACCGGCAACGAGACATGAGTTAGTACGTATTTTATTCAATTTTAAGCAAAACCAATATTATACTAATAAAAATCTACAAAGTAATAACAAAAAAAAAATGAAAAAAATAACAACAATAAAAAAAAAAAAATTAACTAATGGCCTGCACAAAGGTACACGAAAGTTAGTGTGGGTAATTATAAATTCTTTTTTTATTAGGAATAAAAACAAAAAAAAAAAACTAAAAGTAATGAAATAAAAGAAAATAAAACAAAGACCCACCAGGGCTACAACTGCGGGTCGGATCTGGCCAAGACGGTTCAGATCGTGGATCATCCAAGCGGGTCGGGTCCTTCTTCAAACAGAACAAGCAACAACAAAAATCACTCTTTTCGGATCGATCTACTCACTAGAAAGAAAATAAAACAAAGACCCACCAGGGCTACAACTACAGGTCGGATCTGGCCAAGATGGTTCGGGTCGTAGAGCATTCAAGCGGGTCGGGTTGCTCTTCTTCAAACAGAACAAGTAACAACAAGAATCACTCTCTTCGGATCGTTAAGCTCACCAAAGCGAAAGGGAAATCAAACTTTTATGATTAAATGATTCATAAAAGGATGTTTAAGCACCATGCCTTGGGATTTTGTGATGTTTTTTAATGGTTTTGAATTTGAGTGGTGGTGGTGCTTGGCCCACTATGGACTTGGGTGTAGGTCGCGTTTGGGTCACATGTGTGGTGGCAGTGGTCGTAGGCTTGCTCGCAGTGGTCCGTTTGGGGCGTGTGGCGCGCGCGCTACAATGAGTGGCTGTCGACTAGGTCATGTGATGGTGTTGGGTTCTGGTTCGGTCGGTGGTTGGGTGTCGCTTGTAGGCCTTCGGTACAACAGTGGGTGGTCGAGTATTGGAGCAGTCGGGCTGAGGTCTGTTGGTCTGTGTTGCGACTGTTGATGATGTTTCTGAGTGTTTTTGCGCGCTAGGGTGGGCACGACAGTGAAGGGCGTGAGACAATGGAGAGTGCGTCTTGGGATTTTTTCACCGAATCGTCGTCTGTGTGTGTGTTTCCCTGATCTCAGTTTATAGCATTTCGAACTGAATCATGGAGGAACTAAAATCGGCCATGGATGGCTTTGGTTAAGATTCACTTTCATCAAATCCCCCAGTTTAAGTTATTAGCCCCAATCATTTAAAGATTCCTTCGTTTTAATAATGATTTAGTTAATTTAGATCAATATCAACCAAAGAATATAGAGAGAGAAAACACTCGTTAGAGTGTGGTCGCTCAAAGGATTCGAACCTGTGACTTAAGATCTTTGTTCTAGGACGTGCACTAAACCAACTAAACCAAGTCAATTTCTCACATTTATCTTATTAAGACAGGGCCCAACTTAATTTTTATTTGCAATTCCAAAACCAGTTAATTTCAATTGACCCAAACATGTTTAAACGACCTGGGAATAGACATGCTGCATATCTTTAATATAATTTTAATTTAATAAATTTTGAATTTTATTTTAACTAGTCTAGCTAAAGAATTTTTTTTTTTTTTTCAGATTGGACAAAAGTCTATTGTGTATGCCCAATATTTTATTGTATTATTCTTAAAAATACTTTTTCCAATGAAGCCTATTTTTTTTTTTTTTCTAAAGACTCCAAATTTATTAAGTTACATATATATTTTCACTATTGCTTAATTTAACTTTAAACGACTGATTGACTTGATTTGGACACTTTTGTTTCATTTTCTAATTTTTTTTTTTTGTATTAAATTTCAATCTTTTGGGTTTTTTTAGTTTTTCTATTCTTTTTTAGATTTTTTTTGTAAACCTAGCTAAAAATAAACAAACAAACAAATAAATAAATAAGAGGGTAAAAATGTGGTGTTTACACTTGTCAAAATCTATCATAATCTCAAGTTTAAGTTTAAGCTTAAATAGTAGAAAACTTTGGATTATAAGGATTTAACTGCTTGAATTTAGCAAAGTAAGCTAAGGTCATAATAAATCATGAGTTAATTTTTTTTCTTTTTTTTTTTCTTTTTTCTTTTTATATAAATTGCTTGCTTATATATAGTGGGATGAAAGTTTTTTAAGTTATTTTTAACAAAAATTAAAAAGCTTAAGTGTATGATATTCAATCAAACTATACTCATTAACATATAGCATTTAGTGCCTCCTATTCTTTCCCCTTACACTTAAATTATATATTATCCCCAATATACACCATCATGAAAACACAATATAATTAAAAAGGGAAAAATAAAAAGTAAAGCATAATTGATACTTCCCTAGTTTTTGGTTGCATTGAACTTGAAAATTTTGAGTCCAAATCTCAATCGTGCTATTCCAATTTGAAGTTTCCCTACAACATTAAGAGAGAACAAACTGCAAAAGAGAACGAAGTTAACTAAAAGAAAGTCTAAGTTACTTTTAAATCTATCTTACTAGCTACTGTGTCCTTATAGAGTTATCAAAGGTCCAAATAAAAGTGAACCAAGTAGCAAAAATGTAAGTTAGTCTAAAGTTACTATAGCCATCCAATTGAAATAATAAAAAGATTGAGTCTTTGGTAGATTAAAATAAATTCAATCGTCATTGCTAGAGTCATCCTCCTCTTCAACTTCTTTAGAATCTTCGTCATCAAAGTCTTGGAGAGGGGATAGTTATGGTAGCAAAGGAATTTGGTAGTGTTCCAAAAGTGCCTCAACAGCTTAACCTTATATGCCTAACCTCATGTTACATCATTTTTTGCTTTTTAATTAGCCTCGCCATCATTTTTTTGAGCTTTCCCAACACCAAAGATCTGAGCTACTAGGATGATGTAGAAGGCTCATCTCTTTCTAGTTCTAGCGAGTGAGCATTAATAGCTTCCTCTTAGATTTCTTCCTTTCAAGGTATCGAAGGTAATAGTAGGAGCTTCATTGCTTGGATGGGCTTGAGGCTAATGGGGTAATGGACCAACTATATCAGTGGGAGATGATCAAACAAACTAATGTTCTTCACTATTTGGGTAACAAACGACCTTGCAAAAATATACTTGACTCTCCCTTCTATAACTTAGCTTCTAAAATAGAAAGCCATGCAAACTCCCAAGTTAATTGGGCATCGCGTAACCAAACTACATAGAAAAATAATGTCAACTAAGTTGACAAGCCCCATACTATTCTTCTTTCCCATCACACTTCTAGCTAAAATCTAATGGATAATTCTCAAAACAGGATTGTAGACATTTAATTTTTGCCTCCTTTTTATTTTTCAAATTAGGTTATAAGGTCCTAAATTAAGAAAAGTTCAAAAAAATAGAAAATTAAAGAAAGCCTCAAAAAATGAAGAAATTAAAAAAAATAGGAATTTTAGAAAAATATAGGAAAATAGGAAAAAAGCACAAAAAATAAGAAATTTAGAAAAAATACAAAAAAAAAAAAGAAAATTTGAAAAGTCATAAAAAAATTGAAAAAATAAAAGATTTTAGAAAATAACATTTTGTTAGAATAGATTTTTAATTTTAAACTAGGTTTAGGAGTTGAGCCATTGAACCTAGGTTTAGATTTAAATCTAACCTAGGCTGACCGAGTTCATATGTGCAAATTGCACATATGGATAAAGCACAAGCCAACGGCCTGACGATTAATCATATGGGTATAGTATTAGCATTGAGCATAAGGTCTTAGGTTAGAAACTTAGCAAAGATAGGGGAGACCTTTTTCTTACTTTTTGTTTTTAATCACATCAGAGATTGCCATATGTTGGATTGGATGGCCTTGCTGACATGGTGCCTCATCAACCGCTACGTGTCAAGTGTTGATACGTGGTAGGTTAGGGTTTGTCGAGTTGGCTGACATGGCGCTACGTCAACACTTTCCCTTTCTTTCCTTCGATTTTCTCCCATTTTCTCTTGATTTTCCTCCTCTTTCCTTCTTAAGAATAGCCTACTCTCTTTACTTTAGCTTCAATTTCTGCACAAATTCCACACACAGGCACATAGTTTCTTATATTAATCTTGCACTAGACATGGCATGTTTCGAATTGGTGTTAAGAACAAGTCTAGATTTAATCAAAAGTACATTCAAATCAGCGTTCAAAAATCGGTAAAAAGCTAGGTTTTCGAGCATTTCTCATTAAATCTAATTCTAACTTTCCTTTGTTTCTAGGTTAAATTTGTGTATGAATTGATGATCATAGGACATAAACAACACATAGAACCAATAAAATCAACTCCCACACTCTCTCTATCCCTTCTCGATCACTTTCTCTCTCTACCAATCTCTTTCCCTCTTCAGGTTTCCCTCTCTAGCTAACCTTGAGCTCAACTACCATCATGGTCGTGACCTGCACTCCATCAGCTCCCGAACGCAACTACTTTCGGCTGCTACTATAGCCTTTAGCGATGCCACTAAGTTTGCTGCCACCTAACCTTAATCACCACGACACCTAGCTTTAAACACTATCCTAACCACCACGGCGGAGCAAAACCAACCTACCATGACTCTCCCCAACCTCTAAAACCCCTAACCTAACCAGCCACTAGCCTCTAACAGCTACGCCACGCGCTACCCAAACACCAATGCCAACCGTTACTTCCCACAACCACCAAACGACCACCCCAAGCCTTGGCGTTGAACTTACCCCCCTATTCCCAATCAAAAACTCACAAAAAACTCTTCACCCCTTCACTTTGGCTACTAGAACTGCCTGAATCGCCCTCTGTCGCCGTTGCTACTATTGAAGGTATTGAAGCCCGACCCAAATTTAGTGGAGCTGACTCGACCTAAACTGACCCGACCCGCTTAGGTCTAACTTGTGCATCCGAATCCGTCTGAAGTTTTTATTTATTTATTTTATTTGTTGTTTTATTTTGTTTATTTGTTTTCTTTAAATGTAATAGATAATAATAATAATAGAAAGGAAAGAGAAAAAGAAGAAAAAAGAAGAGAATAAAAAAAAAGGGGAAAAAGAAAAAAGGAAAAAAAAAAGTAATTTGGTTTTATTTTATTAGTAAGATATAATAAGTAATAAGTAATAAGTGATAAAACAAAAAAAAAAAGAAGAAATAAATAAAATATAAAAAGATTATTATTTCTTTTTGGCACTTACAAAAATTGATTTTCTAAAAATAAATGAAAATAAATAGACCTCTTTCCAAATTAGGACCATTTTAAAGTTTCTAAAAATTAAAAACCAATTAGGACATTTTTAGGAATTTCCTTCAACAAATCAAAACTGAATAAAATGTAAACTCGATTATTTTCAAATTAAAACCAAACCAACTTACTAAAGTTTTACAAAAAAAGAACTACGTACGTCTGATCCCGAGTAGCGGGTATATAGGCACCTGCACGTAAGTACGGGGCGACTTAAAATGTGAAAGTTTTATTTTTTCCCTTTATAGATATTTATGTGAATTGATCAATTTAGTCACGTGTATTATAATTAGCTATTTTACAAATTAAAACGGATATATTTGAAAAGCAAAGTTAAATTCGAAAAGTTAAAAAGTAATACCCGTTTAGGGTTTAATAAATTAGCCTCCGGACCTAAATTTCTGGTTTTCAAAAAAGCTGTTTTACAAATTGATTTTTTTTTTTAATCGATAGACCAGTAGCTAAGTTATAACTAATCCACCCAATTGGTCTGGTAGCGACTCTAGTCGGGTAGTGACTCTAAACCTTTTTTAAATTGAAAAAATGGTTTTCTTTAAACCCTAGTCAAGGATTAGTATAAAACGGGTAGGGTTTAGTATTGATTAGCTTATAGAAGACCTAATTTTATAAAAGAATCGAGAGGGTGAAAAACCAAGCTCGATAAGGATCTCTCAAATTGGAGGCTTTAGACTTACTTAGATTACATACCAATCCACTTATGCTCAACCTTACTTAAACTTGTGCATTGTTTAACCCTATTGGCAATTTTATTAGCAAATTACAAAATGTAGATGTATGGACAAATTCTTTTAAGTATATGCCTAGGGCTACTAATATTCTTTTGAATGGCATGTATACTGGTTATCCTTTGACTCAGAATCTCATTGTATTTTAGATTCCATCTTCTACTTAATCAAAATCTAGGGTAAGAATGCTAAGAAACTCCAATGTGAGCTCCTTGTAAGATGGCTCATCAATAGTTAGAAGCCTATCCCAACCTCCAACTTCTAAGTATCTCCATATTGCTATATCATACCGGACTCTTGCTAGGTTTTCCTAACTCATAATTGCATTTTCCCTAAAGCCTTTCTTGCATATTTTAATATAGCACTTGTTTTACCACACTTCAGTAAACTTGAGCATGGGGTATTGTAAAGCACTACTACTTACATTATCCTTCCTAGCAACTTGCTTGACTTGAGGCATGATTTAAAATAAGAAAATCAATGAAATCGTAAAATCATGATTTTAAAAAGAATTTTAGAGTCACTAAAAAAATTGTTGAGGAGAAAATTGTGCTTGTCACAATCTAGACAATTCTAAAGTTCTAACATTGCAACATTAATATTTTTACCAATACAAAATCTTGAACTAGCCTTTTGTTGTTGGTTAATTATGGTGTAGAACTTTAGTCCTACAAAAGTAAGAAAAGAAGGCTAAACAGGGTGTCGGGGCTAGTCCAACGCTGTCACTCTGATTCTTAAGTTAGCGTTTAAGAAAGGAATAAGTGAGTAAGAGATCTAGGAGTGTTAAAGAGTATAGAGTGTTTATAGTGTTTTTGTCTCCTTATTTATAGACGTTTGTCGAATAATTCCCATAACAGGCAATCATTGATCATGGGCCAAATGACGACTTCTCAATTAAGTATATGCCTAAAGAGCATGAGTAGTAGGTGGTTATGTAATGAAGTCGTGTATAGACTCAATTGTTTAAGCCACTTTTCAAATTCAAAGCAGTTAAGTAGGTAAGTTAAGCTTTAGGGCCCATTAGACAAGCTAGGCCTAGCTTAGTAATTAGTTAAAGCAGGCTGAATCAAAGGACTCAATCAAAAATAGGATAGCTAATGTGGTTGAGGTATCGAGCAAGATCAAGGATGAATTTTTACTATCAACATTTGCCTCCCAACTCTTGTAGTCAAGAGTTTAAGTATGGGAGTCAATTGTAAGAATGATATTCTAGTTTGTTTGATAAGTAAGTAGGACGTTTAAGCTTGTGCTTACTAAGGATTGTGTAATGCCTTCCAAAATGTATTGTCAAATCTTTGTTATTAGCATTCATATATTCATTATTCGAAACGCATTGTATTGAGTTTCAAACAAAAGGTCATAACCTTTTGGTTTTCTTACTTGTTCGTTTCTTGCATAGGCACATGGGGCAACTGTTACAACTGTTATCATTATATTACAGGTTTTATTAATTGATGGAAGTATTGTGTTCGTTAGATGTCTAGCTCCAAACATGTGTTAATCATCCATGCTGGGCTATCTAATTAGAACCCAAATCCCTATTAACCCCATCTTAGACTCATGAGAGGGGAATCATTAGTATACACATATAAAAGGCTTTCAATATTCTGATAATCACTTTCTAACTCCTACTTTTCACATCTTTCTATTGAAACTTTCTTCTGTAAATTCTTCTCCATCTTCTAGCGACTTTCTTGTGTAGTTGATTTTTAACATGTCATCAAGTATGGCTAGAAGCAAAATTAGCTCCCTTACTTCCACCAATTCTGAAGCCACTCTCTCCGAGGCCACTTCTCCCCCTTAAGGAAGAATTGGTTTAGCTTCACTATCTAGCAGCTCAATTGACATTACTATGGAAAGATGGGAAAAGCTTGCTAGCATTGAGGCTCTACCTATGGATTACTATCCTGACGATAGAGAAGATAGATTGCTCGTTCAGTATTTGTATAACTATGTTGTATATAATATTGATTCTCCAAATGAAGTGGTGAGCGATGTTGTTAGGGGACTTGTCACGAAATACAACAAATATCGGCAACATCTTCTTGAAGGGTGGCATTTGCATAGGCTGAGAAAGGATGAGAGGGTTTGATTTCCCATTGATCATAAGTTCCAAAATTATCTGAAGGACCTTAACTTTGGGTTACGTCTTCTATTCTCTCTATTTCAAAAACAGTTTTTCAACTGCTTTTGTGTGGCTTTGAGTATGTTCTCTCTGAATATGTATAGGCTCCTTGTGGAATTTGAGATAATATGTAAGGAAATAGAAGTAAAAGCTACTCCCAAGTTGTTCTAATTCTTTTTTAGACTAAAAAGACTATTGGATGGGTGGTTCTATGTGATAGCTCATCATGGTCGTAAGTTCATGGACAACTTAGAGTCCAAAATCCATAAGTAGCATGTAAATATGTCTCAATTAGGTTAGATGGAGATTTAGATTTCTAAAGTAAATGGATTGAGCCTATCTAAACTAAGGACATTGAGTTGTTTCCCAATGATGCTGTTATTGCAAAGAAGATCCAAAATAAGTGGCCCAATAAAATGTTTTATTGGGATTTTGATAGGATCATCTCTCAATATGAGAAGGGAAAGCCTACATTTTCATGGGGGGAGACTTATTGCCTTTAAGCTTCGCTTGGTATGGATTTGTAATTTTTTACTCATTCTCTTTTCACAGTGTTGTCTTTTCTATGTAAATATGGGTACATGGGATGTAGATCCTAAGAAGTTGTTGGCTCAAGCAAAGGCTAAAAAGCAGAGACTAGACAAGCATGCTACAAAAGTTGCTGCTAGCTAGCCATCAATGTGGATGAAGGTTGCTAAAGAATAGGTCATCAAGGAGCTGGTTGTTCAGAAAAAGAAGAAAGAAGCTCTTTGCCCTTTTGAGGGACAATTAACGGAGCAAGTGGAGGCCATGGGGTCTACGCAGCTTGAAGTGCTTCTTGTAGCTAAAGACACCATAAGGAAGGAGCTACAAAGGGAGCCTAACTAAATTATTACTATCGATGTTAACACAAAGGTCGTCCTAAAGGAAATTTTGGATAGTTTGGCAAACCAATTGACTTTTGTACTGAGCCTAAAGAAGAGGAGTGAAAAAGAACATGTTGATCAACCTCTACCGAAGAGGAACAAAGGCATGAGTAAGAGCACTAAAGAGGTTATGAGAAATAAGGCTCTTAGCATCAGGTTTGCTAAGTTTGTTCCCAATCGTGATGTGGGAAAGTACTTTGTACCATGTAAGAAGCACACCATCGTAGACATTCACTCAACTTAGGGTGATAGGACAAAGTCCTTAGCCTTGATGGAGGGGGTCATTCTCCCAAAGGACAAGGAAATACCCAAGAAGGATGTGGATAGAGTTGGTGGCTGTAATAAAGGCCAAATTGTTGTTAAGTTGTATGATGTGAGTTTCTTTATGACCATAGTTTGCTTTTCTTCCATAATTCTATTTTCATCACTAATCTTTTATTTCCAATCCTTAGCAGATGTAATAAAGAAGCTCCTTGCCCTTTTGACAGCCTTGGACGAGGCTAAAGAGCATATGAGAAAGGTACATTCATCTTTGTGTTTGGCATGTTCGTTGATTGATTTACTCATATTAGCACCTTATTGCAAAAGGTGAAGGAAGTATAATACTCTTAGTGCGAATTGTGACTAAGAATGGACAAGGCTGGTCATTGAATGAGTCCAAGCTTTCAAAAAGCTTGAAAAGGATTAATGGAGAAAGTGTGAAAGGGGATAAATGACAAATGGAATAGTAAGCAAAACCCACGAACAGCTCTAAAGGATATGACGCACTAATGGAACTTTCGAGACTCATAGAACAATTCGATGTGACGTATGAATTGGTCCAGTGAGGTTACTCGCCACCTAACCTTGCTTAAGGAAAATGATAAGAGTAATGTTAAGAGTAAACAAATAGTGTTTATGTAAGGAAGCAAAATACTCCAAGTTTGTATTAATGATGATCTATTGATGATCTCCGTTGCAAGTACAAGGATATTTATACCCATAAGTTAGGGTACTTGCTTAAAAAGAAAAAGACAAAAAAGACATTTCCTAAGGAAGTAATGTATAAGATATAAAAAGGTAAAAATGAATATATATATAAAAAAAAAAAACAATCATTAGTGCAATGGATTTTGCACATGATACTGTACATGTGGCAATGTTACATTAGCGAGGTTGTTAGAAGTTATAGACAAAAAAGTACGGATAGATGGCTTGTCTGAGTAGGGATGGCTTAATTAGTTTGGAGTCTCTTTTTCTCGGCTTCTCAACAAGGAAAATGCCGAGTAATTGATTGGCTTGGGTGTTAGTGAGTAATCTTCAATTCGGTATACTACAAAAAGATGGGCAGTCATATAGCTCGGTATGAAGGGTAACTTAGTAAGGAAGTACTCGACCTCGGTAAGGAAGTACTTAGCTTCGGGAGGAGTAGGTTGGAATAGAAGAATTAATCATGCCAGTCCCTCTATTCCTCGGACTTAGCTATAGGTCAAAGGTCTAGTAGCCTGATTCCCATCATTCCCTCCGGGTTGTTTGGGTTTGGGATCAAATTCGAATGGTGTTGACTCAGTTCTCCGTCAAGGTAATATGGACTAAGGTTGACAATGTTGAAGGCATTAGAAACCCCATAGTCTTCATGCAATTCTAACCTCTAGGCATTATCATTGATCTTCTAGAGGATTCCGAATGGTCCTTTTGCTCTTGTAGATAATTTGTTCCTCCTTTTGTTCGGGAATCGTTCCTTCTTGAGGTACAGCCACACCAAGTCTTTTGGCTGGAATTGTTTAGCCTATCTATCCTTGGTCTTTTCTCGCATTGTTCTAGTACCTTGGTCGATGTGCTGAGTGACTTTATCATAGATGTATTGAAGGGATTGTGCTTTAGCCGATATGTTAAGGTCCTCTTGCATAGGTATTGGTATAAGGGTGTAGTTGAAGGGTAACTTGGGATTGAACCTATAGATTACCTCGCAGGTACTGTTCAGTTATAGGCGAACTTAACTACTGGTAGGCAGATGTCCTAATCAGCCATGTTCTAGCCTAATGCAGCTCGGAGCAGTAATCCCAAAGTACGATTAACTACCTCTGTTTAGCCTTTAGTTTGGGGGTGACATGAGGTACTAAAGAGTAATTTTGTTCCCAGTTGATACCATAGAGTTCTCTAGAAATGGCTCAAGAACTTCAAGTCTCTATCAAAGACTAAACTTCTTAGCATGCCTTGTGTCCACACAATCTCCTGTAAGAAAAGAGAAGCAATAGCCGAAACATCGTTAGTTTTAGTATAGGGTACGAACTATGCCATCTTATTGAACCTATCTACAACGACCATTATAGAATCTTTAACTCAAGCAGTTCGTGGTAGTCCGAGTACAAAGTCTATCCTCAATTTGGTTAATGGCTTCGTTGGGATAGGTAGGGGAATTGCTCTCCCTTACTCAGCTTAGCACTTGGCCATCTTACATACAACATAGCTTTCAACCACTTGGTGCACATCTTTCCTCATTCTTGACCAAAAGAATTAGCCTTTCAACAGCTAATAGGTCTTCCTCTCTCTAAAATGTTCGAAGAGACCTCTACTGTAGGCTTCCTTAATTAGTAGCTCCCTTCGTGAGCAAATCGACATGCGTAATTTTCCGCCTCGGAACAAGTAACCATCCTTTACATGATACATGTCTACTACCCTCCCATCGATGCATCACAAAATTATGGGTTCGAAGTGTGGATCCTCAGAGTACTATTCTTTGATACTTGTAAACTTAGACAGTCTAGTCTACAGTTCTGATAAAAGCGCATATCTCCTCGAAAGAGCATCTACAACTACGTTACTCTTTCCCTGCTTTTACTTTATTACAAAATTGAATCCTTCGAGGAATTCAACCCATCTTACTTGCTGCTTTGATAACTTATTCTGACTTCAGAAGTACCTCAGCGATTTATGGTCAGTATATATGACAAATTCTTTCGGTAATAAATAATGTCGCCATACTTGCATTGCTCGAATTAGTGACAGAAGTTCTTTGTCATACACAAAATAATTTAACTGGGGTTCTTGGAGCTTCTCACTGTGGAAGGTAATTGGTTGACCTTTTTGCATTAAGATAGTGCCTATTCTAATGCCTGACGCATTGCATTCCAACTCAAAACTTTTGTCCAAGTCAAGTAGCATTAATACCGGGGTGGAGGTCAATCTCTCTTTTATCTCGGAGAAACTCTTCTCCTCCCTTTCTCCTAATCAGAAGTTGGTGTTCTTCTTTGTTAACTCAGTAAGTGGTGCGGTGAGGGTACTGAAATTCTTGATGAACCTTCTATAAAACAAAGCTAATCTGTAAAAACTTCTCACATTGACACAAGTCATAGGAGTCGGCCACCTGACAATTGCTTGGATCTTTTCATCATTGAATTGCAAGCCTCTTCTATTGATTCCATAGCCCAAGAATATCACTTCTTCCTGGCAAAAGCAACATTTCTTTTGATTGCTGAATAGTCTCTTGGCTTGGAGGATATCCAAAACTGCTCTAAGATGTTCATAGTGACTCAGCATGTTGGCATTGAAGACTAGGATGTCGTCTAGGTACACCACGACATACTTCCTTATGAGATGTCTCAATACATGGTTCATTAGCCTCATGAAAGTGCTTAAGGCATTCAACAAGCCAAAGGGCATGACTATCTATTCATAAAGCCTATGTTAAGTCTTGAATGTAGTCCTTTACTTGTCTCCTAGCCTCATGCGGATTTGATGGTAGCTAGATTTGAGATCAATCTTGCTGAAAATCTTGGCTCTACTGAGTTCATCTAATATGTCTTCTAGCTTCGGGATTGGATACATGTATTTGATTGTGATCTTGTTCATAGCTCAGCTATTTACATACATTTGCTAGGTTTTATCCTTCTTTAGCATTAGAAGTGCAAGCATAGCATAAGGGTTGAGACTCTCTCTTACATAGCCTCTCTCCAGCAACTTATTAACTTGACATTAGAGTTCAGAAGCTTGCTTGGGATTCATCCGATAAGCTGACTTATTTGGCAGTGTAGCATCGGCTACTAAGTCAATGCAGTGCTTTATGCTTTGAGTTAGGGGTAAACCCTCAGGTAATTGTTTTGGGAACAGGTTGGCATATTCATCTAACAACTCCTTGATCTCCTAGGGTAACTTACCCCACTCCATTTCCAATAGTTGCCTGACCAATAAGACAGTCATCTCATTGGTATTGATGGCCTTTCGGAGCTTAGCTTTAATCATCACTAGAGCTTTCTTCAATCTGTGAGCAAGTTTCGTTTGCAACTTAATAACTTCTCTTGACGACATCAGATTCAATGTGATCTTTTGATCATACTTCTCGAACATATACATGTTCCTGTTATCATCATGTGTAACTCTCCTATCAAACAACCATAGTCTACCTAGCAATACGTGGGAAGTGCACATAGGCAATACGTCGTAGAGAATCTAGTCAGAGTAATTCCCAATAATGATTGATAGTAATATTTTCCAAGTGACATGTAATGCTCCTTTCTCACTCAACCAGTGCAACTTATATGGCCTCGGATGTGCAACAGTTAGTAACTTCAGTTTTGAAATAAGATCAGTTGATGCCACATTGGTGTAGCTTCCACTATCTACAATGAGGGTACATACCTAATCATTCACCTTACAGGTGGTATGGAACAAGTTCTCTCCCTGTTCTTCCTCTCGGGAGGGCTCGACGTTCATAGTGTATCGAACAATCACGAGTAACTTGTCCAAGTCCTTGGAAAATACGTCCTCCTAAATCAGCTTTTTCTTGGCATTTTCTTTCTTAGCAGGAACCTCTTCCTCCTTAGGTTCCTCATCTTTACTTTCTACTTCTAGCTTTGGGATGTCTCCTTTGATGACCATCGTCCTTCGATTCGAGCAATGAGTAGCCATGTATTCGAACCCTTGACATTAGAAGCACTTGATCTAGCTAGTCTTCTTGCCAAGCCTTTGCCCCTTCTCATAAGTTTGAGTTGGCACTTTACCATCAAGTCAGCCTTACTACTTGGCTCTTACATCAACCTTTTTGCTTGGCTTTGCACTTGACTGAGATTGGTGACTTGCCTATCCAGGTCAGCTAGTCGGCATCTTCGCTGGTATTTGGCTCCTTCTTTGCCTTTCTACTTGGTAGGCAATCCTAATAGCTTCATCTATTGTGTCGAATCGTTGGAACTCTACAACATCTAGAATGTCTCTTCTTAAGCTAGTAAATAATCTTGAAATTGTTCGAGCTGGTGTTTCCTCCACTTCGCAATAGATCATGAGCATTTGAAACTCTTGAACATACTTGTCAATAGTTCAGCCTCCTTATCTTAGCTCTTAAAGCCAAGTTAAAGTATCTTGGAGATAAGTTTTTAGAACAAACCTGTTTCTAAGCACTCTCTTCATCTTGAGCCAAGTGTTAATCTCTCGGTATCCTTCCCGTCTTCTCATGGCTTAAAAATTCTTTCATTATATGGTGACATATCCGGAGAACTCAACAGTAGCAATTCTCACCTTCTCATAATCTTCATATTGATAATAATCAAATATACGCTTCACCTTCTCTTCCTAATCTAGATACTCATCAGCATTCCTAGACCCATTGAAACTCGAAATTCGAAACTTCAAATGGTTAGATGCTTTGGGGGATTCATATATACTCTTCTTTAAAATACTCTTCTTCTACTTCATTAAGCTCTCTCAGGTTTATCCTTTGGCTCATTCATTTGCCAACTCCTCCACCTCGAATGGGTCGAGTTGGGTTCTAACCTCTAATAGTTGAGCAACTTGGGGAGTGTTTTGTGCGGCCTCAATGGGTCGATAAGACAATGTAAGAATAGCTTGAGTCAGATCTACTAAGAGGTTAGCTACCTCGTCAAGCCTCTCGTCAATGCTTTTGGGAGTTCCTTGAGACTACCGTTTAGGTGGACAACTTTATTGTCATCACCAATACCAACATTCATACTTGGGTCTGTCATTTTTCCTCATAGATTCAAAGCTCAAATAAACACTTCAAAAAATTAACAATTAACAACACAGAAGTCAATTTGAACATAGTAACTTACTCTGTTTCACACATGCAAAACAAAGTATAACAAAACTTCAAGAAGAACTACTACAGTTCACACAAAACCTTCATTTTGATACCAAGATGGTATGAACCGTAACAAAGAATAGACAAGACTGGTTACTGGATGGGTTCAAGCTTATAGAAAGCTTGAAAAGGATTAATGGAGAAAGTGTGAAAGGGGATAAATGATAAATGGAATGGTAAGAAAAACTTATGAACAACTCTAGAGGATATGACGCACTAATGGAACTTTTGATGACTTATGGTACAATTCAATGTGATACATGAATCGGTCTAGTGAGGTTACTTGCCACTTAATTTTGCTCAAGGGAAAGGATAAGAGTGATGCCGAGACTAAAAAAACAGTGTTTATGTAAGGAAGAAAAATACTCTAAGTGTGTATTAATGATGATCTTCGTTACAAGTACAAGGGTATTTATACTCATAAGTTGGCAAAAATTGCCTAAAAAGGAAAAGATAAAAATGACATTTCCTAAGGAAGTAATGTATAAGATATAAAAAGATAAAAATGAATATAAAAGAAAAACAATCATTGGTGTAATGGATTCTGCACATGATACTATATACGTAGTAATGTTACATTGGCGAGGTTGTTAAAAGATACGGACAAGAAAGTACGAACAAATAGCTTATCTGAGCAGGGATGGCTTAGTTAGTTGGAGTCTCTCTTTCTTAGCTTCTAGGCAAGGAAGATGCCGAGTAATTGGTTGGCTCCAGCGCTAGTGAGTAATCTTCAATTCAACATATTGTAGAAAGATGGGCAGTCATACGGCTTGACACGAAGTACTTGGCTTCGGCAAGGGTCAGTTGGAATAGAAGGATTCGTCATGCCAATCCCTCTAGTCTTCGAGCTCAGTTACGGGTTAGAGGTCTAGTAGCCTAATTCCCATTAACTCCTCTAAAACATAAATAATGGTGGATGAAAACACAAGGATAAAGGCTAAGATAGAGGCCTTAAAACTAAGGGAAGAGCTTTTAGTTGAAAAATTGGTACATTCCTTGGTGGTTGATGAAGTATAGGACCTTAAAACTAAGAATGACGCGCTTTTTATGGAGATTGAGGATTTGAAGGAGTAGCTATGCAAGAAGAGAGAGGAGTATCAGGGATAAGGGAAGACATTCACTTCAATGAGTCAAGAGGCAAACAAGTTAAGGGTTTAGATAAAGAACTTAGAGACTAAGAGCTCTAAACTCTAAGCATGCATTGTCGAATTGGAGGAAGCTGTTAAAAAGAAGCCTTCTATAGAGGAGGCTCTATTAATAGTAACCCCTAGTCAGCAATACGAAAAATTGTTTCATAAAAAGTTCTTGTAAGGGGTTTAATTGACCAAGGTAGAAATTTTGAAAGTTCACCCTAACTACAAGCTATCGTGCCTTGACTTTGTCGGCATTGATAACGATGATGCTAATGGTAGTGATGAAGGGGTTGATGAGGAAGAAGAGGCTGTTAGCTAGGTATAAGGTGATAATGGAAAAGCTAGCATTGAAGTCCCTATAGATGCCGAGAAGTTGTCCTTGAAGGAGGACCCTTATGTTTGTAAAGAAACCTCAAACTCCTCAATCATCGTTCCTAATGTTGACAAAGAAGTCAATTCCAATAAGGTCCCCAAAAGCTTTTTTGATCAAGAGCACAATTATATCCCATCTATAAGAGAGAATATTTCTAACTCCCAAAAGGTTAATTGATTTGTATCAATCGCTTGTTTTAACAATTTTTTTTTTCTAATCTTTTATTGAGGTTTAGATGTTGACCATTTAGTTGTAATTGGGCTTTTATTTTATGTCTAATGTTTTCAATTTTCGGCATGTTTTATTTCACGTATAATTTAGTGTTTGTCTTTTTCATAGACATAACTAAAGGTAGTTCATTAGTCATATATGACTTTAACTTAAAATATTAGGGTTTGTTTTCTAAACCACACAATTTACCTGTCAAAGGCCATTCTAAGTTCATTAGCCCTAATAGGTTGGAACTCATTTCAAAGAAAATTTTAACAATATTTGCCAAGCTCGTTAACCAACATTAGTTAGAACCTTCCAAGTAGTAGTTTGTTTTCCACATAGCTAGAACTATATTTGTCCATTGATCATGGTTAAATCAGGAATAAAAATGACAATAAGAGAGATGCTCATAAACAGAAACAAACATTTCATGTTGATCATGATATAGGCTAGTGCCTTACTTCCCTTAAAAGAAAAAAGTAAATGCAAACATAGGACATAATTGATAATATAGAACAACTATTTGAAATACAATTTCAAGTTTTTCAGCATTCCATATGCGAGGTATGATTTGACTGTCCAACCTTTCTAGTTAGTAGGCCCCATCACTTATGACTTCTTGAACTCTTACTAGATCTTCCCAGTTTGTGCTAAACTTCCCTTGATTGTCTTGTGTACCTGTTGCCTCCAATTTCCTATAAACCAATCTCTAGGTTGAAGTACTTTATGCTTGACCTTCAAATTATAATACCTTGCCCTGTTATGCTGATAGGTGGTAACTCTTGCTCTTGTAATGTCTCTTATTTCCTCAATCATATCTGGCCAACCTAATTTGCCATGATATCAAAGTTTTGCATCCCTATGTTAGGTAACTCCAATTCAATTGGTAAAACATCTTTAAGTCAAACAGCTAATCTAAAGATTATCTCCCTTATTGAAGTCTTATGGATGGTCTTGTAACCTCATAAAATGTTAGGCAATTCATTAGCCTACCTACCTTTGGCCTAATCAACTCTTCTTCTCAAACCATACAAGATAGTCTTGTTCATAGCTTCTACTTATCCATTTGTTTAAGGATGAGCCATTAAGGTGTAGTTTAGAAGGATGTTGTACCTTCCATAGAAAGCTCAAAACTTATTGTTGTCAAACTATGGCCCATTGTCAGCTATTATCATGAAAGGAACCTCATATGATCTGTGCTAAGGATTGACAAAATCGATCGTAAGGGTAAGTCCAAGCTTGTAGAAAGCTTAAAAACAGGGGTGAAAATGCACAAGAAACAATCCAAGGATATTACACACTAGGGAACTACTAAAGATTCACAGCTCAACTCAATAGATGCTAAGCTGGTCTAATGAGGGTAATCACTACCTAGCCTTATTTAAGAGTTAGGATAAGAGTGAAATAAATAAACAAACAAAGAGCAATGCTCATGAAATGAGAAGTATATTTAATATCAAATGTATGTTTTTTTACAGCATCATTTACAATGGGTACTTATACTTGAAATATTATGACAACTATGAATGGAAATGACTAAAAGGGGTAAAGTCCTAAAGAAGTACTATATAAAGAATGAAAAAGGGCATAAAGAGAAAATCAAGAAAAAGCATCCGTTTTGTATGGAAGATTCTATCATAAGGGGTGTTGTAACACATGGTGGATGGTCAGTGGTCATGACTTGCCAAAAACAGACAAATTATATAGCTAGCTTAGCTATTGTCGAGTAATGATGTCGATCCGAGCTGATACTTTAGTAGTACCAAGCTAGATAAGTGACTCTTTTGAGGTGAGTTCATCTCAAACCCATTTGGTGTAGTTAGGTTCAGGTCAGCTAAGATGATAGTTGGATGGGCTTAGTTGTTGTATGAATATACCTTTGGTTAGTAACTAGAGACTATTGATAAGTACAGGAAAGTTGAGCTCAGGTAGGGCATTAGGTTAATAGACTACAGTAGCTTAAACTCTTTAGTTGTGGGGTGTAAGGAAAGAACTCGTCTAGCTATGCTCTTTAGTTTTTGAGCTCGGGTTCGAGTTAGGGGTCTAGTGGTCTAATTCCTATCATCTTCATTGGGTTGATTGGGATTTAGGATCAAATCTAACTGGTACTCACCCAAGTCCTCTTCGGGTTGGTAAGGGCTAAGGTCGGCAACATTAAATATGTTAGACACTCCAAAGTCTTTTAGTAATTCTAGATGGTATGTATTGTTGTTTATCTTCTAAAGTATCCTAAATGGTCCCTCAACTCTGGTAGATAGCTTGTTCTTCTTCTTATTTGGAAACCTCTCCTTGGTCGAGTGTAACTGCACTTGGTCATCAAGCTAAAACTACTTGGTCTTCCTTCCTTTGCCTTTCTCTTTTATCTTTTTAGCAGCTTGGTCAATGTGTTGAGCGACTCGTTGGTAGATTTACTGGATGGATTAAGCTTTGGTTCTTGCTTCTAAATCTTCATAGTCAGTGGGTGGCATCTGGGTGTGATCAAAGGGTAGCTCGAGATTGAAACCTTAGACAACATCAAATGAGGCGTGCACAATAGTAGTATGTGTTGTCCTGTTATAAGCAAATTCTACTAAAGGTAGTTAAACATCCCAATTGGCTAAGTTCTTCCCCACTATAGCTTGAAGTAGTGATATAAATGTGTGATTGACAATCTTTGTCTAGCCATCGGTTTAGGGATGAAAAGAGGTGCTGAACGCTAGTTTGGTTCCCATTCGATGCTAATGAGTCCTCCAAAAATGGCTTAAGAATTTTAGGTCTTTGTCTGACATCGTACTCCTTGGCTTTCAATGTAAGCGAACTATTTCCTACGAAAACAAAGGAGTAATAGTTAAAGCATCGTTAATTTTGGCATATTGCACACAATGTGCCATCATACTGAACCTATCTAAGATAACCATCACAGAATCTTTGTCTTGGGCAGTTCAGGGTAATCTAAGGATAAAATTTATACTTAGGTTAGCCCATGGTTTGGTTGAGACAAATAGAAGCATTGCCTTTCCTTGTTCTACCCAACCTTTTGCTTTCTTATAGATGGCATATCCTTCAATCATACGATGCACATCACATCTCATTTTAGGCAAGAAGAACTTGTCATTCAATAGCTCATATGACCCTCATTCTCTAAAATGCCTAGAGAGTCCTCCATTATGGGCTTCCCAACAATTCCCTTATTAAATAAGTTAGTACACACAATTTACCTACTCAAAATAGATAACCATCCTCCAAATGGTATTCATCTACTGTTCTTCTTTCTTCAAAGTGTATATATATTGGACCAAAGTGAGAATCATGTTAATGTTGTTACATAATGTTTGCAAACCCTAACAGTCGGCTCTGTAACTTAGTGAGAATAGCATGTCTTCTTGACAAAGCATTAACAACTACATTATTCTTTCCTTGCTTATACTTGATGACAAAATTAAATCCATCGAGAAGGTAACGTTGCCATATAAGAAGAGCTCGAATTAATGATGAGAGTCCTTTACTTAGGAGATAAACATGAAATGAAGAGAAACTCTATGGACTTATGGACATAAAACTGATCTATATAGTAATAGATGGATCTATAGTATTTATGTACTCATACAAGGGTCAATGCATAGTACACAGACAATGGGAATTAGTGATATAAAGGAGGTACCTAAAGATATTAGGTAGGAAAAAATGAATATGAAATGTAGACTTACTTTACCTATGAGTTAGATAGAATATCATATAGTGTGCTATATGGTGATAGTATATAAGCTTAGGAAGGAATTCAAACATAGTATTAGGGATAAACCAATAGACCTACAATAGAGTTATATACTAAAGAAATCATCTATGCAAATACATGATAAATAAATCTCTAAAATCAAAAAGATCAAAAGGTAAAATATGTGAAAGTACAATAAGGAGATAGCCTTAAGCTGAATTGATTGATAAAAAAGATAATAGACCTATAGGAAGATAATACAATGGAAGAGCAACTTATTCAGATATTTGATAAATAGATTCAGAGACTACAAGATTAAGACGTAGTTATTCTAGAAATTGAGTTAATTATACATCTTTAATCTCGATTAAGGATATAGGGATGAATATTGAAGTATTTAGATGTAAACTAGGTAAGATGGATAATTGAAGTTTTGAGGACAAAACTTTTTTAAAGGGAGGTGGAAATGTGAGCCCTATAGTTGCGCATATTAGATTATGAGTGAATAATTTATGGTGTATCTAGAAGTTAGCTGATTAAAACGATATTTTATTAATAAATTTTAGGAGTTAGAGGAGGATATGCTATGGGTCCAAATTATGAAAATATAATAAAGTAATAATTTTATAGCTAAAAATAGTCAATTTTATTAAATTATATTATATTGCAAATTACCCACTGTAAACACGTGATTTAAGTAACAAGAATTAATCAAACTTTAGAGATAAATTATATAGGCACTAAAATTATAAAATGGCATAAAATAATATATAAATATAGTTTGTGTATTTTGAGTATTATTATTATATATAAATATATACCTGAAAATTCTTAAAATACTCTAATATATGTACAACTAACAAAAAATTAGTAAGAAAAATCCAAAAATTGATTAAAAATTTTTGAATTAGCAGGTTTGCTTTATACTTAGGGCAAACAACACCATATACAACTGGGGACTTAGGTTTAAACTAGCAAATTGGAGAAAAGAGGTATTTAAGCTCAAAAAAGAGGAAAAACCCTCATTTGACATCATGCAATCTTAGGAAATATAACCAAACTCTCTCAAATTATTCATAAGGATGTTAGGAAGTTTAGAAATATTTAGAGGGAGAAAGATCAACAAGAGAAAAATCGTTGGAAAAATGAAAAAGAGATTATGTGAATTGAGTTACTTCTACAAACTTGGGTTCGAAGCAAAGCTAGGAACGAACCACCACCACCACCCAATGGTGGTGATAGTTCCCAACTAGGTCAACAAGTAGCATGTGGACGATGGTGGTTGGATAGTAGTTTTTTGGTGAGCTTCGATTTCCATCTAATTTTCTTGTATTTCTTAAAAATATTTAACCAAGTCTAAAAATTTTGAAAAAACTTATTCTAGAATATTTTTATATATATTATTTGGGAAGAATATCATATCACAAAAATTTTGAATGAATATATGACCTTCTTAATAAATCGCGCGAAATCGAATAATTTTCGAAGTTATTTTAAATCACTCTATTATTGTTGTTTTGAAGCCAAATTTTTTATGCAATTTCCCTACATTGCATGTATGAATCCTATGAGGAGGTTTCGCCCAAAAACATTTTTCATGATATTTTGTAATTTTTGAGCCTCTAAAATTTAGTAAAAACCCCTTTTTAAAGATATTTTTATGTAATAAATTCTAAAGATACCTATTTGTTACGGTTTTGAAGCTTATTGGTATTATATATCATTAGGGAGAATGATTTAGAGTTGGTTAGATTAAACGAATTTGATGTATGTACAAACCACTAGTTATGGCTTACATGCATTAAGGTAAGGGTATGTGGATTTGGAAGTATGAGTGATATGGTAAGCATGGGCATGTTAAACTTATTGTATGATCATATTTTATCATGCTTGTAAATTGGAATAGGATGTTGGGGTTAGTTACTGGGAGTAAACTCATAAATTGATTCTATTTAGAGAGTTCTTGAGAGGGTTGAATTGGAAGAAGAATGACTTAAAATCTTAGTATAGATGCTAAACTAGAAGGTTAGCTAATGTAATGATCTTTAATGTAACTGTGTTAGAGTCTTGGTTGGGATGATGTTTAGTAAAAGAAACATGGTTGTGTAGTAAAAGAAACATGGTTGTGATGGCTTCAGAAATATGTTTAGAAGGTTGGTGGATGAAAGGACTTTAACTCTAAATATGTTGGAGCCTCGTTTAAGGAGTTATTTGGTGAAAGAAGTGCGATAGTAATGATTCTAAAGACTTAAATTAGAAGGTTTTATATGAATATTGCTTTAAAGGGTTGGTTTGTAAAGAGGGGACATAATCTCTAGTTTAGGGAGAAGATAAGAAAGTTGGATAGTAAAAAGGACTTAACTATACCCCCATTAAAGACTTATTTAGGAAGTATTTGATAAAAGGAATGTAGCTGAAAGGGCTTTAGGGACTTGATTAGAAAATTGAGTGGTGTAGAATACTTAGAGGAAATGACTTTAGAGGCTTTTTTAGAGAGTTAATTAGAGTGAGGAGTATAATTGAGATAATTTTAGAGGCTTGGTTAGAAGGTTATTAGTTTAAAGACAACTGTTTTGCGACTTCATCAAAAAGGTTCTAAGATCGAAACTTGGTATTAAGCGAGCTTTTAGAACCTTGTTTAGAGACTTTAGCAATAAGTTGGAACTTAAAACAAAGGTCACGCCACTCCCCAAATAAGTCATACCTACACTTAAATTATTAAAATGACCTTATTTAATTTTATATTTTATAAAACTAAAATATTTATGTTGATTATTTAGGAAACAATTGAAGCAGACAAGATCAACCATCGAGATCATCGAGTGCCACATGTCCAAGTAAGTGGGATCAGTACTTCACTACACTTTGAAGTATTATTTAATGATACTTGGAGACCTTAGCATATGTATTAGTTGCAATTGTAAGATAGTTGCCTATACATATAGAATATGTGTGCTTGAATAATGTTTTGCTATTTGGAGTGCTAAATTTTATGTATTGGTTGCTTTATAACGTTACAGGATTAAACTGTTTGAAATTGCTTAATCACTACAAAAGCAATCTAACATAAACTCGAATTAACTACTAACTGGACTTGCATCATAACCTATTAGGGGAAAACAATTAGGTTTCTTAAGCCAAACACAAACCTTTCGATGAGGATAGCAAAATTGGATACCGTGGTTCGAAGGTAGTCTCAAAGGTAAATTATTTCTCTATTGCACAAGCCTTGATTTGGTTTCGATTCGCTAAGTAAGTAGCATCAAATTCCTCAAAACCTAGATTAGAGTAGGTATAATTTCTCTAATCTCACGATAACTGGTCAACGTCGTACGATGGCATTTACTTGAACATGCATTGCATCTAATTAAGTTTGCTTGAAAACCTTGATTGCTTTGTGTCATATATGTGCTATTGTCTCTATCCCGCTTACTAAGCAAGTTGTCGTACATTTCCCTATAGTTGTTTTAAAGGTTTCCTAATAGATAAACTAATACTACTCTAAGTTTCACAAGTGTAGAGAATGGAGTTGGGGAGTAAGATTCAAGACTAATTGGCTCGTTTCCTACTTTGTTTATTGACTTCACTAACCTCTATAAAAAACTAATATAGTTTCTTTAGGCGATCCTCTAGTTTTCAATTATTGTTACCTATATTATGTTCTGTAAACCTGTAGACTTTTATAAATCTTTATTATGGCATTTTTTGAAGTTTTTTATAAAACTTGGTTTCTTCTCAAAGCTTTTATACTACAGATTCTCTTCTAAGAGTTATTTTAGAAAATTGTATCACATGTTGATATTAAACAAGTATTGAATTTGATGACTCAAAGCTGTAGAGTTGTAAATGCCTAGTGTAAGCTACACTTATGTTAATAGCTAAAGTGGTTAGCTTCCAACTTAGGTTAGTTTATACGGTGGGGCTGTTATAACTCCTCAGTTTAGGGTATGACACTTGGATCATTCATACTCTCAACAAAACTTAGTAAACAAACTCAAAATCCATAAAACAACGAATACTGTCCATGTAAGCCAAACAACTCACCGATACTCTTCTCTATATGAAAGTACAAGCTAATTATCACCATAGCAACTACCTTCGAAGAACAATAAATCCAGTTGAAACTTGCTTTGTTCTTGTATATTTGAAATAGGGCAAAACTTAGTATAGATGACGATAAACTACTATGCCTTCTTACTTACTCAAACACTCATAGCTAATCTTTACACAACTACAATACACTACTACAACAAACACTAGTCATAAGAAAGCTCAAACACAAATTACCCAAACAAACCTTCGCTTTGATACCAAGATGATATACTTTACACCAAGGATTGACAAGGTTAGTCGTAAGGGTAGCTCCATGCTTGTAGAAAGCTCGAAAATAGGGGTGGAAATGCATAAGAAATAGAGAAACCAAGAAGCAAACCTTGACCCATTCTAAGGATATTATGCATTAGGGAACTACTGAAGACTTATGACTTAACTTGATATGATGCATGAACTGATCCAATGAGGGTACTCACCACTTAGCCTTGCTTAAGGATTAGGATAAGAGTGAAATAAACAAACAAATAGAGAGTAATGCTTATGAAATGAGAAGTATATTAAATATTAGATGTATGTTTTGTTTTTTTTTTTTTTTTTTTTTTTTGCAACTACATTTATAATGGGTACTTATACCTGAAATATTAAGGCAACAACTATAAACAAAAATGACTAAAAAGGTTAAAGTCTTAAAGAAGCAATGTATAAAGAATGAAAAAAGGCATAAGGAGAAAATCAAGAAAAGCATCCATTTTATAAGGAAAATTTTGTCATAGCAGGTGCTTGGACACATGGTGGATGATTAGTAGTCATGTGCCTGGCAAAAATAAACAAACTATATGACTAACTTGGTTGCTATTGAGTAATGATGCCGATCCAGTTGATAATTTGGCGATGTTAAGTTGGGCAGGTGACTCTTTCTAGGTGAGTTTAGCTTAGACACATTTAGTGTAGCTTGGATTCAAGTTGGCTAAGAAGATGGTCAGATAGGTTGAGTTGTTGTACAAGTGTACCTTTGGTCAACAATTAGAGACTATCGATAAGCACAAGAAGGTTGGGTTCAGATAGGTCATCAAGTCGGTAGATTGCAGCAGGTTGAACTCTTTAGTTATCAGGCATAAGGAAAGAACTCTTCTAGCTATGCTCTTTAGTCCTCAAGCTTAAGCTAGGGTCAAGGGTTTGTGGTCTGATTCCTATCGAAACCCTAAATTGTGATATGATAAAATTGAAAACAAATTACTCAATCTTCTATTCTATGATATTCACTACTACCTCAACCTCAACCCATTTAGTGGAATAATCTATTGTGACTGTTATGTATTGTCGTTATATGGTAGCCTTTGAAGAAAGTCTAAGTATATCTAGCCATCATTGAGTGAAAGGCCAAGGGCTAGTCAAACTATGTAATTTAGTGGAAAGCACATGGCTTAGAGTCTCATGTTTTTGACATTGTTGACATTGCCGTATAACTTTCTTTGTGTGTTCTTTCATGGTTAGCCAACAATAGCCGAGTCTCAATGCTTGGATATAAATTGTTTGGGCTTTCACATGATTACTGTAAATGCCTCAGTACAATTTAGAGAAGACATGTTGAGTATCCTTTGGTAGAAAATATTAGAGGTAAGGTTATGAGGGGCTACATTTATATAATTGGTCATTGATTAAGGTATAATTTGCGACTTGATATATCACCCTTCAAACTTTTGTCTTATTTCTTAGTAGAACCCTATCTTTCAAATAATCAATAATCGAATTCATCTAAGACTTCTCTTTTGGGCAAGGAGTTACATCATAACTCTGTCCAATTGCTTCCAAGCTTTTACTATGTAGATATTCGATAAAAAGTTTGTGATTCAGGTTGGGAAGTGTCATATTAGCTAATTTTGAAAGTTTGTTGGCAACAATGTTCTAGATTCTTGTGACCTTCTTAATTGTACTGGACTGAAATTCTTTTACAAATGTTCATACTATCATTAAGTGCTTGCTCATCACATCTTCCTTTGCTACATAGCTTCCTTTCACTTGATTCACAATCAATTGTAAATCAAAGAAAACTTCGATTTTCTTAACTCCAACTTCCCTTGCTAATTTCAACTTGGTAATCAAGGCATCATATTCGGCCTCATTATTACTAGCTGAATATCCAAATGTCAGTACGTGCTGAACGTTGTGCATTTCTTATAAAATAAGGCCTGCACCACATCATTCTATAATATAGGAACCATCTAAATATAAGTTCCATGTAGGTTTCTCAGCTATGTCTATGTTATGGTCTTCTTTGGTAAACTCAGTTATGAAATCTGCTAAAACTTGAGCCTTTAGTGTTGTTCTTGGTTTATACTAAACACCATAGGCATTTAGCTCCAAAGCATACTTCATCATTCTCCCTAAGGAATCTGGTCATTGCAAGGCTTGTCGCAAAGGCTAATAAGTGAGGACTATAATTTGACGGACTTTGTAATAGGCTTCAACTTTCTCTTTGAGATCACCATAGCTAAGGTAAATTTTTCAATTTGTGTGTATCTCTACTCTAGGCCTTGCAAAACATGACTTACATAATAAATCGGTATGTACTCCTTCCCTTCTATCTAAATAAGGATAGAGGAAAGAGCTTGGTTGCTAACTGATAGGTATAGAAATAGATCCTCCTTAGGGATGAGCTTTAAAAGTATTGGTGGTGATGCTAAAAATTCTTTCACTTCTCTAAATGCTACCTTGCATTCATTATTCCATTAAAAATCCTTTAGATTCTTCAAGATTTGAAAAATTTTGCACTCTTCGACACGAATCTGTTTAGGGCAGCAATTCACCTAGTCAATTTCTGAACTTCCTTCATAGTGCTAGGGGACTTCATGTTCCTTATTGTATTGATCTTCCTGGGGTTCACTTCAATGTCGCATTGTGTGACCATATATCCCAAAAACTTGCTTGAGGTAGCCTTAAAAATGAATTTTGAGGGTTAAGTTTCATGTTATACATCCTTAATGTGTCGAACTTCTCTTCTAGGTTAGCAAGGTGCTGATCTTTTGTTTTGCTTTTAACTATCATATCATTAACATAGACTTCGATATTGCAGTGTGATTTAGGGCTTAAACATTTTGGTCATAAGCTTTTGATAAGTTGCACTAGCATTTTTTAGTCCAAAGGGCATTATTGTAAAATAGTATGTCTCAAAATTTATGACGATAGATGTATGGACTTCATCATCTTTCTCCATCTTAATTTGATTATAGTCGAAAAATGCATCCAAAACAGAGAGTAAGGCATGCCTAGCAGTTAAATCAACCATTTGATCAATTCTCGGCAAAGGGAAGCAATCTTTGCAACAGACTGTATTCAGATACATAAAGTCTATGTACATATGCCACTTGTCGTTTGACTTCTTGACTGGAACATAATTGGCTTGCCAAGTCAGATAAGGCTCCTCCCTGATGAATCTTGCCTCCAGTAACTTCTTATTTCTTCCTCTATGGCTACCTATTGTTCATGGGCAAAATGCCTCCTTTTGTTAAATTACCTTTGTGTTTGGATCAATCTGCAACTTATGTATCATTACCTCCCTAAGGATGCGCAACATATTTGAGGGAGTCCATGCAAAAACATTAGCATTATCTTAAAGAAATTTGATTATGTCTTGACAGATGTTTGCTGGTAAAGGACTCCCTATCTTTTTAGTCTTTTATGGATTGTCCATAAGTTGAACTTCTTCTACTTCTTTTTAAGCATTCTCGATGCCGTTAGACTACTTCTCTAGGTTAGCCTCAATCTAAAAAACTTTTTCGTACCGAAGCCTCATAAATATAAAGATTTAGCCAGTTGTTGGTCTCCTTTGCATACTTTGACTCCAATAAGAGTAGGGAATTTTACCTTGAGATGTGCTGTTGAGGGGACCATGCCTAATAGATGCTAGAGGGTTGGCCCATAACCATATTATAAGGAGACTAGCACTTAACAACAAGGAAATCCACCTTGTCCTCTACAATGTTCTCATCATCTCCAATACGAATCAAAACGGAAATAACTTCAGTGACTCGTACGAGTTGATTATTAAAGCATACAAATTGTAGTTGGAAGATCTCAATTATACCTTAATCTTTAGCTTCATTTGGTTAAAAGCATGTTGGAAAACAATGTTTATCGAACTCTTAATGTCAACTAAGATCTTTTTTACCTTGAAGTTGGCAATTCTTGCACTAATCACTAGTACGTCATTGTAGGGCCTTTACATGCCTTCAATATCCTCCTCTATGAAAGAGTTGGAATTGTCAACCTTGACTTCTTTGTCTTACACATTGTAAACATGTTGCACGGCGATAGTCAAGCTCGATGAGTTAAACTAGCCTAAGGTGGAACAATAGTGTCTATTACACCATTTGAAGCTTTATTGTTACCTTAATCCCTTACATCTCTCTTAGGTTGAGGAGGCCGCTCTATATTTTCTTGCTCGTCTCTTCGCCTTTACATTGGTTGCTTGATATTCTTGGTACCATGAATGAGGAACTTGCTCAAATATCTTTGTTGAATCGCATCTTTGATTGTGTTCTTGAGTTGAATACATTCATTAGTATTATGGCCTCTATTGTGATGAAAATCACAATATTTTTTTGAATTTCTACGTAATGGGTTTCCTTACATCCATTCTAGCTACTACAACTAATGTACTGCTGACCACTAGTCCTCTCACCCGTGCGCACCTTCAAAGCCTTCAATCACTCGCTATAAGAATTCTCTCTAATAAGCTTGCTAAGAATGAGGCACAGTTTACAAGAGAATGGTAGAAGAACTCCTTGAGGGCTCATCTCGGCCATACCGAATGTTGAGGCCAAGGACCTTAGTCATACAACACTGTACTTATCACCCGAACCCCTTTTGTGCTAAGGCTGAAGTACTGAGTGCTAAGGCCTACTTGTTGAGTGATGAGATCCCCTTTACGTTGACCCCTGCTCTTCAACCTACTATCTCTATTACTTCTAGATGGCGATGCTTACACTTGATGCTAATATGGAACCAATATCTCATTGCCACCTATCCTTTCACCTAACACTGTATTATTTTTCCCTTTTTTTCATTTGTCCAATTTACCCCTTTTATATGTATTAGGAATCTTGTTCCATGAACGCCTTTTTGTAATTTTCTTTGTTTGTAATATTACCTTAAGGACTTTCCACACAAGTATTAAATATACTTGTTCTTATGAGATATTCCTCTCCAAGTCTATTTTCATACACTCTTATTTAATATTGCCAAGTAACTCAAGATTAGTGGCAGGTGAACCTTGGCATTAGCTTATGCTTTACATTAAGTGAAGTGCCGAGTTGTATTGTATTCATAGGTGTTTAGCTACTATATTCTGTTTGTCAATCTACCCATACTATTTTTTTTTTATATTTCAAAGGAACCATTGGTTCTTATTTCTAATGGTAAGCCCTAGTGATAATTGCGCTCCTAGGCATATCATATAATTCCTGGTATCAGAGCTTAAGGTTGTAACCAAGAGTTGTGTTGCGATAGTTTCTACTAGTCTATTGCTTGTTATACTTTGTTTTCATTTGGAAGAATAGAGCAAGTTGCAGTTCACTATTCAATTGGTATATTATGTGAGTGTAGGAATTCTTGTATAAAGAGTGTTTTCTAAAGCTTTGTATTGAGGATGTCGAATCCTAGTGTTCAATGAGAGGTTAACAATGCTGAGAGTGATGCTCATGGTCATAGTTGTGTTACCTAACAAACACCATGTACTACTAATGAGAAAATACAAGATCTTGCCACTATTGTGGCTAATCTTGCAATCTCGGTGCAAAGAGTCTTAGAGACTAAGTCGTGAGAGAGAGTTGTCATTGAACAAGGCTAGGAAATGAGAGATAGGCCAAGACGATAGATGAATGAATAGCAAGCTCCATAACTTATTCTTATGAACTAAGTACTACCTCATCGTGCTGATGGAGTTGCAAGAAGGAGACTTAAGTTAGATAAAGTCAAGTAGTATGAAGAGGAGGAGGAGCAATGTGTTGGGATAGACAAATGTAAGCTTAGAGTTTTTAAGGGAGCTAAGCATGTCAAGGTATAAATTTCAAGCTTTAACAAATTTGGTAGTGCTGATGACTACTTAGATTGGGAGGAAAAGATAAAAAAGATGTTTGACTTCTATGACTATAAGGATGCTATTTGTATTAGAATAGCTGCATTAGAGTTTTTTGGACATTCAACAATGTGGTGGAAAAAGTTGCAGAATACATGCCATGTGATTCGGATGTGGAATGAAATGAAGAGAGTTATGAGAAACCGCTTTGTTCTAAAGTACTATGAACAAGACACCTTTCGACGCCTCTAAGATTTGAAGCAAGGTAGCAAGTCAGTAGATGAATATGTACGGGAATTTTGATTGCTGATGATTCGATGTAATGTCGATGAACCCGAAACCCAAACCATAGCTCAATTCATTTCTTGGCTCAGGATTGAGATTGGTCATATTGTGGAGCTATATAGACTTGGGAATCTAGATGAAGCCATCCAAGTGGTACAAAAGGTTAAGAGGTAGAGGCAGAGGCAGAGCTAGATTACCCAACTTAGATTGTTGAGCTGAAATAGCATGCTAAGCCGACTGGAATATGGCTAAACACCAAACAATTCCGAGGTAGACCATTGAGGGTAAGTGTCGAGCCAACTTGAAGAGGGTCGAGGAACTTGAGGTTCAAAGAGACCAAGGTTAGAGCTTAGGAAGGAAGACTTGAGAGATCAAATGCTTTAAATGTCTCGGTTATGGATATGTGGCTCGTTAGTGTTCGAACTGACGTGTCATGACGATTAAGAGAGATAAACCTCAATTCAAAGTGGAGAGTGCTAGTAAAGGAGAGGAGGAAGTGGAAGTTAGCCTAATGTTAGAGGAGCTTCAGGAAGACCCTGATGCCCTTACACCTCTTGAAGCATGAGTTGAGTACTATTTTGTTGCGTGTCGATCTCTCAACACTTTTATGGTTGATAAGAATGCGCAAAGGGAGAATCCTTTACACACGAATTGTTGAGTGAATGGCAAGCTATGTGCCTTGATCATTGATGAAGGAAGTTGTACCAATGTTATAGCATAAGGAGTAGTTAAGGCCATGAAGTTGTTAACCTTACATTGTTGAGAAGGTTAGAGTACCAATTGCTGAGTAGGTTAGAGTACCAGTTGCCATTTGTGATAGGTATAAGGAAGAGGTGTTGTGTAACGTCCATCCCATATACGCTTCACACATCTTACTTGGTTGACCCTAGCTGTTTGACTTGAGGTTATTACATGATGGGTATAGGAACACCTACATGTTCCAAAAGGATGGGAAGAAGGTTCTACTGACCCTTAGAAGTCCTAAGGAAGTCTATGAGGCATAAGATAAGGCTGCTAGATCACTACAATAGAAGTCCTTACTAATTTCCCGAGCTTAATTTACCCGTGAGGTCAAGGGCAAGGAGTATGTGCTCCTTTTAGTCATAAAACTTTTGAAGTTGAGAGAAGGCAAAAGCTTACCTGCCGAAGTGCAGATAATACTATAGCAATATACCGACCTATATCCTACTAAGATACCAAAATGCTTACTACCTTTAAGAGGCATTGAACATTTCATTAACCTTTAGTTAGGAGCTGTGCTGCTGAATTGACCTGCTTATAGGCTCAATCTTAAGCAAGCAGTCGAGCTGAAGAAACAAATAGGGTAGTTGGTGGATCGTAGATATGTTTGTGAGAGTATGAGCCCCAGTGTCGTACCAACTATACTAATGCTGAAGAAGGATGGGTCATTGAGAATATACATCGACAGCCGAGCTATCAATAAGATTACTATTAAATACCGATACCCGATCCCACAACTTAATGACATGATGTGTTATATGGTACTCACATCTTTTCAAAGATTGACCTAAAAAGTGGCTATCATCAAATACAAATGAGGCCTGGTGATGAATGGAAAACTGCTTTCAAAACAAAGGACAGTTTATTCGAATGGTTGGTCATGCTCTTTGGTTTGACGAATATGCAGAGTACTTTTATATGGCTTATGAATCATATCTTGAGGACATTGATTGGCAAATGTGTAGTGGTTTATTTTGATAACATTTCGGTTTACAGTGTTTATCTCTTCTCCCATATTAGACCAATATTCAACATTCTTCATGCTAAGAGATTATTTGGTAACTTAAAGAAATACGTATTCTACTAGAGCGAGTTTGTCTTCCTTGGGTATGTTGTTTCAGAGGGAGGAGTCCGAGTTAATGACAAGAAAGTTAAAGCTATACTTGAGTGGGCTACACTAACTAATGTTATTGAAGTCAAGAGCTTCCATGGTCTGGCTTCATTCTATTGGAGATTCATTTGAAACTTCAGTTCCGTAATAGTACTATTAACCAAACTGACTAAGAAGAACTCTGAGTTTAAGTGGTTAGAGAAAGCTCAAAAGAGTTTTGAAGATGTAAACTCTAAATTGATATCTACTTTAATGCTTACCCTGTTGGATTTCGAGAAAGTTTTAGAGGTAGAATGTGATGCGTCTGGAGTTAGCATTGATGCTGTCCTTATGCAAGAGCATCGACCCATCACCTATTCCAGCAAGAAAGTTAGAGGAGCTACCCTAAATTACTTAGCATATGGCAAGGAGTTTTATACCCTTGTCCAGATACTGTAGAACTAGCAGCATTGCTTGTTGCTAAGAGAATTCATCATTTACTTAGATCATGAATCTCTCAAATATCTTCGAGGGCAACAAAGACTTTCTCAGCATCGTGCCAAATGGGTTGAATTCTTGGACTCCTTCTATTATATCATCTAATATAAGAAAGGGAGCACCAATACTATAGGCAATGCTCTTTCTCGTTGTCATAGCCTCATTACTACAATTCAAGCAAAGTACTTAGATTTGGCATCTTGCCCAATCGGTATAAGCATGATCAGTATTTTAGGCCCTTAGTAGCTAAGTGCAACATTGGAAGAGTTTTAGATGGGTTCTACTTGAGCTAAGGGTTCCTAATGAAGGGTAAATAAGTTCAAGTGTAGAGTAGTTCGGTTAGAGAGCTACTTGTCCAAGAAGCTCATGTTGGTGGCTTAGCTGGCCATTTTAGAGAAAAGAGGACAGCTAAAATATTGAAAGAACATTTCTACTAGCTAGGGATAATGAAGGATGTACGCTAAATTCTTAAGAGGTGTGAAGTGTGTAAACATATGAAAGAAGGGCGAAAGCCATATAGAAAGTACACACCCTTACCCATACCTGAGCGCTCATGGACTGACCTTAGCATGGATTTCATGCTCGTCCTTCTCTGAGCACCGAGAAGACATGACTCAATTATGGTGGTGGTCGATCGATTCAGTAAGATGAGCCACTTCATTCCTTGCCACAAAACTAATGATGCTTTATTTGTCACTAACATCTTTTTGTAGGAAATTATGTGATTGCATGGAGTATCGAGAAGTATTGTATTTGACCATGACTTAAAATTCATGAGTTTCTTCTAGAAAACCTTACAGAGGAAACTTAGCACTAAGCTTATGTATAGTACTTCTTGCTACCCTCAGACAGACGACTAAATTGAAGTAGTAAATAGGATAATCGGCAACATCCTGTGAGCAGCTGTTAGGAAGGACTTATATGATTGGGACCTATTCCTACTTGTCGTTGCGTTCACTTACGAAGGATCAGCTCATAGCTCGATGAGAAGATCACCTTTTGAGGTCATCTATGGACTTAACTCGAACTTACCCCTAGATATGGCTGTTAGTATGAACATTCAATGGGAAAGTTAATTTGGCTTACAGCACGTCGAGGAATTCCAAAAGTTGCATCAAAAGGTTACCAATCAACTAGTACAAACTATAGCTTAACAGAAGGAGCAAGGAAGCCGAGGAAGGAGACGAATAGCTTACAACCCCGGAGACCTTGTTTGGGTTTACCTTAGTAAGGAACGTTTCCTAAGGAGGAGAATGAACAAGCTTTCCCCTAGATTAGACAGACCTTTTAAGATCCTTAAGCATATCAACGATAATGCATATGAGCTTGAGCTGCCTAATGAGTACGGTGTATCTACTACTTTTAATGTGGCTAACCTGACACCCTATATACTTGATCAGGAAGAGAGCCAAGATTTGAGGGCAAATCTTCAACAACACTAGGGAACTGATGTATTGCCGACCATTGGTCCTCTCACCCATGCACACCTTCGAGGCCTTCAGTTACTTGCTAGAAGAATTCTCTCTAATCAGCTTGATAATAATGAAGTACAGTTTACAAGAGAATGGTATAAGAACTCCTTAAGGACTCATCTCGGCTATACCTTACTTTGCTAAGCTCTAAGTGCTGAACATTATCTACCAAATGCTGAGGCTTAGGTACCGAGCATTGAGGCCAACTAACTGAGTGCTGAGGCTAAGGACCTTAGTCATACGACACTACACCTATCACCTGGACCCCTTTTGTACTAAGGTCAAGGTACCGAGTGTCGAGGCCCACTTATCGAGTGATGATATCCCCTTCACATTGATTCCTACTCTTTAGCTTGGTATCTCTATTACTTCTATACTTCTAGTATGGAACCAATATCTTACTGCCACCTGTCCTTTTGCCTGACACAGTACTATTTTTCCCTTTTTGTTATTTATCCTATTTACCCCTTTTCATATGTACTAGGAATCTCTTTTCATGAATGCCTTTTTGGAATTTTCTTTATTTGTAATGTTATCCTAGAGACTTACTATAAATAGTCCTATCTCCTTATACTTGAGATTATCTTACATTCTACATAGACATTGAATATACTTGTTCTTGTCAAATATTTCTCTTCAAGTCCATTTTCGTACACTCGTATTTAGTCTTACCGAATAGCTCAAGATTAATGGCGGGTGGATCTTGCATTAACTTATGCGTTACATTAAGTGAAATGCTAAGTCGTATGATGCTTGTAGGTGAGTTATATCCTTTGAGTAGCCTCATGTTTAACTACTATATTTCTTTCGTTGACCTATCTACACTATTTTCTTTGATATTTCAAAAGACCTATTGGTTCTTATTTCCTATGGTAAGCACTAATGATATTTGTTGTGCACTTCCATCAATATATTGAAAATGGGATGGTTGAATAGGATGTAAACTAAATAGGTTGGGATGCACAACCTCTTTCTTTTGTCGTTGCTTCCCTTTGAAAATTGATTGTCATGTGCACAAGTTGATCTCTCACATTCTTGTTTTTATCATTTTTGCGATCTCTTCTGCTCTAATCGGCCTTACACTGAGCTTTAATATTGTTCTCCTTCCCTATGTATGATGTGGCTTTAGCCTTGAATTTGACCAACATCTTCAGCTTATTCTTTGCTAGAGATCTAAAGAAATCTCCATGCAGTTTGACTCCATCGATTACTACGTTGAGAGAAAAGCTTATCTTTAACTCTTAGATTTGAACCATCTCGGCCATAAACTAAGTTCAATAGTCTCTGATGGATTTGTTAGACCTTAACTTTATGATATTATGGACATATGAGTCCTTAACAAGGAGTTTACTTGCAAGGGAATGTTGTAAGAATACTTCTGCTCAATCCTTGAAACATAAAATAACATTTGGTTTCAAATGTTTAAACCATGTACTCACAACATTCCTTAAAGTCGAAGGGAATTATTGACAAGTTGTGGCATCACTCATGCCATATAGCTTAGCTAAGGTATAGTAGTACCCAAGATTATCCTCTAGGTCTTTCATCCCATTGTACGTTTCAAATTACTGCAACTTAACTTGTCGTTGTATGACTTCCTCCAAGACTCAAGGACAAAAGGGCTCCTTTTGGTTTGAAATTGTCTACTAATTGAAGTAAGGGCACTAACATGAGATGGCCTAACATAGTGTACCGACTACGGTAGTTTTCCTTTGTAAGCCTTCTTAAGAGTAAGGGTCGAAGGTCCAAGTGTCACTCCGACCTACTTTTTGGGTAGTTTGGGGAATCGATTAAATTGATAGAGTTATTGACACTACTATCTTCGTATCCTTAGTTTTGATCTAGTAGACTACTATTACGAAGAAGATTTAAAATCTTGTCTTTTTTATTGTTGAGTTCTTGAGTCTCCTTAGCTAGATCACACAAAGCTACTTCAACTTAACCAAAAGTTGTTAATCAGTGTGCTTACTCCCTCCTTAAAGGTGCTAGGGAGAAGTGCTAGTACTTGCACTTTTAGTTATTCGTGTTTTTGCCACGTGAATAATAGGTTTGAGATAGATGGTTCCAAAATGTTGTTGGTCAATTATTGCATAGAACTTCGGTCCTGTAAAAGTAAGAAAAGAAGGCTAAAGAGAGTGTTGGGGCTAGTCAGCACAGTCACTTTGATGCCTAAGTATGTTGGTGTTCAAGTGAGGAATTAGTGAGTAAGAGAGTTGGGAGTGTTAAAGGGTATAGAGAGTCCTTATAGTGTTTTCATCTCCTTATTTATAAACATTAGTTGGATAACTACTGTAGTGGGCAATCATTGATCATGGACCACGTAGCGGCTTCTTGATTAAGCACATGCCTAAAGAGCAAAAGTAGTGGGTGGTTATGTAATGAAGTCATGTAGAAACTCAACTGTCCATACTACTTTTCAAATTCAAAGTAGTTAAGTGGGCAAGCTAAGCTCTAAGTCCCATCAAACAAGCCAGGCCCAGCTCATTAATTTGTCAGAGCAAGCTGAATCAAAGGACACTTATCAAGTACACAGGGAATTTTATCTTAGTTCACAATCTTATAAAATCTAACTTAAATTATGCTATGGGAATTCATGTTCCTATAATAGTAGTTTCAAGCACAATCTAGTGATCTAAGAGTGCTTCCTTTAAATTTGAGACATAAATAACATGGATTTATTATAAACAAGCAAGAACAATTCAAAAATACCCCCTTCTTCATCCTCATCTCTAGCAAGAACTTCCCATATTCCTCATCCAAACTTCAAGGTTACACTTTTAGGAGAGATTTTTAACCAGTAGTGTGAAAACAACAATTTCCATCACATAAACATTCAAGAATCACTCCTAAAACTAAGAATCATCATACATGTAAGTTTGATACCCTTCAATCGAAACTTAACTAAATAATGCATTTTTTCCAAAAATAACAAGTCAGATAACAAAACTAAGTATAGATTAAGTTCTACATACCTTAGATTTGTTGATTTTGGAAGGAATTTGCACCAAGATAGCAAATGCAATGAGAGAAAGTGAAAGAGTATAGTGTTTTAGAGAGAGGAATAAAGTTTAGAATGAAAGCAAAAGAAAATACCTATGATTTTTAAATCATGGAATGACCATGATGGAGAACATGGGCATGTTCACAGCCATGTTTCTTGTCCTAATATGTGAACTTACCTTGAAGAATGATAACGAGCAAGGATTATAGGCTTAATCTTCATTGTAATCTTCTTGGCCTACAATTTGTAGCTTTTTCTTCATTTTCAATTCATCATCGGGATGAACTTTGGGCATGTGTCCCTTTGATTCTTGAATCCAAAATTTTGTGAATTTCTTTGTTTCTCCACTTGAAAGCACTCTTTAGTTGATAAAAAATGCAATAAATTAAGTTGCCAAAGATCAAATTTTCATTGAAATACATCTTATTGGAAACAATAATTGCTTTTGAAGATAAAAATCACTTGTAACTTCAATAATTGACTGCTTTAATGGGATAGGAAATTGTCCATGTAAGAAAACAAACTGATAACAAAAAGACTTAGACTTAACCCAAACAATTAAATTCAAAACAATGATTATTCAAATGAAATCCAAACAAAAAATAACTTAGCTTACCTCTTAAGTAGTGCTGTTGTTTACCATTTTTGGCTCAACAATCTCATCCTTCCTTCAATTTTGCTTAAATCCCACAAGTGTCAGATTTATTTTAGCATTTCCTGCCAATCTCTCTCATAGCCATTCCATGATAGTTATTCAAATTGATTCTCCAAATTTCTTAGTGACACCTTTGTATTCTTGATCGTAGCTTTCGTAGCTTGAAATCGAGCATGTTCAACACATCTTGAAAGTTGGGGTTCCTATTTTAAGCTTACACATTCTTGTTTTGCTACTACTATTGGCCTCCTCACAAGAAATCGGGATGATTTCTCCAACCTAGATTATAAGTATTATCGAAAGGATTATTTTGCAGTCTATTAGTAAGAAAATTAACCTTTCTCAAGCCAATTTGTGTCTCTCTTACAACACATTTATTGATTTCATTAGTCCTTTAATCTTCTTACTTAGATTCTTAACTTGAGCTATCAAAGTAGTGATAGAATCAACATCAAATTTTTCAACTACTTTTGCCTTAGCTCTCACATTATCCCATTGAGAATTGTTCATGACCATGCTTTATATCAGCTTTTGAGCTTCATCTAGTATCTTAGTGCTTAAAGTGCCTCCAATTATGGTATCAATCATCTACCTAATAGGATAATTGAGACCATTATAACAAGTCTAAATTTGTATACATAAAGGTAAACCATGATGTGGACAATACCTAAGCAAATCCTTAAACCTCCCCTAAGTGTCATACAACATTCTCCATCAATTTGAGCATATGATGATATGTTGTTCTAGAACTTGGTTGTTCTAATAGGTGGAAAGCATTTCCTTAGGAACTTCTCAACCAAATCTTCCTATGTAATGATCCTTTAAGAAGCCAATTGAGTTATTGCTTAGCGTTACCTTTAAGCGAGAATGGAAATAATCAAAGGCTAATGGCAACATCTATGACCCCATTAATTTTGAAAGTGTCATATATTTCTAGAGAACTCAAGGTGTAGTTGTTCGGATCTTCATCAAGTAAGCCATCAAATTGAATAAACTGCTACAACATCTAAATCATGTTTGGTTGAATTTAGAAATTGGTTGCTTAGATTGCAAGTCTGGTAATACTGGACTCAACTTCAGTTTCTTTTTGGTGTACTCCATCATAGTCTTATTGACATCCTCATTGTTTAAAGCCATGTCTTTGATTTATTCTTCTTCTAAATGTCTCTCTTCTTCTTCCTTGAATTGAATTAGTGGACCTTGGTTTATCAACTCTACTACCCCATGCTGTCTCCGATATAAAAGACAAGCAGTCTTCTCATTTTCAAGATCGAATTCAACAAGATCTGTTGATAACACTTAATTAACATACATATTTTAGGGTGACTTTATGTGATTTCGTATATTAATCAAGTTAATTTTATAATAATTTGAAGCTTAACTCATTTAAATTTCATCCTCAAGGATTTTGGAAGCATCTAATGAATTTTTGAAGATCTTATCAAGTTTTGGAGCTCAATTGAAAAAAAAGCATTGATCAAGGAATTGAAGTAGAAAAATTTTAAGCAAGAAATAAAGTGTAGGGAAGACCATGTGTGAAAACCACAACCGCAATCCCTAGATGTAAACCTCTCATAATCAATTTCTTTCAAAATTTGAAGATTTCAAATAAAGTACAAGACTATGCCCCAACTCGATGGTCGTAATCATAGGGCATAGTGATTTTATAATTTGTGAATTTTCCATTTTTCTCAAGTTTATTTTTTATTTTTTTATTTTTTGTAAATCTCCAACTCTTATAAATAGGTATCTAGACTTAGGTTTGTAGCAAAAGCCCCTTTGAAGTAGAGTTAGTAGGGTAAAATAATAGAGGTTCCTCTACTTTTCTTGTTTTCTTTTCTTTACCATGTTGTTACTTTAATTTTCTTAGTAAACTGTTATTGAACCCTATTTTCTATTGTAACTCTTGATACTTTTATCAATATTATTATTTCAATCTATAATATTTACGTATTAATATCTAATTGTATTGTTTTATTTTATTCTTTAATTCAATTTTACTAGTGATTAAATTATGGCATGAGCCTGCTATAAAGTTCACAAGTTCCGATAGTATGAAAAATTAGTACAATTAGACAAAATTGGCTTACTAAAATGTTTAGTAGTTTAGTTTTTCTAGATTAGGACAACCTAATAGTAAGATTCAAGGGTTTAATGCAATTATGGGATATTCTATTGCAGAACGATTCAAGTAGGGTATACTCTAGATTAGGAATTAATTAGAGATACAAGTTCGATTAGTTCAAAATAGGAATCTTTACAGTCTAATATCGTAATTGAGGCTGAAAAGTCCTTTAGAATTGGATAGTAAATAACATGAAGATTTACTTAGGAACAAGCTTTCTTCCTTATTCTAATTATTTGTAGTTATTTTTCTGTTATTTTAATTGTTATTTTTTTATTCTTGCATCTTTATTTATTCTATTGTCATTATTTTATTAATTATTCTATTATACCTTTACTATCACGACCCAACGGTACCATTGTTGTGGTAGGTCGCCATGTACTGTATAAAGGTCTACTATTAACCTCCTTATTGATTGTAGGCCTTTCATACGGCACATAAGGCTCCTTCTACTATACGTTACTACTAAGCTTATAAATAAGTAATATAGAGTAATTTACTAAGATTAACTTTTTAAGACATACATTAATCAAGTAAACGTGTAAACTCGTTACGTTCCACACCAAAAGAATATTATAAACCAATGTAGTTCATAATAAGAACTGCATCATAAACTTTAAACTATATTATGAATAAAATAAAAGTAAATAACTATTTACAAAAACTTCTACAAAATCTCCTCTACGTTCCTTGATTGCTCCAACCGATCTCTACACGAGACTCACTACAGGCATGCTTCGGCTTGGATTAACGAAGAGGTTCTCTTGCAACAAAAGGAATCTATCGGGGTGTAAGCTTAAGCTTAGTGAGATAAATACTCTCATCAATACTGCATAGTAGAAATTTATTAGATGCACAATCATATGAATGCATGAACAATTAGTATGCTAAACAACACATGCAATAGCTTAGGAATTGCATATGACTTAGAATTACGCCCCCTGTAGTCGGGGTTTAGAGATAATTAACCAACTCAAACCAAAATCCAGATTCTAGACCTTAGGTTTTATTTTATTTGCACTATTATGCTTAAGCCAAAATAAAACTATATATATATGTATATACTTTCTTTATCGAATAACAAATCATATTTTTAAAATCCTAAGTCTAGTAGTATGGTGGCCTCCGCAATTCACAAATACACGCCCTAAGCAGAAGCTACAAGACACGGCCCCTCGCCGACGGTTGGCATCTCTCGGTGCCTAGTAAGCCTATCAGCTTAGGACAAAGACTCAATGAAATGATGACATAGCTAGTGCCTAATCTTACAGGAGGCCCTCCTCTTATGAGTCTCTTCCCATCTTTTGTGTGAAGCGGCAGTCAATGTTATCTGAATGTAATTATGGAAAATGCATTATCCATTTAATTTCTTAATCGTATAAGTAGTTAACCCAATTTTCAAGGTGATCAAATAATTTCATTCCATATAATCGCACGTATAAATTATCACAACAATTCCCATTATTATGTAATTAACAAGCCATAGCATTTAGTTTACAAATTCATACACATGCATTTCCCATATCCCACAAGCATCTAAATTTATATATATAAGTTTAAGTGCATCTATTCTACAAGCAAGATCAAGTAAAGAGTTATTGGGAATTTACTTACTCTGCCATGTGGGTTAGTCAAAGTAGTCTAGGGGCAGGTCAACCCCGAATGTGGGGTCCCCTGGTCATCGAAATCATAATACTATAAGGGATTGAAATAAAACTTAGGAAACTAAGATAAAACCCCTAAAGTTATACTCTTGACTAGTTTTCGTATTTTTCTCGGTTTTACTTAAAAATTCAATCATGCATAACTTTCTCATTTTAAATTCAATTTTCATGATCTTATAGTCAATATTCATCATTTTTTAGTGTAATTTAACGTAGTGAGGTTAGATTTTTGAGGTGAGGCACATAAATCTATCCATAGGTTAGAACAGTAGTGGTCCTCATGAGTTAGAGTGTTTTTGGGTCTTGTTTGATTAATAGGTTTTTTGATAACTTGGCAATCCCATTGGGCTTAGGATTAAGATTTCATTTTAAGCTCAAAATACTCCTTGAGGTTAGATTTACAACTTTGATTTACACTCTTAAGGCTAACAACCACTTCCTGGGCTCTGAAGTAGGCTTAAGTTGTCAAAAGAGCCTATTTTTTATTCAACTCAAAGATGGTCACTTTCTTGGGCTTAGGGAATATTTTGTGGGTTTCTTGAAGGTCTTAAAACAACTCTTATTGGTGTGTCAAGTTACTGATCAGAAACTTAAGGGTGGTTCAACTTAACATTTGAGGCCTGTTTTGAAAGTTTTAAGCTCGGTTTTGAGTTTTAAGCTTAATATACTTATCATACTTGCCATGGTTGGTTTTCTCACTTTGTTTACTTACTTTTATCATATTTTTAAGTATCTTTTAAGGATGTTCCAGATCTGCTTGGTTTGAGTATGAGGGCTTCCAACTTGTTTCATAATTTTCTTACGTTTAGGCATTAGATCATGAACTTAAGCTACTTATATTCAAATCTTAACTTGACTTCTTTTCAATGAGAGGATTATTTGACTCATACTTTTCATAAAAATTATAGATCTCATACTTATTATAACTTCCATATCATAGTTCATATCTCACAAAGTTGGTTTCCTCATAAAACTTCATGTGATGGATTTTTCCTTAACCTAAGCCTAGATTTGAGCATGTTTAACTTAATAGAAGTAAAATCAACACCCAAATGACCTTTGAATCTTCATGTCCAGCATGTTTCTTTTTCGTTCAAGTTCTCATTTCAAGATTCTCTCAACTTAAAATCTTCTATTCAAAGTGTTAAATAAGTATCTAACTTTACATGCTCATATTTCAACTTTATGTAAGGGTTTGATGAGTTCGTTTCTTAGAATAGTCTTAGATATTATACCAACTTATGATCATACTCATATCTTCAAGAAGTCATAGTCTCCTAACATGAATACTATCCTACTAGCACAAAGAAACACTTACTTGTCCACAAAGCAAAAGTATGGGGGTTGTGGAACTAAGGTTCCACTTATGCTCATTATATTACTTCCTCCTTTTACACCTTTTTTTTGAAACCTGAGTTATGATCTTTTGAGGTGGGGTTTATGGAGTGTTTTAAGGATCCTAAAGAAGCTTTGAATGTTAGAAAAGAAAGACACAAGAAAAAGTTGAAAGTGCAGTGAGTGGAAGCTTGGAAGTGGTGGTAAAGTTGATTTTGTGGGGTATGAGTGTTTCTTCTTTTGGGTTGATTTCAAGTGAGAGAAAAAGGAAGTGAAAATGAAATTGAAAGTGAGAGAAAATGATGAAAGAGTGACTGGTTGGGAATGGGGTGATTGTGTGTTTAAGAAGCTTGATTTTGTTATCTTGTAGCATACACAAAAGTTAACAATTGTAACTATTGATGATATAAGCATTAAGAGGTGAATAGTGGAGTGTAAAATAAAGTGATTGATGTATGAAAGACAAGAGTATGCTGCCCCGCCCCCCCCCCCCCCCCCTTTGCTAACTTGTACAAACCAGCCATTGGGTGTCCTTTGGGGCATGGAATTGTCTTGTCTCATTTATTAAAGTTAAACATGTGAAATCTTGTGATAATTTATCCATATATAGTATAAGTGAATGGGTGATAAGGAAAGTGTCTTATCACTAGATTTTGATAAGTTATCAATTGATAAATGATTTCAACTTTCAATTGAACTTTCAATTGATAAGTCATCTAAGGTGCTTGGTTGGTCTACTTATTTATATGTAAGGCTTAGGCATGAAGATAAAAGCATTATTTTATAGAAAATTGTTTTAGGATTTACTTCTTGAATTATTTTGTAAATTATGATTCAATTCTTATAAAATTATGAAATTTTCTAGAGTTGAATGAAATTATTCAAATTAAATTATCAATTAGTCACTTAGGGTTAAAAGTCTTTAATTGTTTTAGGGTTTAGGGTTTTTGGGTAACTTTAGAGTTCGTAGTTTTTCAAGTTCGGGTTTTATCGATAATAGGCTTTCGAATTAGAAAAGTAAGTTCGTTTCTAATTGTAAACTTGAGTTCTTAGATTAGTTGATCCTTGAGAGCGTTTGGGAAGTACTCTTAGTCAAATTATAAGCCCGCCAAAAGTAGGGTTTACATTTACTGTATAGGTTAGATAATTGGGAGATTCTAGGGAAACTATTGTTAATCAATTAAGTTTTACTCACATGTATGGTTCTTCGTAAGATTGACACTCGAACTCAAATTTGATTCTATATTATAGCTTGACTAGGTGCATTTACCTATGCTATATGCCACATTGTAATCAAATTTTTGCCGTTGTTGCTAGGAAGCCAATAAAGTAAACTAATTGGGATATTAGCAAAAACCTTGATTTTCTAGTTATTTTGATATTTTTCTTTGTTAACTTGCTTATAATTTCTAAATTATTTTAGTTTATGACTAGGAGTAGTAGTAAGAATCTTATGGAATTTGATATAGAAATTGAAAGAACTTCATACTACCTTCATAAAAGAGTTCATAAAGCAGTGGATCTTATCAATCAAGGTTAACCACTCCATCTTAAAGAAGAATCAAAAGAAAATTTAGAAGAGGAATAAGAATTTGACAACATGGCAATGAATAACGACAAAGCTAACAAAACCCTGATGGAATTTACTAAGTCCAAGGCGATTAGAGTTGAATCTAATATCACTAAACTAGTAGTATAGGTGACAAATTTCCAAATCCATCCAAACGTGATCCAAATGGTGCAACAATTCATTCAATTTGATGGATTTGCATGTGAGGACCCAAAGAACCACATTTCAAGCTTTCTAGAGATCTATCACACTTTCAAAATCAATAGTATCATAGATGATGCGGTGAGATTAAGACTGTTTCCATTCTCCTTGTAAGATAAGGCCAAACAATGGCTTAATTCACTTCCTAGACGATTTATCACCAACTAAGAAGATCTAGTTGAAAAGTTTTTAGGGAAATAGTTTCCACTTGCTAAGATGAAAAAAATTAGGAATGATATTTCTTCTCATGTTCAAATTGATGGTAAAACCCTTTATGACACTTAGGAAAGGTTTAAAGAATTCCTGAGGCAATGCTTACATCATTGATTACCTCTATGGATGTAAATCCAAATGTTTTATAACAGGCTCGATTATCTTACTTATCAAATCATTGATGTCACAACTGGAGGTACTTTGAGTACTAAGACACAAAATGGTGCCTAAAAGTTGATTGGCGATATGGCCATGAAAGACTCATAGTGGGATAATGTAAGATATAAGGTCAAGGTGATTGGAAAATTTGAGGTGGACTCAATTACTACACTAATAGCTCAAGTTAAGAACCTAAGTAAGCAAATTGAAGGGTCAATGAAGGCAATGGATGTAGTGTAAGGTAAACCGTTAGCTGAGATAGATGATAATTTTATTGCTAACAGAGCTCAGAATAATGCTTTAAGTAACACATACAATCCAAGTTAGCGAAATCACACAAATTTCTCTTAGGGAGGTCAAGAGTAGCAACAAAACAAAAATGCATAACCTTAGAATAGGGCCCCTAGTGTTGAAGAATTGCTTAACAAGTTCATGCAAAGTTCATATGCTCATTTTCAAGCCATAGAAGTTGCACTCAGAAACACTGAAGCATGTCTCAAAAATTTGGAGAGCTAACTTAGACAATTAGCTAGAATCATCACAGAAAGGCAATAAGGAAGCTTGTCTAGAAACACTGGACCAAACCTAGACTAGCGGGTTTAGAACCAAATTAAGGGAATGATTTAATTGTCGAGCCAACAATGTTAAACAGTAATGCTTTTGGGAAGCAACCCAAGTTTTGTTTCATTTCAAATGTTATTTTATTTATTATTGTTTTGTCTTAGTTAATTCAAGTATCGAGTCTTTGGAATGTTAATTAGTGGTTTTCCCTTACATTGAACAATTTGATTTCCTCAAAAATAGATGTTGGAATGTTTATTTACGCAATAAGTGGTCAATAAATTTTGTCTCTAATGGAGTTGTTCTCCTTTGATCTAATTTTGTGATTTAGTTCACCCTATTATTGAATTTTTAGGACAAATTTCAAAGAAAGAATCAAAGGAATCAACAAATTTAGATTTAGTAGTTAAAGGAGAACATGGTCAAAGTTTATGCCTATGATCCTTTTGTAATTTAGTTTCAAGGAAGTGGACAAAATTCAAGCTAAGAGAACCACGACCAAGATGATGCCTATGATCCTTGCCTTTGGTTACAACAAAATTGATAGATTGTAAAATAGGCTAAGGACCATGACTACACTCTACAGCCATGATCCTTAACCATAGACATGCTCAAATTTGAAGACCATGGGCAATCTCCTTCTATTTCATTCTATAATCTACTTCTCTCTTTAAAACTCCACTTTCTTTTTCTTTCTCTCCTTAACCCTTACACTGACAAATCTAAGGTATGTACTTCATTATTCTCTATTTACTTTTCAAGATTTGTCCTTTATTTAGATAAAAATAAAATTTTTAGTTAAGGTTTGATGATGATACTTGCATGTGTAGAAATCTTAGTTTCTAGGTGTAACTTATGAAGGATAATGTGATGAAACATGTTGTGTAGTCTTTATTTGCTTGAAAACGCAATAGAAACACATACTTAGTAGAGATTGAAAAAACAACATTATGAGGGTTATGTTGAATGTTATTGAAGAAAGAGGCAATGATATGGAATTGTTGTTGGCATGTTGTTTATAAAACTCATGTTAGATATATGAGAACTTGTTTTAACTCAAGTTTCTATGCAATTAAATTAATCTATCTCATATGGAAGTGTTTTAAAAACAAGTTTTCATTGTATGATATACGCCATAACTTGTATCAGTAGAGATTGTGAACGAAAATAGGATTTAATTATGAATTGATCATAGAATTTCACTAATTCATGATTAAAAACAAGTCATCATCTCATTATACAAACCATTGATTGCTTGAGTGAATTAGCAACTATTTTCTTAGCATTTCAATTTTAGGAACATGAGTTTGTTATCAATTTGAAATCCTCTTTTGTTGTTGATTCCATAAATATGCCAAGATATAAGCATGTTGCTCGTAAGGCCAGTTCAGGCTCTAGTCCTACTCATCATTGACCTTCAAGGAGTCTTGGCAAAGGAAGCGATATTCGATTATCAAAGAAGAAATTCCATCATTAATTAGGAGGTACTAACTTAGGCATGTTATGATGCTAGAGTTAGAGAATATTTGGAGTTTAGTAGTTGGGATTGGTTGTTGACCATTGACGAGCCATCCTAGAACGAGTTGACTATAGAAGTTTTGAGTACTCTAATGCTAGTGACTAATCAAATAGAAAATGGCACCTAAAATACCATGTACTTTAGATGCAATGGTCAAAGTGTGACCATGCCTTTTGATAGGTTACCAGTTCATCTATGGTTATATTCTAAAAATTTTTTATGTACCATAGAGCTAAGTTATCACAAGGTCTTACTGTAGTGAATCAAATAGTTCGTTCAAAATATTGAAGAAAGCATAAGATGGGGTGGTTCAAAAATTCTAGTAGCTTTGTTAAGCTGCATACCAAATATGATACACCAAGGAACACTACATGACTTAACTCTCACTTGAAATTATGCACAACTAAAAGCTAAGGTACACTTTCCACTAACCTCGAGCTATTAATAAGATTAGATAAGAGTGTAAGAAATGTACTTACAGAGGTTTTCTCACATGAACATAGGAGAATATTCATTAATAGTAAGATAAGATGATTTTGGCTATAAAGGATGTTAGATATCTCTCATATATTTTGATGATAACAAAAAAAAAAAAGAATGCTAATGAATTATCAAGAATGTAGGTATTTAGAAAGTTTTTCATAAATTTTAATGATGCAAATTGAGGTGCATTCATAAACTTATTCAGAAGGTTTGAATTGATTGAAAAAGAGAAAAGTCTAAAAATCTTCAAAGTATTTCAGAAGCTTTTTCAAAAAGAATTGATACGGCACTTTAGAAACTTGTTTAGAGACTTCGAAGAAAAGAAGACTGATGCTCTTCAAAAGGTTATTTAGAAAGTTAGTCTAGAAAAGTAATGTTGAAAATTAACAAAATATCATATTTGAAGTGAACAAGGCCTAACTCTGCTAGATTAGGTGTATTAAAGGAATACACTTAATCCTATTTTACTTAAGATGGAATTAGGAATCCTTGGGGATTATTTAAGTGAACGTCTCTTTAGATAAATCAAGATATATACAAGAATGGACAAGGACAAGGACAAGGTTGATTTTAGATTTTGTGGGATTTCAATTTCAAATCTAAAGCTTATTTAGATATTGCTGATCAAATTATATTTGATCAAGATAAGTTGATAAGGTTAAGTTTAAATTCAAAACTCCAAGATTTTCTCTAAAAATATCTATAGATTATCTTTAATGTTCAAAATGGATAAACATGAAGTTAAGGTAATCTTCAATAAGTTAGCCATAGGAAGATTTTAATATAAAAGAAGAAAGGATTCAAAATGTCAAGCATGTCTTTGAGAAAATAACAATACTTTCGTTACATTTAACTTATAATCAAATTCTACCTTTTGAAAGAGTATAGAAAGTTCCTTAGATATTTCTTCAAAAAGTTGAATCGAAGCGAATTATTCATCAATTGTCATTTCTGTTTTAGTGTGAAATTATTTGAGATTTGTATTGTTGTCCTCACTTGTATTTTGTAAACATTATTTGTTGTTTGAGGGTTGAGAGAAGTTCAATTATACACTGTAGATCTGTAATTAGCCTAGATTGTGAAAGGCTAGATAGGTAAAGCAGAGTGTTGTGAAGTTCATGTGTGACGAATGCTTGTAAACTTCTCATGATTTTGATTTACTAAATCAAGTGAAACGGTACTGGTGAGGGCTAAAGCTTTATAAATCCTTAGTCTGATATTTTCCTTCCTTATTTTTTTAATATTCGTTATTTAATTGTTGTATGTTAAATTATTAAATATCACTGTTCACCAAATTATGTTATTAAGAGGGAAAATTTGCAAGGCATCTTTTTTTTATAGAACTAACTTTCCCTATTAGAAATTTAAGATGGAGGCTTATGTGAAGGCATCAGACTATCAAGTTTGGCAAATTATCTCAATAGGAGATCTTAAAGTTCCAGCCATTGTTACATCAAATGATGATATCACCAAAGCTGAACTCAATTTAAAGGCTAAAATTCACTTTTGATTACTATTGCATGATTAGAATTTTATTTAATTGCTTTATGTGCAACTGCTAAAGATATTTGGGATACTTTGGTGCAAACCTATACCATCAAGAACATAAGAATCAACTCACTAGTTCAACAATATGAAAATTTTCGAATTCTCCATGGTAAAGAAATCAAGGACTCTTTTAGTAGATTTACTGCTATAACTAATGAATTGTCTTATCTTGACAAAACAATTGATAATGCAGATATGGTATGCAAGATGCTAAGGATTCTTCCCAAAATCTGGAATGCAAAGAAAATTGCTATAAAAAAAGCTTATGATTTGAAGAGGCTAACCCTAAGCCAATTGCGTAGCAAACTTATGGCATGTGAAACTGATTTTCTTTAATCAAAGAGTACTTCAAAGGATACAAAAAAGAAGGCTACAGCATTAAAGGCCAAAAAAGTAGAAGTTGATTTAAATAATGATGATGATGATGAAGGGGTTACATAGTTGGCAAGGCATTTGAATAAATTACTTAAGAAAAGAGGTAAAAAAATCATAGTTCTAATAAATTTAAATCTAACAAAAATTGAAATGATGTAGGAAATGGTGCTAAAGAAAAGAAGGAAGTTGTTTGTTACAAATGCAAAAAGATTGGGCACATTAAGTACGAGTGTCCATTGCTTTTGAAAAAGCTTTGTAAATAAGAAAAGGCTTGTTAGTAGCATGGAATGATTTGGACGAGTCAGATTCTAAGGAAGAAGGCTCAGATGATAAAGCTAATGAAGCAAATTTATGTTTGATAGCACGTTTTGAAGTAAGTTTTGAATTTGAATTTGAATTTGATAAATATTATAAACCTGATGATATTTGTGCTGAAATCAGTAAATTGTTAAAAGCACTTTCACAAGCCAATAATAAGATTTCGAAAGTTGAAAATGAAAATAAGACTTTAAAGGATGAAAAACGAGCACTCATTCAAATGAACAAGCTTTTGGTTGATGAAAATGATTTTTTGAAAAATGAATTTAAAGGTTTACATGTTGTAAGAGAAGCTTTAGTAAATGAAAATTTTATTTTGAAAGAAGAGATCAAAAGTTTGAAAAATCATGTGGAGGATTTATCTAAGTCAATAAAAAACACATTTCAAAATTTTGATGAAAATGATAAGTTACAAATGCTAATTTCTAGTCAAAGAATGGATAATTCAAAATTTGGACTTGGTTTCAAATTTGGAGATACCTTTAAAACAAAGAGGGAACTAATGTTTGTTAAATCAAAAAGTGAAAATCAAGAAACATTCAAAGAAAATGATAAAGGAAAAACAATAGAACTTATTAGAAGGTACAATAGACAATATTCTCAAAATAACGATAAGTATTCTTTCAGAGGGTATAACAAAAAGTTGCACAGAGGGTATGTTAGAGACTACTCAAACCAAAACCAAAGGCATACAGTAAGTAACAAGTATGCTTATTCTTCTTCCTATGCATGCTTCTTCTATAACAAGTTGGGTCATATTGAAAAGTATTGCTTTTATAAAAATTGCAAGCTTAATAAAAACTAAGTAAATGCAAATAATATCACGAGCTTGAATTTTAAAGGACCCAAGCTTGTTTAGGTTCCTAAAAATGTCTAATTGTTCTTTTAGTGATTGTAGGTCATGAGGTAAAATGTAATTGGAGATAATTCTTAATCAATAAAGCCTCATTGGAAGTGAAAGTATGATATGAGTGATATAAATGAACTTGGTAATCTTGTTTTATTTTTTATTTTGCTCTTTATGTTTTATACATATTCTATTTCATTATTGATCACAAAAAATAATTAATATCATTTTGAGGGAGATCTCTTTTTCTTAAAAAAAAAAAATTATAAGGAGAGAAAAAAAGATGTTGAAATTTGTTTCTCTTTTAAGAAAAGCATTATTTTATTAAGGGGGAGAAGTTTTATTGTTTATTTTTCCGTTATAATTTTGTTATAAGAAGAATAGCGAGAAATGTTCTTCAATAATTTTTTTTATAAAAATATATGGTTGTTTTCTAATGATAACAAAAAGAGGGAGAGGCTAAAAACAATTAAGTACTAAACATAAGCAAGCAAACTTGACAGCACAATAGTTTGAATAGTATATCATTATTTTCAAATAATGTTTCTTTCTTGCCGTTTATGTTAGACATTGAAACCTTACACATTTTTGGATTTATGTATGTTTTGGTATCGTCAAAAAGGGGGAGAATGTTAGATATCTCTCATGTATTTTGATGATAATAAAAGGAGAAAAATGTTAATGAATCATCAAGAATGTAGGTATTTAGAAAGTTTAAACTTGTAAATTGAGGTGCATTCAAAAACTTATTCAAAAAGTTTGAATTGATTAAAAAAGAGAAAAGTCTGAAAATCTCCAAAGAGTGTTTTAGAAGCTTTTGTAAGAAGAATCGATACAACACTTTAGAAACTTGTTTAGAGATTTTGAAGAAAAGAGGACTAATACTCTTTAGAAGGTTATCTAGAAAGTTAGTTTAGAAAAGTAATGTTGAAAATTAACAAAATATCATATTCAAAGTAAATAAGGCCTAACTCCACTAAATTGGGTGTATTAGGGAAATACACTTAATTCTGTTTTGCTCAAGATGGAATTAGGGATCCTTAGGGATTATTTAAGCGAACATATCTTTGGATAAATCAAGATATATATAAGAATGGATAAGGATAAGGTTGATTTCAGATTTTGTGGGATTTCAATTTCAAATCTAAAGCTTATCTAGATATTGCTGATCAAATTATATCTTATCAAGATAAGTTGATAAGGTTAAGTTTAAATTTAAAACTCTAAGATTTTCTCTAAAAATATCTATTGATTATCTTTAACGTTCAAAATGGATAAACATGAAGTTAAGGTAATCTTCAATAAGTTTGTCGTTGGAAGACTCTAATATAAAAGGAAAAAGGATTCAAAACGTCAAGCATGTCTTTGAGAAAATAACAATACTTTCATTACACTTAACTCATAATCAAATTCTACCTTTTGAAAGAGTATAGAAAGTTTCTCAGATACTTCTTCAAAAAGTTGAACCAAAGCGAATTATTCATCAATTGTCATTTCTATTTTAGTGCGAAATTATTTGAGATTTGTATTGTTGTCCTCACTTGTATTTTGTAAACATTATTTGCTGTTTAAGGGTTGAGAGAAGTTTGATCGTACTTTGTAGATCTATAATTAGCCTAAATTATAGAGAGGTTAAGTTGGCAAAGTAAAGTGTTGTGAAGTCCATGTATGACGAATGTTGGTAAACTTCTTGTGATTTTGATTTAGTGAATTAAGTGGAATGGCACCAGTGAAGTAAATTGGGTCCCCAATAGTAGAGATAGAAGAGAGTGGTAGGTAAAAGGATGAAATTCTATAAAACCTCAACCTGATATTCTCCTTCCTTATTCTTTTATTTTACGTTATTTAATTGTTGTGTGTTGAATTATTAAAATATCACTATTCACAAAATTAAGTTATTAAGAGCAGAAATTTTAATCTACAATGAAAAGTTTTTAAAAAAAGTTCAAAGATATCAATTCAATACCTTCCCCTACCCCCCTCTCCCTTTCCTCTCTCCCCTCTTGATATCTTATACGGGACCAACAAAGGATAAGGGCTTTTTAAAGTATGCCCCTAAGGTTACAAAGAAATGTGTGAAATTACATAAAGGGTAATATAAGGTAAGGAAACCTAATACAATGCTAAAAAGGGTAAATGGGACAAGAGACAAAAGAGAATATAGTATAAATGTTGGAAAAAGTTGGGACAGGTGGTGCATTGCTGTTAAATTCGTAATGAGGGCAATGAGGTGCTGGAGCCAAGCTGTTTAGATGCAAGAATGGGTTAACAAAGAAGGATTGGAAGGTCATAATTAAGGACCTCAACACTAAGTAGGTTAATTGTATGGGAAGGATTGGGAGCTCTACATTTATGCTGGCAACAGAATAGAGTAAGGTGTATCCAAGCTAGCTACATAAAGAGTTCAGCAATAGGCATTCCTAATATTGAAGCTCGTCTTAGGTGAGCTAAGAAGACTGGATTCTTCTTACAATATCTTGTAAGCACCCAACAGAAGCTCAGGTGAAAGGTCTTGAGGTTGGTAGTGCATTAGCTCCTTAAGGTTGTTAAAGATTTACCCTCGAATCTGGTTTAGCCTCCTCTTTGAGTACATATGGCATCAAGTCGACGACACTCCATATCCTTCTAGTAGCTTTAGTTTGTAGGAATTATCCTTGATCTGTTGAAGGATTCTAAATGAGCCATCTGATTTAGCGGATAATTTGCTAGTCCTCTTGGCAGGGAATGTTTCTTTTTACTAAGGTAGATCTAAACTAGATCTCCAAGGTTAAATGTGATGCTTTTACAACCTCTACTACCCTACTCATTTTGTCAGACTATTATCTTATCTAGTTGTTTGGTGACCTTCTTGTATAAACTCTAGAACTCTTCGACTTGTTGCAACCCATATTAGCTTTTTCCTTAGGAAGTTGAGCTAATGATCATTTCTAAGGGAAAAATTAGTTTGATCCCATAGACAACCTTGAAGGGTGATTTTCTTGTAGAACTATAGGAAGAGCTATTGTAAGTGAATACAATAACTAGTAAATATAGGTCTTAATCATGTAAGTTTTTCCCAATTGTAGCTCGAAGCAAATTTTCAATTGTTCTATTCACAACTTTAGTTTAGCCATCTATCTGAGATGACAAAAAGTACTGAACATCAATTTTGTATTGAGCTTCTTTGACAAGGTCCACCAAAAGAAACTCATTAACTTTATATCTTGATATGACACGATGCTCCTTGGAATTGCATGATCTCTTTATAAGAAGAGGTTAGCAATATATAAAGCATCATCAGTTTTATGGCAAGGAATGAAGTGGCTTATTTTGCTAAACTAATTGACCATCACCATGATAGAGTCATGTTTCTGAGCTATTCAAGGTAGTCTAAACATGAATTCCATGCTTTGGTCAATCCAAGGCTCCTTAAGTATAGGTAAAGGTGTGTATTGCCCATATGGTTCTTTCCTTACTTTAGCTTGCTTGCACTCCTCGTACTGTTCTAGAACCTTGTGCACATCCTTCACTATCCCTAGCTAATAGAAATGTTCTTTCAGCGATTTGAGTGTTCTCTTTTCCCTAAAATGACTAGCTAAGCCTTTAGCATTAGCTTCCCTAACTAGTAATTCTTTAGCCAAGCTTATCGACATCTACACATGTCCACCCTTCATCAGAAACTCTTGGTTCAAGTAGATTGCATCTACGACACCTCCATAATTACACTTGATCACTATGGGTCTAAAGTAGGGATCCTATTCATACTGATCAAGAAGGGTACTAAATCTTAAGACTCGTGCTTATAGGCTCTTAATAAGTATATGTCAATGTGATAAGGCATTGACCACATTGTTAAAACTCCCCTTCTTGTACTTGATTACATAGCAGAAGGTTTCCAAGAACTTTACTCATTCGGCATGACATCAGGAGAGTTTCTATTGACCTCACAAGTGTTTAGGGAACTTACGATCCATGTAGGGAATGAATTCTCGAGGTAATAAGTAGTGCTACCAGTTTTGAATAGCTTAGATAAGAGCATAGAACTCTTCATTATATACTTGATAGTTTCAAGCAACACCACTAAGCTTTTTGCTAAAGTACACAACTATTTAGCACTCTTACATAAGGATTGCACCAATGCCAACTCTTAAGGCGTCACACTCTAATTTAAAGATCTTTTCAAGATTGGGTAACGCAAGTACAGGGGTATAACAACTTGGAATTTATCTCTTCAAAACTCTTATCAACCTTGTCAAACCACTTAAACTTTAAATTCTTCCTGGTTAACATAGTTAAAGGTGATGCTATTGAACTAAAGTTCTAGAAAAAGCGTTGAAAAATGAAGCTAGACTATGGAATCTTCTTACATTTGCTACATAGGTCGGTGTAGGCCAATCAAGTATTACTTCAACTTTGTCATCGTCAACATAGATACCTCCATTAGACATAACATATCCGAAGAACATAACCTCACTTTGATAGAACATACATTTCTTCAAGTTGTCGAACAAGTGTTCAACTTGGAGTATATTAAACATAGCTCTTAAGTGCTCAATATGAGATAAGAGGTTAGCACTATATACAAGATGTCATCAAAATATACCACTATGCACTTACCAATTAATGATCTCAAGACATGATTCATGGGTCGCATAAAAGTTCTTGGTACATTAGTAAATCTAAAAGGCGTTACCAACCGCTCAAAAAGACCATCCTTCATTTTGAAAGCTATCTTCCACTTATCTCTTGGTCTTATCCTGACGTAGTGGTAGCCACTCTTCAAATCTAATTTTGAAAAGATCTATGCACCATGTAGTTTGATCAACATGCCATCTAATTAAGGTATTGGAGACCTATATTTGATGGTGACATTGTTGATAGCTCAATTGTCAATGCACATCCACTAAGAGCCATCTTTCTTTGGTGCTAGAACAACAGGTACGACATAAGGGCTCATGCTTTCTCTGACATACCCTTTGTCAATCAACTCATCAACTTATTTCTTGAGCTCAACTAGCTGCTTAGGATTGAGCTTATAAGCAAGTCAATTTGGTAAAGCTGCTTCAAGCTAGAGATCAATTAAGTGCTCAATACCTCTAAGTAGGGATAACACTTAGGGTAGCTCGTCAAGAAATAAGTTAGCATATTCTCAAAGTAAGGCCTGCACATTGGCTGGCAGAGCTTTATCCTCATTCAACTTAAGTAGCCTCCTAACTAGTAGGAAGGCATCTTTAATCTTAACTTCCTTTGAAAATTGAGCTTGAGAAATCACCAAGGACCTTTTTTTATAAGGACTTAGAGATCTTAACTTAGGATTCCCGAACTTCTTTAGGGCTTTTAGGGGTCAATATTACTTTCTTGTCATCCTTCTGGAACATGTAAGTTCCTATGTCTATCGTAAGTACTTTTGATGGGAATTAGCCTCCGACTACATCTAAGCTGAGGCTAACCTGTTTGAAGCCGACGCTAACCCTCCAGAAGAAGATGCCAACCTGTTCTAACCCGAGGCCAAACAGTTCAAGGCTAAAGCTAAACAGCTTTTGCCGAGCTGAGTAATTGATAAAAGACTGAAGGGAAGAAAAGGAGCCACTTAGTAACATGTCTGTCATCTACCGATAAGACAAGAGAGCACACAGTCGAGGACTAGGGACCAAAGAACCACTCGACATGGTCTCGAAAGACTAATACTGATTAATTTTAGCACTCAACAATTATAGGCTAACCTTTCTAGTGTCTTGACCAAATACTGCAAGACTTCGACAACTCCTTCTCGAACCCGTACATCCAACTGCCAACCCCATCCAGTTCGGATGTAACTTCTTCTAAGACATATTAAGTAACTGCAAGCTGACTTTCCTTGTAAAACGCACAGTTTTGTATTCTTATATATGTTTTCCTTTATTTATTTATGAGCCTAATTTTTTAGGGTTTAAAGCCTTATACATTATTTACAGTTTTGCCACTAGGGTTTAGGACTTGTTATAAATAGTAACATCTATAAACATAGATATATAGACATCAATATATGAAATCAGATAGAAAAGTACATTCCTAAGATTGGAATCTTTTCCTTCTTGCATAAGGTTACTCTTGAGCTAGCATTTGCTAAATTATCGAGTATAGATTAAGCTCTTTAATCTCTCCTGTGTTCTTATCGATCATGAGCTTGAGAATGTGGCGGACCCCTTCATTTTGAACTAGTTAGTGAGTTACATCTAACCCTCATTTGAATTTAGAGCAACATTTAGTGTTTGTAAATTGTATCAAACCTTATTTCGAGCTTGAACCCCTGATTGTGTTTGTGTCTTGGTGCGTGATATCCATTCACATTCACCATTGAAACTAACTACCTCACTTCTTGTCTGTCAAACCCATTTGACCCATTCTAAGTTTTTCGAGATCCGATACTATTTCTTCAATCCTTATCATATTGGTATAAGAGCTTTGGGGAGACACGCGTGTTAGTGTTCTTCAAAATTTGATTTGTTGTTTGTACCTCTTTGTTAATCATTGTTCTATAGTATAGTATGTTGTTCATAGTAGTTGTTTGTTAGTAGTGGTAGCTGTAGAAGCTAAATAGTGGTTATTTCTGAGTTATTGTAATTGTGTTTTGTTGTTTGTTTGATTTTCTAGACAATTACTGTACCGGCAAGAATGTCAGAGGATAGTGTCAACAACACTAGTGATAGTCCTCATGAAAGCTTAAGGTGATGTGTTGACAACCTAGAATATTAGATCCAGAATCTTACTGATTTCATCCAAGAGCTTACTAGTTTAGTCAGAGGTTGAAGTAATGGCCGAGAAGAAAGAAGGGTGTGAACACCCACCAGTAGAAGTAATTCCAATGAACTTAACAACAATGAGCGATAGTTGAGAAAAGCTGTCGAGTTAAGGAAAACAGAAAACCCACTTGAGTTGAGAAGAAGAAATGAAAGGAGTGTTGACTCTGAAACAAATTAAGGAGCCCGGAGAAGAGAGCCAAGGCCGAAAAGGGACATGGTCAAGTAGAGCTTTAATAGAAGTAGTCGAACTGAGGTGAATTGACTAGCTGGGAATGCAAGGGATGAACCCCAAGCACCTAGTCAAGGACTTGACAATGTGAAGTTGAAATTGCCGACCTTCAGTAGAAGTAACCGACCTGAAGAATTCCTTAACTAGGTTCCTTGAGTCGAGAAGTTGTTCAAGTGTTACGAGTGTGATGAACGAACAAAGGTTAAGTTCGCATCATTATCCCTTGTTGAGTATGCAAGCCTTTAGTAGGATAAGTTAGTTGCCAAGCGAGATGCTAAAGGAAAAGAGCTAATCAGAACATGGAGGCTTATGAAGAGGTTGATGAATTAGCGCTTCATGCTGACTTACTTCAAGCAAGAGATGTTTCATGCTTTTCAACACCTGAGACAAGGTCGAAATACTATTAAAGAGTATTTGCAAGAGTTTAAGACCTTAAAGATGAGATGTGAGATTGTTGAGCCATAGGACCGCACCATTGCTAAGTTCTTAAGTGGACTCTAAGATGATATTGTCGACATAGTTGAATTATAGCCATTCAACTCTCTAGATGAGCTAATTAATTTAGCATTAAAAGTAGAGAGGCAGAGGACAAGAAGGCATTAGAGGCCGACTGGCCAACCTCAACAAGGCAGCCTTGAGCCTAAGAGGTATGCCGAAAGAAGGTAAGAAAAGAAACAAAGCAAAGAGCTTAGCCGACCAGTCCATACTGAGAAAAAGATTGCTAAGAAATATAATGCATTAGGAAACAAGGCTCAAGAAGTGAAGTGCTTCAAATGCTTAGGCTATGAACACATCGTTTCTCAATGTCTGAATAAAAGGGTCATGGTCTTGAAGGGCGAAGGGCCCAAGGCTTAAATTAAGAGTTAGAGTGACAGGAGTTTGGAAGATAAGCTGGTAGAAGAAGATATCTATCTCGAGGACCTAGACAAACTCTTCTCTACGGTCACACAATTTGACCTAAAGGCTGATCCTAAACAAAGGGAAAATTTATATCACATGCAATGCTTAGTGAATGGGAAGACTTGTTCCCTAGTTATCGATAGAGGTAGCTACACCAACATCATTTCTCTTGAGTTAGTAGAAAAGATGAAATTATCGACCTACCCGTACTCCCAACCTTATGTATAGGTTGAAATGGTATGGTCCATGTGCATAAAAGAACGCAGATCGCATTTAAGGTAGGGCAATATGAGGATGATATTGACTTTGACGTAGTACCTATGATTCCCATAAATCTACTTCTTGGCTGACCATGGGAATTTGATTGGAAAGTGATTCATGATGGATTCCTCAACACTTACATTATTCAAAAGGATGGGAAGAGCTATCTCTTAACCCTTATGAGTATTGAGGAAATCTAAAGACATTCGGCACTTATGGTAAAATGAAAAGGGAGAAGGAGCTTATTTAACATCCCAACCCGAGCTTAACGCTTAACGCTAAGGATGACTTCCTTTTAGACCCACAGTAATAATGGGAATCAACCTCCGACCACATCCAAGTCGAGGTCGACCTGTCTGAAGCCGATGCTGACCCTATAGAAGAAGTTATCGACCTGTTCTAACTCGAAGCCAAATAGTTCAAGGCCGAGGCCAAACAACTTTTGCCGAGGCTAAGCAATTGATAGAAGACTGAGGGGAAAAAAAGGAGCCACTTAGTAACAAGTTTATCATCTACCGATAAGATAAGAGAGCACATAGCCAAGGATTGAGGACCAAATAACCACTTGGTATGGTTTCGAGAGATTAGTGCTACTAATTCTAGCACTCAACAATTACGGGCTGACCTTTCTAGTATCTTTGCTAAAGACTACAAGACATTGGGGACTCCTTCCTGAATCCATACATCCAACTACTAACCCCGTCTGGTTCAGATACTACTTCTTCCAAGACATGCAAAGTAACTGCATGTCGATTTCCTTTGTAAAACGCACAATTTTGTATTCTTATACATGTTTTCCTTTATTTTATTTATGGGCCCAATTCTTTAGTCAAGTCAAGGCATCAAGGTCTTCTTAAAACTACTCCAACAAATGCCTAACATATGTCTCCTCTTCTCCTTCACTTGTACTCTCCACCTCGATTTATAGGGTCCTACCCTTCATGGTCATCACCCATCAATTTGGACATTGGTTAGCAACATGTCCATAGTAAGACATTTAAAACATTTAATTTCCCTGGTCTTCCATCCTAAGCTCTAACCTTAGTCCTTCATAACTTTAAGCTCCTTAGCTTTAACTTTACCTTTGCCATCATCAAGTATGCTCAAAGCTGTGACTACATTGGTCCACCTTGGAATTGTAAGGAGCTCAACCACATTTAAGTCGACTCACCATGCTAAGTTAAGCAGCTTGAGCTCGATTGAGTTGAGTTTGCCTTTACTATTCAACTCGCTAAGCAACAAGTATTGTCTCATCTGAAGTTCCTATCCTCTGTACTTCTACTACGTTTCTAATCTCAAGTCATAAACCAAATATAAATCTCCCGATGGTTTGTGCTTCTAGCTTATTAAATCACATCAAATCATCAATAATTAAACTTTATGAACATACTCATCTATAGATTGGTTGCCTTGCTTAAGCTCTTGAAGACTTCAAAAAGTGTCCTGCTCATATTGTTCAAGGACAAATCTATTCCTTATGACTTGCTTCATTTCATTCCAAGTTTAGATCTTACGTTGTGCTTGTCGATGCATGGCCTGCAATTTCTCCCACCACATTACTACATATCTAGAAAACTCTAAAGTAGCAACTCAAATTTGAATAGCATCTCATAATCATAAAAGGAAAAAATTTTCTCTTGATTCTCTTCCTAGTCCATATACTCATCAACATCTCTTGTTCTAGAGAAGCTCCAAACCTATACTTTAATTTTTTTGGTTCCTTAAGGAGCTCAAAGCTCTCGCTCATCAAACTCAGGACATTGTTCATCCACTTCTTCCCCTTCTTCTTCAACTTCCTCTAACTCTAGTGTCCGTGAAGGAAGCCCTTCAGCTTAGTTAGGTTGTGCTTATGATGCATTCATAGCATCAAGAGCTCTTTCTACACCTTTGGCCTATATTACACACCTTAATCATACTTAACATCCCTTTCTTGTGATCAAGTTTCCACTAGTCTCTATACGGATGCAGCTAAGTTAGTCATAATGGCGTTGAGGTTTTGTATGTATTCATCCATAGTTCGAGGAGTTTGTTCTTCATCACGACCATGACTATGCGCATCATTCTCAGCATCAACAATATCTCCTTATATACTAAGATTCGACATTCTCACAACAAAATTTCAACAAGTTTACAACCTTACAAAAGATTCCACACAACACTACTAAATACTACTTCACATAACTTCAACAACTTACTTTATTTTTAAGTAACGAAAACAAAATACAACAGAGTATTTATATTACTCACAATAAACCAGTTACTATAAACACTTAGCTTTCGATTATAATCTTGAGCTCTGATACTAGGATAATATGATATGCTTAGAGCTAAATTATCATAAGGTTTTACCGTAATGAATCAAATGAGTTCTTTGAAATATTGAAGAAAGCACAAGATGGGGTAATTTAGAAGTTCCGGGAGCTTCATGAAGCTACTCATCAAATACTACACATTGAAGAACACTACACGACTTATCTCTCACTTGATATCACACATAAGTAAAAGCTAAGGTTTACTTGCCCCTGACCTTGAGCTATTGACAAGATTAGATAAGAATGTAAAAAATGTACTTAGAGAGGTTTTCTCGCAAGAACATAAGAGAATATTCATTAATAGTAAGATAAGATGATTTCGGCTACAAAGGATAATGGCTACTTATAATAAGCCCCTAGGGTTACAAAGAGATGCATGAAATTACATAAAGGGTAATACATGGTAAGGAAACCTAGCAAAATGCTAAAAAGGGTAAATGGGACAAAAGACAAAAGGGAATGTAGTATAAATGTTAGAAAAAGCTGGGACAAGTGGTGCATTGCTATTGAATTTGTACTGATGGTAGTGAGGTACTAGAGCCAAGCTGTTTAGCTATAGGAATGAGTCGGTAAAGAAGGATTCAAAGGCTAGAATTAAGGACCTCAGCACTAAGTAAGTTGATTATGCTGTGAGGGATTGGGAGCTCGGTATTTATGTTGGCAATAGAGCAGAGTAGGGTGCATCCGAGCTGGCTATTTAAAGAGTTCAACAGGAAGCCTTCCTAATACTAAAGTTCATCCTAGGTAAGCTAGGAAGACTAGATTCTTCTTACAAAACCTTGCAAGCCCTTAACACAAGCTCTAATGAAGGGTCCTATAGTCAATAGTCCATCAATTTTGTATGATCTCATGAGTATAGGAATCTACCCATAAGCTACCTAAAAGTGGTAGTGATGCCCAGGTGTAGGCAAGGTTGAAATCTAGAGGTGTTTATGATATAGGGAAATCAAAAGCTTCTAAGTTGAGAGATCCAACTCTCAAGGCCATATACTATATATTGTCTAGGAGCATTATAGGTAAGAGATACAATAATGGGGTGGTCAATGAACAAGTCATTTTGTACCTACAAAGCATAGTGAAGCAATGCCCGATAAACCTATCCATTCATATGGCATTCTTTTTCAAGAGTCAAGCCGTTGAAGGCCGATTTGGCCATATTTTTGCAAGTCCCTTCATTACGAAACTAGTGAGGAACATCTACGTTTTTCATGATCTTCTACATATGTGGGTACTTGATCCCCCTGACTCGATCAGCTTTGAATCAATTAAGGCTATGAATCTCCCTTTATTACCATAGGACTCACTACCTGAGCCATCTTAGGAAACGACATCATCTTCATCGTAATACAACTTGGATCCTCTTTAGTAATAGGAAGGATTAAGAGGATAGTACGAAAGTTACTAAAGAGGTAGAAAATTTTGGTACACCATTTCTAATGCACTGAGGCTAAGGTTGATGCACTCCTGGCTCATCATAGCATCCTAACACGACCATCACCACCACTACTAACTCTTGACTCTAATGAAGAGACAAAAGAGGAGATAGTTTTGGAAGAGAACGAAGAGGAGGAGAGCAAGATATGGAAAAGATGAGGATTTTTTTTTTCCCCTTAAAGACTCTACCAAGCATAGTTTTTCCCCCGGTTTTATAAATTAGTCTTCTTTAAACCGACCAATAATAAACCTTACTCATTTAATACTAACTCTCAACTAAGGTTTAAAGAAAACCAGTTCTTTTTATCATTGAAAACATTTTGGAGTTGCGACCTAACCATGGTCGGGAAATATTTTAGGTCAAAACCAAATGGATAGATTTGGCTTTAATTTAGACATTGATTCACGTAGATAAAAAAAATGATTTTAAAGAATAGGCTTTTAAAAAACTAGAGAAACAAGTTCAAGGGTTAGATTCTTTAAACCTTTACGAGTACCATCTACTTTCCAAATTTAGATTTTAATTTCTAAAATCACCTTTCAAGAAAACTATCCTATAAAATGAAAAATTGATCATCAGTTAATTAATTGGATCTTATTGGATAAATTTAAACTAATTTGGAAGAAATCTAAGATTTTTTACTAAATTAAGTAACTATTAGTGGAAAAATCAGTTTTTATTTTTTACCATCACCCTAGAGATGTTTATATACCCATTATTTAGGATTAAACGTAGATAATTCTTTTGATGAAAACTTTAGGTGGGTGAGTTGATTTTAAACTTGAAAGGAAAGTCGAGTTTACATTTTAAGTGGGTTTGGGTTGTATTGAGAAAAGTCCAAAAGGCCTTAAATTGGGGTTTATTTTTAGAAAGTTTTTTCTTTTTTTTTTTGTTTTTCTTTCTTCTTTCTTTCTTTCTTTTTTTCTTCTATTATAATTACATTTTCAAATACATGAGTGCATAAATAAATAAATAAAATGACAAAATAATCGAAAAAGAAAAAGGCTGGACTAAGGACGAACATAGGTTAGATTAGCCTTGTTCAAGTCGGCCAGTTAGCGAGGTAAGTGGCCAAGCTCGAGCAAAATGTTGAATTTGAGGTTCTTGGATGTGAGGAATCTAATGGTGGTAGTGTTTTTCGTCAAAAACCGTTGTAGAAGATGACGTTTCTAGAGAGAAAAACAGAAAAAATTCATATTAAAGAAAGAAAGTGTAGTATATGTACACCTTGAATGGATTCTTGTGATTGTGTGCATTAGAAACAAGGAACAAAACCCCTATTTATAATATAGGTACAAGGGTTAAACTTGGAAGGTCGAGAAAAGTGAATTAAAATGGTGATTTTCTTTAATGGGTTTTGACTCAAAAAATGAATTTTTTCCAATTTTTATGCTTGATTTTTAATGTGGAATTGATTAAATGTAAACAGATTTTTGGGTAAATTCAAAAGTAGGCCATGTGTACTACAAGAATTTGGTGAAATCATGTAAAAAAATCGATCACAAATAGTCTCGAAATGGCCTATGCAAAGAGGGAGAAAGATGAGAAAACGACTAGAAATGCGTGAGGAAGAAGAATATGTAGGGGGGCAGTAGTCATGTGTGGGGCATGTACAACGCGTCCCACGCATGCAATTAAAAGAAAATTGGTGTGCCCTTCACTTGCTGCATGCATAAGACCTTTGGCCTTGTTTAGTAATTAAAAATGGACTAGGTTTTTAAAACTTGGTTCGATCCACTCCCCTTTCCTTTTAAAAAAAAATAATAATAAAAACAAAAATGAAAAATAAAAACAAAAATCGCTTAAACCCCTTCATTTTGTCGATACTCTCTTCTCTTTTTTAAAAAAAAAATATTTTAAATCACAAAATTTATTATCTTACTTTTTTTTGTAAATTCTTTCTATTTTCTATCTTTTCTTCTCTCTTTTTTACTTTTTTTTTATATTTTTCTATTTTTCTAAATTAGGACCCTTTATCTCATTCTAAAAATTCTAGAAAAAAAAAACAGAAAATTTATGAAAAGAAACAAAAAATAAGAAATTTAAAAAAAAAATACAAAAAACATAAAAATTGAAAAAATTGAAAAAGTCACAAAAAAATAATAAGTAAAAAATAGAGCATTTAGGATATATAGATAAATAATAATTTTAGATAGTGTAAATTTTTAATTTAAATCAAGTTTAGAACAAAGGCATTGTACTTGAGCTTAAATTCAAATCTAGTCTAGGCTAGCCTTATTCATATGTGCACATATGGATAAGGCAGAGGCCAATGACCTAACCGTTAAGCATATGGACATGGTATTAGGTATAACTTAGAGGACTTGAGTTCAAATCTTATCAAAAGTAGGAAATGCCTTTTATTCTTTTTAGAAAAAAACGCATACGATATGTCGCTACGTGTCTGGGGTTCACTGTACCACATGTCCTAACATGTGGCACCATCGAATTGGATGACAATTGATGTGGTGCCACATGGTATGCTACATTAGCTACCCATGCTACGTTAGTTGCTATGTGTTACAGTGAGGATACATGGCATGATGTGGTTAGATAATACGTTTGACACAGTGCCATGTTAGCGTTACATCGGCATTTTCCTTTCTTTTCTCTCTTTCATGCAATTTCCTTTGTTTTCCCCAATAAGACAACTTCAACCCTTTCACTTTAGCCTCATTTTTCACAATAATCCCATGCTTAAATACATCGATCAATAAGTGATTCATGTCCTAGATATAGCCTACTTTGAGTTAAGATAAAAAATACGTCTAGATACAATTGTTTAATGAGTCAAATCCAACTCTAAAAATTGGAAAAAAAAAAATGGTCATTCGAAATTGAATTTCCATGATTCAAGCTTTGGGATGATTTCTAAAGCTCCCACACAATCATTTAGGCAAAAACAAAAGTTAGGGACTCGGTTTTGACCAACATTTAACTCTAAATCGCGCCTAATTCAAAAATCAAACACGGGTCGTTGTCCCCATCTAATTTCATATTAATGGACGCTGGATGATTTTCCATCTTTGATTCAAGCTCCCAAGCTATAAAAGGAGCTTGAATAAGTAGTAAGGAAAGACACAATCACTCACGAACCCTCTCTCTCACTTACTCGATCCCTTTCTCTCTCTTCACAATCATGACTTTTCTTTCTCTAGGATTCTCTCTCTCTAAGCTTCCTCGTCCAAAACCATTACCACGACTAACTTCGTAGTGGTTCAAAACTCTAACCCCAACTAACCAATTGACCTTAGTAGCCACTACTCGAGCACCACACCAACCATTACTAACCACTACACCCAAACACCATCTTAATACCATAACATCATGTCTATTATCCCCCCAATCCCAGTCAAATACTCATTAGAAAAAAAAAAAAACACCCTTTGCCCACTTCATTTGGTGCTTAGATTTCTTGGAATTGCCTACTACCGTTGCTGCTGTTGAGGACGTTAAGACCAGACTCGGGTTTGAGATCCAACCCGTGCTCCGACATATGATTTGCTCCTACTCAACCTGTGTACCTCTCCCCTGGTTCGGCCTTTATTTGTTGTTTGGTTATTTGTTTTGTTGTTTGATTCATTGTTGTTTGATTTTCAACTTTTTTATTTATTTGTTTATATAATTAATGTAAATGTAACTATAAAAAAAAAAAGATAAAAGGAAAAAGAAAATGAAGTAAGAAAAAAAAAAGAAAAAAATTTAATTTCATCCTATTTATTTTTTTTAGTAAAAATAATAATAAAATAGAAAATAGGATATAAAAAATAAATAAAATTTTATTACTTGGAAAAAATTAGTTTTTTCCAATAAATAAAAATAATTGACCATTTTCCAAATTAGGGATACTTTAGAATTTTTTGAAAATAATAATAAAAACCCTAATATTATGACCTTATAGAGTTTCCTTAAATAAACTAGAATCAATCTAAAATGTAAATCTAACTAATTTTTAGAAGTAAAAATTAACTCATCCACCTAAAGTTTTCAAGCAAAAGAATGACAGACATTTGATCTGGAATAATGGGTACATAGGTACTTATAGGGCGATGGTAAACAACAAAATAAAAACCTATTTTCCATTTTTAATTTAAACTACTTAATTCAATTCATTAACCAATAATTGAGTTTCACTTTATAGAGTAGTCTTTTGAAAGGGGATTTTTAAGATTAAGATTAAAATTGGAAAGTTGATGATACCCATAAGAGTTTAAAAATTCTAACCCCTAAACCCATTTTTCTGGTTCTTAAAACCATTTACAAAATCAATTTTATCGAAAGATCAGTGGCTAAGTTATACTTAATCCACCCAATTAGTTATAACTTAACTCTTTTTCCCAACTTTAGTTGGGTGGCAACTCCAAAATATTTTCAAGGTAAAAAGAATTGGTTTTCTTTAAACCCTAATTAAGGGTCGGTATTAAATAGGTATGGTTTAATATTGATCTATTTAAAGAAGATTTATTTATAAAAACTGGGGGAAAAACTAGGTTCAACGGCCTTAAGGGTGGAATTTGCCCTAGGAAGCGCTATAGCTAGCTAGCTAACCTAGGTTTGGTTCGCTAGGGACTTTGTGAATGGTGAAAGGTAAAAGAGAGGGGAGGCACTCTAATAACCAGCAAAGTGAGTTTAAAAAGGTCTAACGCCTTAGGGGATGGCTAGAAAGATCGGTTTGAAACTTAGTTACGCCCATTTAAGTTGACTAACCTAGGTGAGAGTGTCTCTAGGGGAGTAGTAACCCTAAACTGGAATCGATTTTGAAAAACCTAGTCGTACAACTTCAAGCTAACTAACCTAGGCGGAAGCATCTCTAAGGGACTAACAACCTTAAATTGGAATCAATTTTGAAAAACCCAGTCGTGCTACTTCAAGCTAAGTAACTAAAGTAGGAGTATCTCTATAGGACTAGTAACCTTAAAGTTGGAATCAATTTTGAAAAACCTAGTCGTGCTACTTCAAGCTAACTAACCTAAGTGGAAGTGCCTCTATGAGACTAGTAACCCTAAAGTTGGAATCAATTTTGAAAAACTTGGTCATGTTACTTCGAGCTAACTAACCTAGGCGGGAATGTCTTTATGGGACTAGAAACCCTAAAATTCAAATCGATTTTAAAAACCTTAGTCATGCTCTTCCAAGCTTGCAAATCTAAGTAAGAGCATCTCTAGGGGACTAGTAACCTTAAAATTGGAATTGATTTTGAAGAACCTAGTCATGCTCTTACGAGCTTACAAACCTAAGCGGAAGCATCTCTAGGGGACTAGCAACCCTGAAATTGGAATCGATTTTGAAAAATCTAGTCATGCTCTTCTGAGCTCACTAACCTAAGTGAGAGCGTCTTTAGGGGACTAGCAACCCAAGCTAGACTAAGAAGAAGTACCCTATGGGGTCGCTAAAAGGAATTACTGATGAAAGGAAGCACCCTATGGGCTTGCTCAAGAGAAATTGGGGAAGAGAAGCGCCTTTATGGGCTTGCTAAAAGAACTTGATAAGGGAAGAGCCCTATGGGCTCACTAAAAGAATATTGGTAAGGGAAGCGCTCTATGGGCTCGATATAGCAAATTGGTGAAGAGAAGTGCCCAATGAGCTTGCTAAAAGAAATCAGCGAGGTGAAGCGCCTCATGGGCTTGCTAAAAACCTTAAAGGGAATTGACGAAAGAGATGGTAATGTTTTGAAAGCTGACTAGCACCCTAGAAAGAAAGACGGGATAGCACTATAAATTCTAGCTAAAGCCCTAAGAGGAATGGATGGAAGATGGGGCAACGCTTTAAGAGTTGGCTAGAACCCTAAAAAATAAAAAGAGGATAGTGTTCTAAGAGTTAGCTAGAAAAAGATGAATGGATCAAAGGAGGGATGGTGCTCTATGAGCTGGCTAGGGTCTAGAAGATGGTATAAAAGGGTAATCACCTTAATAACTCTACTTAAAATATTATTAGGAGTAAGAATCGTAAATACTAGTTATTATCTAAGGAAATGTAGTTTAAATGCAATGTTCAAAAATCAATGTGCTAACATCGTATGGAAGTACTTACCTAGTCTTGCCAATAGCACCCAAACTGTCAAATCTTTCCTTAAAAAATCCTATCAAAACCAACTAACTCATCTTTGAAATGAACTCAATTTTTGATCCCTTGCTATCAACCTAACTGATCTTGGTATGGAGCCTCTAAGACTTCATCAGCTCTTTAGAGAAATCACAAAAATTAACCCAATACAGAATGCTACCCACTATTTTTTGTCCATCGACTGGTTGTCTTTTCAAAACTTTTGTGAACTCAAAACCCTTATTCTTGACTAGTAAATATTTTCCATAAGGTGATTGCCTATCTAGACTTTGCCTCTGCTTGAAAAATAGACAATAAAAACTCCCCATTGAAGGGGATCAATATATAATAAAGTATTTTAAAGAGTTTTATCACTTACCAATGTTCTATATCTCGCTTTTCAACTTCTCTCATATTTTCTCTATATGGGTTCAATTAAATGGGGTAAGGGAGCTAAACCTTTTAATGAAGTAGGAAGAAGGGATGGTGATAATTCCAACTCTGACAACTGCTAAGGATACCAACTTTGCTTGTAGAGAATGAAAATTAGACTACAATAAGATTCAAGATGATTAGCATTTTCATGTTTTGAGTAAAACTTTCCATTGACTTTTCATGGGTAGTATAACTTTATAGCATCAGCATTTCTAGGGTCTCTCAATTCTGGACCATCTATTTAGGACAAAATTAAAGCCCCTACTAGTAGTACCAGCTTCACAACATAAGGGCCTCCATAATTAGGAATAAATTTACCTCTAGAATCTTGTACATTAGGGAAAGCCTTTCTTAACACCATATTACCTTCTTTGAAATCCTGGGGTCGTACTCTTTTGTTGAAAGCTAGAGCCATTCTTTGTTGGTAACATTGATTATGATACAAGGTAGTCAATCTTCTCTCATTAATCAAATTCAGTTGCTCGATACATTTCTTTACCCAATTAGCTTCGTCCAACTAGGTTTCTGATAGTATTTTAAGAGACAAGATCTCTATCTCTACTGGTAACATTGCTTTAGTGTTGTATGCTAAAGAGTAAGGTGTTGTCCCAATTGATGTTCTGATGGAAGTTTGATAGGCCATAAGTGCAAATAGCAACATCTCATGTTAGTCCTTATATGTAATAGCCATTTTTCTGATAGTTCATTTAAGGTTTTTATTAGCTGCTTCAACGGTTTCATTCATATGGGGTCAATAAGGGGTGGAATTCCTATAAATGATCCTGAATTGTCAACATAACTCAAACATAAGCTTATTGTTGAGATCAGTGCCATTGTCGGTAATGATTGTTTGTAAAGCCCTATATCAAGCTAAGATATCTCTCTCAATGAACTTGACTACTACCCCTTTAATGACGCTTGAATAGGATGACGCCTCAACCCACTTGCTAAAGTAATTGATGGCAACTAATATAAAGCGATGCCCATTGGATGCTTTTAGAGTAATCGAGCCAATGATGTCTATTCCCCACATTGAAAAAGGCCATGGTATAGAGAGTATGTGTAATTCTTGAGATAGGACATTTATCTTATTTGCATAAACTAGGCATAAGTGACAATGCCTGATGTGTTTGATGCAATTGATAACTCTGATTTTAAACATATTTTATATGATGATTTTATAGTATTTCCATCACATTTTTGGTTTTCTTTAAAGAAAATGATACTTAATTAAGTAAAATGTTGATTTCAGGATTTAAACGCATTCTAGGCTCGAAAACGAAGAAAACGAATCAAGTTTCACTCAATTCCGAGTTCAAACGAAGAAGTTATGAAATTTTGAAGTTGTGCAGAAATTTTGCTTTTGTGCAGAAAGTTACACGACTTGGGGACACGGCCATGTCCTAAGCTATGTCTGGTGACGAAAATAAAATCCGTGTAATACACATATATAAGGGGATCTTAGGGTTCAAAAGGGAGAGAGACATGACAGAAACGGAGAGAAACAAGATACAAGATACAAGAAGAGACTTAAGGAGAAACAACATCAAGAAGCGATAACGACATCGATTTCAAGATTAGAGATTGTTCATCAAATCAAGAGGGGTTTTCATGCTTTATTTCATGTTTTTAATGAATCTCGTTTTAGATTCATTATGATAGCTTAGAATTCGAGTATTTAGGATTATGGAACCTAGGTTTTCATGCAACCCTTGGATTGAATTATAATTTCAAGAAAGTTTCTATCTTTTCTTGATTCAATTATGTCGTTAATTGTGGATTGATAATTCTACAGTATCAATACATGATATTATGCTTGTTGATTGAGAAATTGCATGTGTAATTAGATTTTAACATAATTGAAGAGAATTACATGTATACTTAGAGATAAGATACATGATTCTTCCGGAAAGTTGATTGTTTGTGTGGGAATTCATTATACATTAATGCGATTCTAAGTTATATTGCTAAGTGAAGAGATTCCGGTAAATAATTTAGAATTAGGGTTAATATGCTTGAGAAAGATATTAGCTTTAATTGTGAATCCCTCCGGTCAAGAATCACAGAAACTAAATTGAATATATTTTAAAAAGGTTACATGTTAAACACTAGGGGAAATAATTCCTAAATACATCATTGCATACTTGAAGTCGTTAGTAGTTTATTGCTTTTTAAATTGCTTAGTTAAGTCTCATAATTAGTTTAGTTTATTAATTCCAGAATTTTTAATTCATTCAACTCGACATAATTTTCCGGTTAGATAATAAAGCTAAAGTTAATATTAGTACTCAAAATCTCTGAGGGATCGACTCGAATTCATATCCGACTATATTAAAATTGATAGGTGCGCTTGCCTCGTATCAGCAATCACCTTTCATTGTTGACCAGTAATACCTTAACCTCATAATTTTCTTAGCCATCATGTAACCATTCATGTGAGTGCTACATACTCCTTCGTATACTTCTTTCATCAAAATCTCGACCTCTTTGTCATCTACATACTTTAAAAGTGTACCGTCAAAAGATTGCCAGTACAAAGTGAACTTGCTTATTAAGAATTGGGTAGCTAATCTCTTGATCGTTCTTCTATCTTTTTTCTCAACCTCTTTAGGGTATGTGCCTTGTCATAGGAACATTTTAATATCATGGTACTACAACCTTTTGCCATTTGTACCTTTAGTTGCCATACAGAAGGTTGGCTTTTCTTCAATTTCAATAGTGAGGGTTGAATCTCGACTCCATTGGATATTTGGACCACAAATGCCAGAGTAGCCAGGGCATCGGCAAATTGATTTCGAGTCCTCAATACGTGATTGAAAGTGATTCCTTTGAATTTCTCCATCAATTCAGTCAACTACTAGTGATAAGGTACTAGTTTAGGATTTTTCATCTTGTATTCTCCCTAAGCTTAGCCAATAATGAGTGAAGAAACCCCTTACAATTCTAATTCTTGAACATCTTTATATAAGGTCATTTTAAGTCCCATGATGCATGGTTTGTATTCAGCGATATTATTGGTGTATGGGAAAACAAGCCTTACAACTATAGGGTACTGTGTACCTTTAGGGGATATCAGTATTGCCCTAATTCCAAACCTGGACATGTTGGCTGCCCTATCAAAAAACATCTCCCATTTCAGTGGCTCATTACCTTCTTCTTTATTAGAACTTCCTTCAATTACTAAGATATATTCATCGGGGAAATTAACTTGTACCACTTGGAGGGTATTATTAGAGGGATTCTTTGCTAACTAATTTATTAGAGCTTGACCCTTGACTAAATTGTGGATTACATATGTAATGTCAAACTTTGATAGTAACATTAGCCACTTTGAGATTCTTCCAATTAGGGCCAATTTATCTACCAAGTATTTCATGGGATCATGTTAAGTCAGTGATTCAACCTGGTAATAGAGTATGTATTGTCTAAGCTGATACATTACCTAAACTAAAGCATAGCAAGTTTTTTCAATTTTTGAATACTTCTGTTCCCCTTCAGTAAATTTCTTACTTAAGTAATATATAGCCTGTTCTTTTCCTTCCTCGTCCTTCTAGCCAAGCATGCGCCCCATGGATTCTTATAATATTGTCAGGTATAGAAATAAAGGCTTCCTAAGTTTATAAGGTACCAAAATTGGAGGGTTCGTGACGTACTCCTTGATCGTTGTGAAGGCTTGCTCACATTCTTCATCCCAGTTTATTTTGGAATTCTTTTTCAATAACTTAAACAAGGAACGACATTTATCTATGAGTTAAGATATGAATCGTACTATATAGTTTAAGTAGCTTAACAAGCCTTTAATTTCTTTGAGTGTGCATGGAGGGGGCAAGTCAATTATTGCTTTAACTTAATCAAGGTCTACTTCAATGCCCCTCTAACTGATTATGAAACCTAATAATTTCCTTGAAGTTACTCTGAAGGTGCACTTCTCTAGGTTGAGCTTTAATTGGAATTTTCTCAACCCATCAAACAATCTCCTTAGATCATGTACATGATTTTCTCCCTATTTGGATTTTGCAATTATATCATCTATACACATTTTGACTTATTTGTACATCATGTCATGAAAGATTGTAACCATAGCTCTTTAGTAAGTTACCCTTGCATTTTTTAATCTAAAAGACATTACTTTATAGCAAGATATGCCCCAAGTTGTGATGAATGTTGTCTTGTCTTTATCTTCTTTAGACATTTTAATCTGATTATATCTGGAGAACCCATCCATGAAGGAGAAAAGATAGTTCTCAGTTGTATTATCAACCAAGATGACAATATGGGGAAAAGGTAAATTATCTTTAGGGGTTGCTTAGTTAAGGTCTTGAAAATCCATTCATACTCTAACTTTTCCATTCTTCTTCATTACTGGTATAATGTTGGCTACCTACTCAGGATAACCAGATACTTCGATGAAACCAACCTCCAGTAATTTTCTGACTTCTTCCTTAATTTTCAACAAGATATCTAGTCAAAACTGCCTTAGCTTCTACTCCTTAGGTTTGATATCTTCTCATGTGGGTAAGCGGTGGATTAGGATTGATGGATCTAACTTAAGCATATCTTTATTAGACCATGCAAACACATTTTGATACTCAAATATTAGTGTAATCATTTCTAACTTCTATTCTTCTTTTAGATTTCCTTTAATTTTCAACATTTTAGGGTTGTCATCAATCTTAAGATTAACTGTCTTGATTGGCTCGTTAATAGAAATTCTACTTATTTCACGTCTTTATCAACTTTCTTGTATGTTACTATGGTTATTAACATCACTCTTGACGACTAACCTAGTAGAGCTGGAGGTGATATAAATATTTTCATCACCTATCTACGCAAGGTATCCTTGGCTTTTATTTGAAGTGTTGGATCAAGGAAAAGTATGTAAAGAGAAGAGTGTGAGTAAAGAAGGAGTGAAGAGAAAGAAGACCGATTTTTATTATGTTAGAAGAAATTCTTTTAAGTACAATATTGTAAAACAAAGGTAATTATTACAAAACTTAGTACAATACTAAACCGTGATTCATCCTTTACCTTAGAGAAGAGTTATTGCTATTCATAGGGATAGAGAGCTAATTATTCAAGTGCTAGGACTTGTAAGATGGGCTTATTATTTCATTCTTGCTGGAGGCATCCTCTTTGGCAATTTCTGAAGCCTGAACATTAGCTAGGATGAAAGTTTCTAACAACAGTGGAAAGGTCATTAGGGCATGATACAATCTATCACCTCTTTTGCGTTTCACTTGCATATTTCATAACTCATCCATTAGAGTTGGGATGTAACCAAGCCTATAGGTACCAACTTGGCCTTCTTTAAATTTTAGCCTTAGATCTTTCTTTTGATCAGTAATCATACATACTTCTTCAAACATTTGGAGCCCAAGGTCCTCTTACTCCTTAATGCTAATGTAGGGTACGGCTATTTCCTTATATATTTCATAATCTTGGTCACCCAGAATGTAAACCCCTAAAATTATCAACTTAGACAATTTAGGAGTCGACAAGGCTAATGAAAGTGAAAACCCTAAAAGAATTACTCAATCGCATAAAAAACTTTTCTACCCTAAATGTTTCTAAATGCTAAAGATATTATTCCAAAGCGATAGAAACCCTAAAAATGATTATCTTAAAGACATATGTGCACTAATCCAACATGATATACCCTAAAACCCTAATTGATAATATAATCCTCATCTTTTGTCCAATTCACTAGTAAAGGGTTAGAGATGACCCTCATTCATGCTTATATGCTTTGAATCCTTAAGTAATCTAGTAGAAACTAAGATAATGAGTTATAGATTATATTTATCCCTTAAGTATATGATTAAGTTAGTCTTACTTAGGGTTAGGGTTATAGTTGAAGATTAGGTTATATGTAGTGAACTTTAATACTTAAATTTGTACTTTTTACATTTGTTATTCAAAGTAGTTTATCAAATGAGATATATAAGCTATAAAGACCTAAAGTAAGACCTCATCAACTATGTTTATTAATCAATTCATCAAATATCTCATTTCCCCTCATTTCCTTCATTTTTCCCCTAATTTCCCTTAATTACTACATTATGTGCACAAAATTACACATACTTAAGGAATGTTGACTAAGGTAATGCATGTTGACCAAAGTCAAAGGGTTGACCAAGTCAACACATGTTGACTAAAGTCAACATTTTGAAAAGTCAAAGGTTTTAAGAGATAAGGAAAATATCTTAGTTTCTTAATGATGGTTTTCTTTTCTTTTCCTTTTGATTTTTCTTTTCCCTTTCTCTTAGTTGTTGCCGTCCACAATTATCTCCTTTAGGCCCCACCATTTGTTGTCTTCCATAATTGGAATCAAACAAAAAGAAACAAAGCAAAAACTTCCCTTTCATGCCGTGAACTTCCCTCCCCTCTTTCACTTTCATTCCTTTGCTTTTGTCTCCATAAACTTCAACAAAATTAAAGGTATGTCTTTAAGTTGTTTTATGTTACTTTATGTTATTCATTAGTTAGTTAATTAGGTAGATTAGATAAGTAGTTAGGTGTTTAGTGATGTCTTCACAAAGAGGAAACAAAGTTTCCATCTTTAAGTATAGAAAGTGAAGGATCATGAAGGAAATAGAAGAAATACATGTGTATGTACTCTTAGATATGTGTACATAAAGAGATACCAAAGGAATACAAGTATATGAACCTTTATACATAAGTATGTATCATGTACATAACCTAACTTAAGACCATATCTAACTATATATGTGTATACTATACTAAATACATACATAGAAATACAAAAGGATGGAATTGAGAGGATTTTCTTAAGGAAAAATTTGGCATACGAATTTTTAGTATAAAAATACATATCCAACCGTATAGGTATATGAGTAGAAATATATGTATAAATACGGTATAAATATAGGTAGATGTATAAGTATATGCATGTATAAGGTATATGTACATAAGTATAAAGTAAGGAGCAAATGTACATAAGACATGTACATATGACATAAGCATGAGGTAATGCTTATGTAATCAAATGATGAGGTGGATGATGACATAAGCATATGATGACATAAGCCATGACATAAGCAAGTGGTGACATAAGCAATGACATAAAGAAAAGATGATGTAAGCGATGACATAAAGAAAAGATGATGTAAGCGATGACATAAGCATAGGTTTAGAAAATGAGAAAAATAAGAAAGATGTAGATAATTAGGTACTAAAATCAGTAAATCCTAATACACCTTCTAAATTAGATTATACCTAATTTAGTATATGAATTGGTAATAACAAAGTAAATCCCTTAATTATAAGAATTTAAGGAATAAAGGCTATAAATATAAGTAATAGCAATACTTAAGTATTATAGCTAAAAATTTCTATAAATTTAGTTCATAATGTAAAATAGGGGTCTTAATGTTCAAAACAGACATTACGGTATGAATATACGTCCGAAAACGATGAAAAACGACTATAAATTTATAAATATCAGAAATAAAGCGAAAAAGTTATATACGATTAATAATAAAGTCTAACTGGGTAAAAGTTAATAGTAGTCTAAGTAGAATGAGGTAATTAAATATTTGGAATTATTAGTTAATTTAAGTACTTACTAGCCTTGTCAAATCGTAATGATCAGGTGACCTTGAGGAGCGTGAGGACCTCCCGATCGACTACTACGATTAAGACGAATCACCATGGCCGAGTGAGTATTTACCCAATGACTCCATGCTTGTTTTGTGATTGTAGATAGTGGACTTGAATATTATTGTCAATTGATTATTGTGTGGGGTTTGGGAAACACTTGTGTATGCCAGTATGTCTTGAGTTGTGAACTTATCTTAACTATTGATAATGCTATGTTTGTTGCATGGTAGTATAGAAAATGATTGTGTGCACAATTGGATGGTTATAGCATAATTTGAACCTAATTATACTCGGCCTATAAAAAAGAAATTGGGACATGCATTAACATGCATAGCATGGATACTATTCCGGCCGTCACATCACACGGAGGTAAAGAGAGGCCATTCGAGGGTTGATATCATTTATTTATTTGGTTCTATACGGTGCACTCATACAAAATGACCTTACCCTAGCCCGCGGGAACACTAGGCGTTGGAGGCGCCAACCGCTTGGCTAAGGGTTGAGTCTAGAGGCCTCCATTTAGGGGTGAGTGTGGACTGCGGGGGCCCACTCACGATTATACTAGAACTTGGGTTTTCTAAAAATAGAAGAATTGTTGATATAAGTACAGACTGTGGAGTTCTGTAGTAAAGTAAGTTCTAGTATAATACTCGGATTTGATTGGTGCCGTGTATACTCCAACTCTGACTTCGGAGGGTGTTAAATCTGAGTTACGTATATGAATTAGTTAATTATACGTATTGTTTGGCATTTTGGTTGATCATCCATTCATATGCTTGAATATAATGTATTTATAACTTGCTTGTGTTGTGGCTGAGGGTTTTGCTCACTAAGCTTAGGCTTATACCCCTTTAGACTTTTATTGCAAGATAGCCTGTTCGTAGAGGCAGGACGGGGGATGCTGCAAGTTAGCTTAGGGACTTGGGCAAGAGCGAGCTGTTATGTGTACTGAGAGAACAGTTTATGTAGACTTCTACTCATGTACTTTTGTTTATCTTATTATTATAGACCTAGACATACTTAAACACTGTGTATTGTAAGCTTTATAACTTAAATTTTATATAAATATGTTTGTGTAATGATATCATGTGAGTCTGGATGTTCTTTGGAAACTAGTGGTTGTAGAGCCTTGTATATTGCGTGAAGAGTTCTTGATTGGAAGGGTAACCAATCAGGGGTTCTTTGTACAGTATACGGCGTCTGCCACGACTAGGCCGTCCTCAGTTCGTGACACAGAATCATTATGACCTGGCCATTCGAGATGAACTTAACCTTTTGATGCAAACTTAAAGGTATGGCACCTGCTAAATGTATCCAAGGTCTTCCCAATAATAGGTTGAAGGTCCTTGGGATTTCTAGGACCTAAAATCAAATGTTAAAAATCTGTAGGCTAATATCAACTGATAAGTCGATCCCCCTTATAATTTCCCTTCTAGATCAGTTAAAAGCCCTAACTATTGTTGAACTCAACTTAATTGCAGTCGTGTCTACACCCAACAGATCCAAGGTGGCGAGAGGACAAACATTCAATGATATTCTGTTGACGATGAGGACTCTTATTACGATAATGTTATTCACCCTCACTATTATGAAGAGAGGCTTAATGCGTTGATTACCTTCTTGATCCAGTTCCTTGGTAGAGAAAGAAATCTTATCCATAGTAAGGATAGAGTTGGTGATAGACCTTATTCTTTTAGCTAGCATCTTGCGAGGGACTTTGACTTCCCTTAGAGTTCTAAATACAGCTTCCTGATGGAGTTCCAATGCCATTAACAAACTCATAAGAGATATTTATGTTGGAGTCTTAACAAGCTAATCCGTTATCTTATACTCACTTAACTTGATTATTTTGGTGAAGGCAGATAATCCTTCCTCATAGTTAGTTGGTTCGTTGTTTGGTTTTTTCCTGCACAGTTTTCTTTTTTAGGTTTTCTTTTAGGTCACAAATTCTACCAGAGCAGGTAATTCCCCCCATGAGTGAACTCTAATGCCCTTAATTTACTACCTGATAGTTGAGAGGGCCAGTTTTGTAATTTTCAAGGGCTAATTGCACATGGAATGTATACCTTTTGCTTTTTGGAACTTGCTTCTCCTCCTATTTGTAGAATGTATAGACCTTGGACTCTCTGTTGGAACCAATCATGTTGATGGTGAGATTTAAGTTGTTAAATATCATGTTGATGATGGACCTATGGTTAAGAAAGGGGTTGTCATTGATGTTTGGAATTGGAGCCTCCACAATGTCTAACTGGATTGTGCCTTCATCGAGTAAGTCTTGAATCTTGTTTTCTAATCTCCAATACAAGTTTGTTGAATGGCCTACTTGCCTTAGGTGAAATTGATACCTTGCATTAGGATAAAAAACTCTTAGCCTATACCTTTAATTAGGAGGCACAAAGTAGAGCAAATTATATTTTCTTAGTTTTTCAAGGATCTAATTGAGAGGAATAGGTATCTTAATGAACTGCCTTAAGGCCTTGTTGACTTGTGGTTAGCTTCTAAACTGCTGCTGAACTGGACGAGGATTTGCCCTTAAAGAGACCTAAGCATTAGGCTAGGTGTTTGAATTGACCATACTAACAATAGCTTCTCTAGGCTTGCTAGTGGTGGGTTTAGTAGTGAGTGGTCTTCTGTCTAATGGTTTCGATAATTTACTAGAGGAGACGACATTTTTTATCCGACACCCTACTATTACTACCTCTGCAAAACTAGAAGAGGCTTGTCTAATTAGGTGAGAGAAGTAAGATCTCTTAAGAGTGTTGATGAAAGCCGAAGTTAGCTTTTTCTCAATTATGGGGGTAGATTCCCTTACAATTAAGGACCTCTACCTTTGGGCATATTCTTTAAAAGATTCATTGTACCTCTTCCTTAGGGCAACCAAGTCCATCATAGTCGGTGCCACTTCAATATTGAACTTATATTGCTCACAAAATGCCCTAGCCAGCTTCTCCCATATATTTACCTAATTCAAATCCAATTAGGCATACCAGGTTAAAGTAGGGCTTGTTAGGCTATCCCAAAAAGTCTGTACCATAAGTTGGTTGTATTTTACATATTTACCCATCTTTCGTATGTATAGTCTAGTGTATAGTTTAGGACATCTAGTCCCATTGTACTTATCAAAATCAAATACTTTAAATTTTTCCAAAAACCTTCCATAGTCATAAGCAGAGAAGTCTATAAAACTAGCTTACTCGAAACTATCTTCCCCTTCGAGCATTTTCATTTTCTCAGTGATTTGTAGGGTCAATCGCCTCTCAAGCTCTTTTAATCTATGTTGATCAATTTTAGCTTTATGTTAACTAGGAATGAGTCATCATTTGGCTCAAAATTCGAGTTAACCTTCGAATAGACCCCTTCTATCTCAAAAGATTCAAAGGTCTAGTTGACTTTGGGGTAAGCTTCTTCTACTTCAAAGGGTAAGGCTTCAGCATTCTTTCCATATCAAGCTTTAGAGCTTTCTTTATTGGATGGTGTTGTAGACTTGAGTAAAGTGATGCTATCGACATGGAAGCTTAGCTGATCTGCAATTTTTCCCACCGTTCATTCTAAGGAGCAGAACCTCAATTCGATAGGATCAATCACTTCTGGGTTTACATTGTTGTTGTCATTTTTGTTATTGACGTTGTTGTTTCCTTGGCTGGCTATCATGGTTTGAGAGCGGGTTCAAATAGGACTTCTTTGGAAGGTTTGGCATTTGGGAGTTGTTTTTGCAACCTGGTTCAAGATTACTTCTCAACAAATTAGCACATAAATATTTTAAAGAAATGAGATGAATGAAAAATAAATAGGAATGCGAAGATGTATGTCACATGAATATAGAGAAATAAAACCGATAAATAACTAGCAAGATGGTAATTTTTATTATTTTGCAACTTTTAGAGTTCCCTTTTACATTATTTAGAAAAAAGAAAAATACATTGTTTCATAAGAAGAAAAGTACTCCTAACTCTAGACGTTCATCTTATGCTTAGCTAATGTTCCCTTTTTCTACTTACTAGGTCTTATTAGTGCTTCCTTCCTCTTTTCTAGTCTAGGCTCTTCTGTTTCTTCAAGTTCTTTCAGCCTTTTCTAGGTCATCTTCAATTGATGTTCTAAGGCTCAGAAACGTTGTCTTGATTCTCGAAAGAGATCCTCCTACATGTCTCACTCTTCATAGATCACTTCTACACAAGCTTGTAATTAGTCCATGTAGGTCTTGATTTCAAGATCTAGTTTAACTAGTGCAAGTTATATGATCTCTAATGCTCGATACTGGATCTCCCTTACCTTATAGAGCTAATCGTACAGATATTCTTTGGTGACCCTATGCTTATCTATTTCTCCTAGCCATTCTCCTAAATTAATGTTAGGGCTAACAATCCTTGTTTCCCATAATTGCTTGATCGCTCGAAGTTTAGACATCTTTTGTGGCTATGGAATCTAAAAGTCCTCATGATCTAAGGTCATGGTATCCAGCGAAGGCCTGTAGACTATATCTTGGATTTCCTCGAATTGTCTGATCATATTGTTAGGGTAATAGCTTGTACATAATTTCATCCCAATTAGGGGTATTGCTTGGTAATTTTTACAAACTAAGATTACCCTCTTGCAGTTGCTCCATCTTATTATCCATAAGATATTAACAAATTGGAAATTTCATAGTACTTCCACCCTGCAATAAGTGGATTTTTCTTTTGGGAGATGGACCTTGTTAACAAAAGAATCAATAAGATCAATATTATAGGCAAATTATCCTTAAATCAGATCAAGCCCATAACACTTCATATGGCTCACAAACTAGACTGTTAGTAATGCCATGCTAGTTTTCAATGCACCATTGTTTTTTGTCTCCTTAATATTGAGGCTTCTAATTTGTTCCATGAAGAGGGTTAAGACATATGATTTACCTTCAAGAAACTACCCTACTAAATCAACAACCTTGAAATGGATGAGGAACTTTCCATTAGGAAATAAGAGAGTCCTGAATGTAGCTAGGATAAAAGCCTTCATTCTGTTCTGTCCCCAGTCTTTGGGATTATTGTAGAAAATGCCCCATTTGTTGGATCTAGGCTCAATGGTGAACTAGGCTTTTAGGTCTTCTAATTTGATGCAATTTCCATTACATCTTTTCGAGGCCTTGTTTATTTCAATTTTTTTCACCCTAAGGAATCTTGAGAATGCATTTACTAGGTCAACTACTAAATTCTGAGTATATATATCTTCTAAGGAAAGGGCTTGAAGTAGTTAGGTATATTCTTCAAGTATTGGGCTAATCAGGTGAGGCCCAACTCGAAAAGCTATTTCCTTGGGTTCCCAGGAGTTGGTTAGGGCCTTAATTAGATTGATCTCAATTTTCACCTTAAGAAGTAATAGAATGGGCCTGATCTTGCTAATTATGGACTCTTGTTCCCTTGGATTGAAATGTTGAAGTCATTAGTTTAGGAAAGGCTTGGGGTTAATAGGCTTATCAACGTACTTCTCTTTAAAGTGAATGAAGTTAGATGAATAGGCCACTTCTCAAGTTGAATTATAAAGAAAAAATATGTTATAAGATTGAAAACCTATTATTTATAGTAAACAAGACCTATTTACAACAACTTTATGTTACAACAACTTTATGTTACAACATGTTAAAATTACAAGGGAAATCAAGAAAACTATAAGCTATTATATCTTTTCATTCCCATCTCACTTAATTATTTATCGATTCTTGATCTCGTAAATGCATAAAGGATGGTTTCTAAAGGTCCCTAAGCTTGTGTAACCTCACTTGTTAAAAAAAAAAAAACATTTTCATTGGTCACATCAAGCTTAAGTAAGGGTAACATAATCAACCCTAAGCGGTGGTACAACCATAGCACTTGGAGCTTACACAATGCTTGCCACCCCCCTACCTCCCCCCCAGTCTTAGGGTCCAAATACAGTTTGGGTTTGACCGTTTCTACCATATAGTTATGATATATAAAGTAAAATTCCAAAAAAAAAAAAAATTAATTAAGGTTAACCTTACAAGAATGTTAGTATAAGTATGGACAAATAATGAATGAATAAATAAATTACAATCTATAAGGTGATTTTTAGAGATTGATTTTTAAATTTGGAAAGTTAGATGGCTAACTTTATTGACGTCCTTAGTGGAGTCGCCAAGCTACCAAGCTTAGTTTTTCCCCAAATTTTATAAATGAGTCTTCTTTAAACCGACTTATATCAAACCCTACCCATTTAATACTAACCCTTAACTAAGGCTTAAATAAAACCAATTCTTTTTATCTTTAAAAACATTTTTGAGTCACCAGCTAACCAAGGTCGAGAAATGTTTTAGGTCAAAACCAAACGGGTAAATTTGGCTTTGATATAAACACTGGTTCGCGTTGATAAAAAACCGATTTTAAAGATCAGGTTTTTGAAAAACCATAGAAATGAGTTTCGGGGTTAGATTCTTTAAACCTTTACAGGTACTATCTACTTTCTAAATTTAGATTTTAATTTCTAAAATCACCTTTAAAAAAAAAAAACAATCCTGTAAAATGAAAAATCGATCATCAGTTAATTAATTGGATCCTAATGGATAAATTAAAACTAATTTGGGAGAAATCTAAGATTATTTACAAAATTAAGTAACTATCAGTAGAAAAATCAGTTTTTCCATTTTTTACTGTCACCCTAAAGATGCTTACATACCCACTATTTAGGATCAGACATACATAGTTCTTTTGATGAAAACTTTAGGTAGGTGAGTTAATTTTAAACTTGAAAGGAAAGCCGAGTTTATGTTTTAAGTGGATTCAAGTTTTATTAAGAAAAGTCTAAAAGGCCCTAAATTGAGGTTTATTTTTTGAAAGTTTTAAAAATTTTTCTAATTTTAAAAGGGTTCATTCATTTTTTTTAAACTAATTTTTCTAAGTGATTAAATAACTTTATTATTTTCTATTTTTTTATTATTATTCTAGTTATTTATTACTATTTTGATTAAAACCTAAAATTTTTTTCCCTTTTTCTTTCTTTTCTATTTTTCTTCTATTACAATTACATTTACAAATACATGAGTGCATAAATAAATAAATAAAAATTAAAAAATAATAGAAAAAGAAAAAGGTTAGACTAAGGATGGACGCAGGTTGGACAGCCTTATTCGGGTTAGGTCAGGTTGGCTCAGACAGGTTAAGTCAGATTAGTTCGGGTCGATTGATTGGTTAGGTAGGTAGCTGAGCTTAAGTAAAATGTTAAATCTAGGGTTCCTGGATGCGAGGAATTTGATGGCGGTAGTGGTTTTCGTTGAAAACTACTGTAGAAGATGATGTTTCTAGAACAAGAAAGAGCAAAAATTCATATTAGAGAGAGCAAGTGTAGTGCGTATGTACCTTGAATGGATTCTTGTGATTGTGTATGTTAGAAATAAAGAATAAACCCCTATTTATATTGTAGGTACAAGGATTAAGCTTGGAAAGATGTGAAAATTGAATTAAAATGGTGATTTTCATTAATTGGTTTTGACCCGAAAAATGAATTTTTTCCAATTTTTATATTAGATTTTTAATGTGGAATCGATTAAATGTAGACTGATTTTTAGGTGAATTCAAAAGTAAGCCATGTATACTATACAATTTCATCATTAATTTGATAAAATTGTATTAAAAAATAAGTAAAAAATGGTCCCAAAGTGGCCTATGCAAAGAGGAAAAAAGATGAGAAAACGGCTAGAAATGTACGAGGAAGGAGAAGATGTAGGTAGGTGGCGGTCACTTGCGAGGCATATGCTATGCACAATGCATGTGCATAATTGAGAAAAAATTGGGGCATGCTAAGTGTGCCACCCGCGTACTGCATGCATCAGGCCTTAGGCCTTATTAGGCAATTAAAAATGGACCAGGTTTTTAAACCTGGTCTGATCCACTCCCCTTTCCTTTTTTTAAAATAATAATAATAAAAAAACAAAAGTGAAAATAAAATTTTAAAAAGAAAACGAAAATCCGTTAAACCCCTTCGTTTTATCGATACTCTCTTCTCTCTCTTTTTTTTTTTTTTTAATAAAAACCTGTTTCAAATCACAAAATTTATTATCTTACCTTATTTCTAAATTCTTTTCATTTTCTATCTTTTTTTTTTTGTATTTTTCTATTTTTTCTAAATTAGGACCCTTTATCTTATCTTAAAAATTCTAAAAAATGGGGGGAGGCAGTATATGTTTACAGACTCTATTTAATTTTCCTTTTTATTTAGATGACTGTAATTTATTAAACATTTACAATTGCTTTTCCTTTTTTATGACTATTTAACTTTTCATGGTTTGTTATGTTCTACAGGGCTAACCATATGATACTTGAATTAGTAGTCTTAGTATTATTTAGTCTTGTTTTGTTTAGTTAACTTCTTTTTCATTTTGTAGTTTGTTTATTTTAGTTGATACAAAGAAAACTTTGAGCATAATCAAATCAAATGAAATTTTGGATTCTAAACTTCATAAATTTCCAAGATCAATGCCAAAAATTAGGGAAGTCCTAATTTCGTTTCCTTTTTCTCCCAATTTATTTTTATATTGCTATGATAATGTACATTAAGGTCAATGTACAACTTAAGTGTGGGGGGGGGGGGGGGGGGGGGGGGGGGGAAATGATAGGATATGCATGTTAATGAATTGATTAAAATGCAATACACTTAAGCTTTTGAGATTTTGAAATATAAATCTTAGAAATTTATACCCCTACATATATATATATAAGTAAGCAAATCTTTCTTTTTTTATTTTTTGGAACTTTCCTACGATCTACTGTGACTTTAGTACACTTTATTGAATTTGAATAATTAAATCCCCATGATTTAAAGTCCCTTATTGATACATCGCACTAAGGATTAATAAGGGTGACGTTATCGGGGTAAGTCCAAGCTCACAGAAAATTTGAAACATAGGGTGATGAACTCTCGAAAATCAAGGAGAACAAGCAAAACCTATGAACAATTATGAGGATATGACATACCAAGGAACCTCCGTAGACTTACAAACTAGCTCAATATGACGTATGAGTAGCTTAGTAAGGTTACTCGTCACTTAGCTGTGCTTAAGAGATAAGACAAAGTAAATAGGGTAAGCTTAAAGCTTCACAAAAAGGGATATTATATATTTGATAATGTCAAGAAGATGGTTATGGCTGCTTACAAGAGGGTATTCATACCCGAAATATTAGGGCAACTACTAAATATGGAAAGGACAAAAATGGTACTGGCCAAAATAAGTAAAGTATGAAGAATAAATAAAGGGTATAATGGATATTGTAGGAATGGAAGCTTCATTGGTTGATTTCTTCATGTGGTATATTGGAACACATAGTAAGTAGTCACTGGAGAGGTTCCTATAGAAGCAGACAAAAGAGTGCAGTCTAGTTCAGTAGATGTCAAGTTGATCTACGAGTAATCTAAAGTTGCATCAACTTGGTAGAGATCTTAGGGGTTTAAAATAGTTGTAGCCAAGCTAAGGAGTAAGTTAGCTGAGTTGTTAATAAAGCATTCCTCAGGTCAATACTCAGTCATTAACAAACAAAAAGGGGCTCAGATCAATATCTTAGGTAGATCGATAGTTAGAAGCATCTTTAATTCTTCAATTATCATTTATCTTTTAGAGTATCCTAAATGGTCCTTCAACATAGGCAGACAACTTACTCTTCCTCTTGTTTAGAAATGTTTCTTTGCTTAGGTGCTACCATACCTGATCGCTAGGCTAAAATTGCTTTATCTTCCTTCATTCCTTCAACATTTTGGCAGCTCGGTCTATCTACCAAGTAACTTTCTAGTAAATTTGTTAAAAGGATTAAGCTCTAGCTCTAACATTGGGGATTAAGCTCTAGCTCTACCATTGGGGTCTTCTTGCTTAGATATAGGTGTAGGGGTGTAATCAAAAGGTAGCTTGGGATTGAAGCCATAGATGACCTTAAAGGGTATTTGCCTTGTAGTATCGTATACAATTAGATTGTATGCAAATTTTATCACAAGAAAGCACACATCCTAGAATACTAAGTTGTTTACCATTATAGCTCGGAGTAGTGATCCTAAAGTAAGGTTGATGAACTCTGTTTGGTCATCGGTTTAAGGATGGCACGAAGTGCTAAAAAGTAACTTAGTCCCCATCAAATGCTAAAGAGTTCTCTAGAAATGACTCAAAAACTTTGGGTCTTAATCTAACACTACGCTCCTAGGCGCTCCATGCAAGTAGACAATCTCCTAGGAAAATAGAAAAGCAATAGCTAAAGCATCATTGATTTTTATATAGGGCACAAAGTGTGCCATTTTGCTAAATCTGTCCACAATGACCATTATTGAATCTTTGCCCTAGGCAATTTAGGGTAATCTGAGGACAAAATCTATGCTAAAATCAAATCAAGATCTAGTTGGGATGAGTAGAAGGATTGCTCTCCCTTGTTTAGCTTGGCTTCTGGCCTTCTTATAGGTTACATAACTCTCAACAATATGATGCACATCTCAACTTATCTTAGGCCAAAAGAACTATTCGTTCAATAATTCATAGGTCATTTCCCACCCCCCAAAATGTTTAGAAAGTCTTTTACTATGAGCTTCTCTCACTAGCAACTCTTTGGTGGAGCAAGTCGGTATATAGAGTTCGCTAGTTCGAAAGATGATGCAAACCGAAGCTAAGGATTGATAAGGCCAGTCATAGGGTGGGTTCAAGCTTATATAAAGCTTGAAGAAATGAAATGAATGGGAATCACTCGAAAATAAGAAAAGTAAAACAAGTAACCTATGAACAGCTTCAAGGATATAATGCACTAGGGAACTTTTGAAGACTCATAGCACAACTCAATATGAGATACAAGATGGTCTGGTAAGAGTACTCACCACCTAGCCTTGCTTAAAGGTTAAGATAAAAGTGAAGTAAATAATAGAGAACAATGCTCACGAAAAAGGTGAAGCATATATTCAATATTCTGATATGTGTTATATTGTGACAACATGTACAATGGATATTTATACCTAAAAAATTAGGGTAACTTACCTAAAATGGAAAAGACTAAAAGGGTAATGTCTAAAAGAAGTAATGTACAAGGAATAATAAAGGGTATAATTAAAAATACAACAAAAGTGAGTGTCTTGTATAGAAGATTCTATTATGTGGTTGCTCAACCACGTAGCTCCTTGTTGGTGGATGGCTTTTCGGCAAAAAAGACAATTCTGTATGATTTATTTAATATTTACCAAGTAGAAGTAGTGGGTCAATTATGTCGGGTCAATCAAATAATTCTTTTGGGTGAATTCACCTTAGACACATTCAGTATGACGTAAATTCAAGTCGGTTGGGTAGGTGGTTAGATCTACCGAGCTATCACTTAAATATAGCTTTAGTTGACAGTTGGAAATAGTCAACTAGTACGAGAGGGTTCAATTCGGTTAGGGCATCAGGTTAGCAAATTTTAGTAGCTCAAACTCCTTAATAATAGGTTATTAGGAGAGAATTCACTTAGTTATACTGTCCAGCCTTGAGGCTTGGGCTTGAGTCAAGGGTCTACGATTGTAGTATTATCTTCTTCTTATCCTTAGTGAAAGTATAGGTGTTTTTATGCCCATTGTGTATAACATGTCGATCAAATAACTAAGGACCTTTCGATAGTAAATGTGAAGCTCCCGTAGGGACAACATCACAAACCACCTAATCTCTATAGACATTCCCAATATAGAATGGCACAACTACTTGTTCGGTCATGTATAAAGTACCCTTATCATGTAGCTATTGTAACTTATAAGGTTGAGGGTGCTTAAAGGTCAAAAGACCTATTCTCTTCATAAGGGTCTAGGTGATAACATTGGTGCAAGTCCCTTTATCTACTATAATCATGCATAGTTGACCCTTGATGATACACTTTGTATGGAATAGGTTCTCTCTTTGTTCCTTTTTTAGTTCAACATTGAGCTTAGCACTCACCTCAACACTAACATCATTACTTCACTTTGGTTAGCATAGACATATGTCTCTTCCTCTTCCTCTACTTTAGTTCGTCCAACATCTTTATCTTCCTTCTTAGGTTCACTCTCATTGGTGCTATCTACTTCAATACCTTAGAGGACCATAACATGTCAGTTAGGAGACTTAATAGCTATGTATACGTAACCCAAATACTTAAAGCATTTTATCTCACTTGTCTTGCAACTTAATGATTGTCCCTTTTCTTTTCAAATGTCTTAATGTGGGCTTTATCATCAACTTAGTTCTTCAAGCTAACTCACTTATCATAAGATCAGCCATTCTTCTCTTCTACTCAATTTGGCCTTCTCAATTTGGGGTAGCTAGATCGGTGCAGGATAGCAATTCACAAAGAACTCAAAATAGGTTGAGTAGGAGCATTCCTCTTATGCTTCTCAACCCTTTAAACTATCTTAATAGCTTCTCTTAGATGTAGAACCTCTATACTTCCACAATGTTACGAATCTCATACCTAAGTCTAAAGATAAATCTCGATATAGTGAGAGCTTCGGGCTCATCCACATCAGCTTAGATCATGAACATCTAAAACTCCCTAACATAGTCATCTACAATTCGGCTTCCTTGGCAAAGCTTTTGCAATTTTGCAAAGGTTCCTTACAGGTATGTTTCAGGCATAAATCTTCTTCTTAGCAAACTTTTCATGTCTTCCAAATTCATACACCTCTTCATCTATCGCTTTCTCTGATCACATTCAAGTTCTTTTGCCACATGGTGGCATATCCAGAGATCTTAAAAGCAATAAATCAAACTTTCACTCTTTCAGTATATCCATAATAATCAAATACCTTCTGGACCTTCTATTACCACTTCAAGTATTCATCAGCATTTCCATTACCTATAAAGGTTGGAATTTGGACTTTGACATTATCAAGTTCACGAGAAGCTTGATGTCTTTGCTCTTCCAGTCCATGGTACTCTTCTACCTCTCCATTAAGCTCTTCTTCTTCTTCCTTTTCTCCTTCCTCAATTCCTTTTATCTCCAATCTCCTCTATGTAAGATGGCCTACTATCCTCCAGCTTAATGTGGTTAAGCTAGGTGATTTGCTCGACCTGTATGTCCATGTATTTGCTCTTGCTCATCTTCTACCTAGCCATGATTGGGCACACTTTACAACTATTGTCTAATGCCTCTCATAGTTGTGATAAGGCTCTTAACAAGTTTGATGAGTTTATCAAGCTTATCATCAACTGACCCCGGATTATAACTTCCTTATTGGCCATAGCTAACTCAAGTGCCATTATCTTGGTCTCCAATAACTCTATAAACACTAGAATCTGACATTGTATATTACTTCTTGTCACTATTTTCTTCAATAAGAACAACTTCAATAGCACACACCCAATAAAACCCTACTAGTTGGTACTACTCAACAATATTTCAGAACCACTATTTACTACTTACTACCCAAAACCTCAACTAACACACTTCAACACTCTATGCAATATAACTCAATACAAGGTCACAATGTACTTTGTTTTCTTAAATGAAACACAAAGTAGAATAGAGCAATATGAGTTACTATATTTAGCTCTTGTAAATCAATGCTTCTCAACTCATAACTTCAAAATTCACCTTAAACATTCTACCATAACTCTACAAACTCCACAGACCACTAAAGTAACTACTAAGGAATATAGCAACCACTATGAGAACTCTACTACAATCTTCACACTCTCCCTCTTGGAGTTATGCTTTAATACTAACAAAGTTTATACATCTCTAAAGTCACGCACACAAAGGCCACACCACAACAAATAAAGGGAAAGAAAAGAACAAAAGGGTTTAGCAAAACTTAAGTAGTTATCAGATGGATATGACTTACCAACCAATCCTACTCAACCTAACCTTTACTTGATATGACACACCAGTGAAGATTAGGGTCTCTCGCCACTACTTCTTACTAAAGGAAATAGATAAGAGTTAGAGAATAAATAAGAGTTAGGAAAGAAATGACACAATTAGTGCTCTTAAAAAAATGTCTATATTATCTATATAAGTAGTGATGTGTATGCTATAAGTAAGTGAAGCTTATATATGGCCTCCTTAAGGTTATGTTTCAAAGAAAAGACAAAAGTGGGAAATTACACATTAAATATAAAGATTCTTAAGACAAATGCTAAAAAAGGGTAAAAACGTCACTATATAGTACAATGTATGGAAAGGGAAATCATTTTACAACATTGTACGAGAAGGCATGTGTCAAATTATGGTTGGCAAGCCTAATATTTGTATGTTAGGCTATTTCTACGAGTGCTAGATCCTTAGTAGCTCAATAATTAATGGTTTCAACTTGATAAAGGTCGAAAAAAGGATGCATGAATTGGTTGACCTGATCTAAGTCAGATTGAAGCTTGGATATTAGGCGTTATTTTGAGGTCTCAACTAGTTGAAGGGTCATCTACTTATCTCAGGAAGACTTGTGGTGTTTTTCTACTTAGAAACTATTCCTATTATGACTACAGCTCAATACTTAAGGTAGATGAAGTGTATCATACCGTGGTTAATGTCAAAATCCTTGTTCTTGAAGAATCCTTGAGCTGGTACTCGTCTAGCAAGTCCTTATAATCCCCTAACTTGGCTTCTGACAATGAGTTTATAGAGTTGATTCCTATCAAAATTGATTAAGGAATTGAAGTTAAGGAATTTTAAGCGAGGAATGAAGTCCAAAGAAGATAATGGGTGAAGACCATGGCTGTGATCCTTAGCTGTAGACATCCCATAATCAATTTCCATCAAAATTTGAAGATTTTAAGCAAAGTGCAAGACCATGTCCTAACTCCATGGCTATGATCATAGCACGTGGTGATTCTATAATTTGGAAATCTTCTCTTTTTGTCAAGTTTTCTTTGTAAATCTAGGCTAAACTCTTATAAATAGGTGTCTAGGCTTAGGTTTGTAAGAAGAGCCCCTCTAGAGTAAAGTCAATAGGGTAAAATAACAAGGGTTCCTCTACTTTTCTTGTTTTCTTTTCTTCATTATGTTGTTACTTTAATTTTCTTGGTAAATCCCTATGTTCTATTGTGACTCTTGATACTTTTATCAATATTGTTATTTTAATCTATGATATTTGTGTATTGAGATCTAATTTTATTGTTTTTATTTTGTTTTTTAATTTAATTTTATTAATGATTAAATTATTGCATGAGTTTGCTATAAAGTTCTCGAGTTCCTATAATATGATAGATTAGCACAATTAAACAAAACCAGCTAACTATAACATTTAGTAGTTCAGTTTTTCTAGATTAAGGCAACCTAATGGTGGGATTCAAGGGGTTTATACAATTTTAAGATATTCTATTGTAGAATCGATTCAGGTAAAGTGTACTTAGGATTAGGAATTAATTGGAGACATGACCTAATTAGGAATCCATACGATCTAATATTGCAATTAAGGTTGAAAAATCCTTTAGAACTAGGTAGTAAATAATAGAAAGATTTATTAAGGAATATGCTTTCTTCCTTATTCTAATTGTTTATGTTTGCATTTCTATTATTTTAATTGTTATTTTTTTTTTATTCTTGCATCTTTATTTAGTATATTGCCTTTATTTTATCAATTATTCAATTATACATTTATTGTAAAAGTTAGATAATTGGGAGATTTTATGGAAACTATTGCTAATTAATCAGGTTTTACTTACATGTATGTTTCTCATAGGATCAACATAATTCGATTCTATACTATAACTTGACTAAATGCACTTGCCTATGCTATATCCCATATTGTAATCATCTATTCCGCTATTTTAGGTCACATACTAAAATAATTTAGAAGCTAGAGACAACAAATAAAAAAAGTACCAAGAATAAGGAGGATGTCATAAACCAAAAACATGTAAAAATAATTGGTAAAAGGGATTTTTCCAAGTATCCTAATCAATTTCTCCCTATTGGTCCCTCGGCAATGGTGCCAGAAGCTTGGTCAAAGTCTAGAAATATAAGGCTTAATACTAACCTTAGGCAAGTGTACCTAATCAAGTTATAGTATAATATGTATTTGAGTCCGAGTTACCAATCCTATAGAGAACCATGAGATTGAGGAAACCTTATATTACTTACAATGTTTCCTAAAATTACCAATTATCTAACTTATTAATTTAATTAATAATTATATTCTAATAAACGAAAGAAAATAAAAGTAAATAAGATAAGAGCAATAAAACAAAGAAACAATGAAATAAATGAACTAGAAAATAAACAAATAAGTAAAATTAATCAAATTATGGAAAACATGATCATTAGTAAATCTATTATTCACTATCTAGCTCTATGTAACTTCCAATCTTAATTGCACTTTGAGACTATGGAGATTCCTATTATTAATTAACCAGCCTTGCATCAATTAGTTAATTCCTAACCCTAAGTATAGTCTACCTAAATCACTTTTGTAATAAAGAATTTCAATATTGCATTAAGACTTTAAATACCTTTATTAGGCTACCCTAATCTAGAAGAACTAATAAGTCGAACCTCAGTCAAATTAGTTACTTCTAATTGCAATATTCCATCTAACTATAGGATCTTACAAACTTTAAAGTAGGCTTTTACAATAATCCAATAGCTAGCAATATTGAATGAAAGACAATACAAAACAACCTAATTAGATCACAAAACGCAATATTAAAGATTGAATGTAAAAGCAAGTGTTACAATGGAATTAAGGTTTAATAAAAGATCTACTTAGAAAAGTAAATTATGATATGAAATTAAAAGAAAATAAAGTCAAAGACATGAGAGACCCCTTTAACTTTACCTTACACTGATTTTCCTCAAAGGGCATTCCTTAAGCATTAAACCTAAGCTTACTTTATATAACTTGGACTTAGGGGGTTATAAAGGAACCTTTTAAAATTAAGAAGTCTTTGATTCATGGCATATACACACTTTAGGATCGTAACCATGATCTCTAAGCATATTCTTTGCCTTCATGTGCAACTTTTATATTTTGATGAAATTCTTCTTAGACGAAGGATACACAACTAAGGAACATAGACATAGTTTTGTACATGGCCCTCTCTAGACATTATTTTTTCTCTAGACTTCACTCAATTAGATGGTTTGATCAATGTAGTTCTTCATCAAAGCTCCTAAACTTCATACAATTGCTCAAAAACTTATCGAAAGCTTCCGAAACACCAATAAATGAAATATAACCAATTAAGCTCCAAATCCTTATAAAATCAACACAATTAACAAGTGAAAATATATAAAATTATCCCAAAATATATATGCTATATTAGTCTTACGTTAGTATATAAATCATCATTTGTGAAGATGATAACATTCTTATGTACCTTTGCCATCTTGCAAATTGGCTACATGATGTTGCATTCCTTTAATTGATGCTTCAATATCTCTACAAAAGCAATTACTACTGCAAGTGAGGATTTCTCATAGAATTTGAGTAAGTTAAAGAAATTCCTTACAATTACAATTCTTAGCAAGGTTATTGTCACATGATTAGTTGGGCCTACATCTAATGCTTTTCCTTTACCACAAGTACCCCTTCCTATGGTGCATCATTGGCCTTGAGTAATCTGCTTTATAATATTCTCTAGAGATATTTCAATAGAGCTTCCACTTAAACCTTGTTAAGAGTTAAACGTATTAGAAATGAGAGAATTAGCCTTCTACTTATATATTTTGGAGGTTGATTTCAACTATCAGATCATCCTAAGATAGATGGTTGAAGTGCAGTATTGTTGGTAGTTGTTAGATCTCCTATGATGATCCAACGTCTCAGATTGCACCCTTCTTTTCTCGTAAACTTAGGCATTGTAAGTGTCCTTTAGAATTGGGCCCACATAAGTCTGTAAGATTTATAAAAATAAAGAAGCTCAAACTCCTTTATAAAAGGCTTATTCTTCAAATAAGGTCTTTTTAGCCATTTTCAGTCCTTCAAAGGCCAAACACAAAGCCTAAATAAGCTCCAAAAGACTTCTTTCGAATTTATATTTCGTGCAAGAGACATTTAAGCAAGGTTGAGAGTAGATAAAATCAATCTAGCAATCCTAATTCCAAGCTTACCAAGCCATATCTCGTTAAAACATCTCTAATCAAGCCAAGTTTCCTAAACCTTGCTACTAACCCATTAAACCCATCCATGACTTTAAATTGAGCTAAAAGCCTAATTATCAAAATGACCTTCTATGATTTCTTTCCGTCGCTATCAATGGTAGATCAATCTAATATGATTTTCTATCATAGCAATAACCAGTTTTCTAAGTATTTCTTCAGTATAATAACATGCCTACAAACCTAAATGAGTCTTAAGAACATTTAAAATATAGTACAAAGGCCTAATAATATAATATATTCACATATGTGATTAGAAAAAGGAGAGGAAGAAGTAGAGGAAAAAGGGCTATAAGTCCTTGTGTAATTGTTAATTCATTTAAAAATTTACACTTACATTGGCAATTAAGGGAAAAGGAAAAAAAAAATAAAGAAAAAGATTCAATAAACCCTACTTAACATAAAAAAGAATATCCCAAAAATGGGGGGATAAAACTTCCATAGCTATTTTAGCGTAGCTAAAGCAGTTTCTTTCAAGCAATATCGCATAATCATAGCAAGTATTGAGCATGCATTGATGTATACTTGCATTGCTTGCATATAAAGGCTACAATATCATTTGCATGGAATTTTGTGTTATGGGGTAATAGATGGAGACTTTAGTAAAACTTATGGATTATTTAAATACATAAACAAACTAATGATAATGGCTACTAGAAATCTCCGCCATCCATCTATACAATTGAATTAGTCATACAAATTCCAAGCTTTTCCTACTAAATCTCTGCATAGGCCCTTCCATAGTTTTACTTAAGTACTATATCAATTCAATAAATATCACTTCTTACCTTATAACCTCCCTGGATCATCTCTATCATCCTTTACCTAGTATATTACATATGAAAAGAGTTCTATAACTCCCATAATAGAGAGGTCATGAACTTATGGAGAATATGCAAGAGTAATACATCCTTATAACCACAACTAATTGTCCATGACTTCCTCATCTTTAGGGTATCATACCTCCATTTGCATACATAAGTTTTGATCTAACATTTTTGTTAGTTACAAACAATCCAAGCCCCCTATCTTAGATAACTAGCAACTTCATGAATTTGTGGTCTTACTCCCCCAATTTACAAGGCATTCATCCAATAATAATGGGTGACAATCTTAGTATAAGATTAATGCCACAGCAGATGGTGATGAAGTCAACCTTTGTAAATGTTTTGTAGATAAAGAGTCTATGAGCTTAGTCATGTCCTTGTCATAGGTGCTAAGCTACATTTCTAGTACATTTGAAAATGGAACTTGAGTCATCTGAAACCTTAAACTATCAAGGATTGTTGTATGTTTTCACCAAATATAAATATATCTTAATGAATTTGTGTATTGCATATAGTATGATTAAGGCTAGTACATAGTTATACCATATGTATGTGTACATTTAGTAGCTATGTACTAAATTTCACATCTATTTGAGATTTTGATTTCAAATGTTAATGAGTTTAACTTGACTATAGGCTTAGGATTGGAGCTATATTAGTTCAACTTTTAGATTATAGATGGATGCATATAGAGTTGGCTATGAAGTTTTCATAGCTTTATATGGGGTTGGAGATTGTAAAAATTAGCAAAATTATTGTGAATTTAATAGCAAGTTTCTAGCCATGCATGTTTTTATAAATATAGGAACACATAGCAAACTGGTCATGCCATTTTAATTAGAGTATAGCAATAGTAATAATACTTTCTTAGTAAATTAATGTAATCTTAAAACTTATTTTAGAGTTTGATGTTATGTAACAAGTGTACATATATACAATTATGGAGATATGTAAGTGTAGCCTTGTAAGGTACTTGACCAATCAAACAAGATGAGAACTTAGTAACGCATTTATCAATGGAAAATTGAACAAGTTTAGGCACATTGATTGTAGTATCCTATAAGGTTTGGATAGGTAAAAAAGCTCATGTCTATAACAAATAATAACTCATATCTAAGAAGTAAAGATATTAAATTTTGTAATATGGATAAAAATGTCATAAAAAATAAAATATCAATATCAATATGTCTAAATTAGATATAAATTAGCTTATTTATTGTGTTCAAAGCGGATACCAAATTGACTTATAATGTTAGTGCTCACAAATCATACAAACATTAAGATAACATATAAAGAGCTATTGAAATTTTAACATGAATTTCCTATTGTATGGTGTTTCAATTCTACATAGTTGATCCAAACCTAATCTAATTGTATCCCGACATATATTATATATATGCACGTATATATATATATATATATATATATGTATGTATGTATATATGTAAGGGGAGTATTCATATAATTTTGAAAGCTTTCAATAGCAATGAGTGTGACTTATCCTCTATATTTATCAATCCATAATTTTTACCAATCTTTTACCATAACAAGATAAAACTAGGTAAAGCCCTATGTTATATACAGATTTTTGTTTAGAATACACTTATATAGTAAGTTTACTATAGTTAGTTGATCTTATGAAATATGTGTAAAGGTCACCCAGAGAAGTCTTAAGCTAATAATAGATGGAAGGATGCTATTAAAGAGAGTTATGAGAGAGGAAATAAGAAACTTGATTTTTGAGGCCTTCTATTAAAGAGAGGTATGAGAGGGGAAATAAGAAACTTGATTTCTGAGGCCTTAGTCATTTTATCAGAGTTGACTACTGGACATTCATCTAAGCCAAGATGACATTTGATTCCTCAATGTTAAGCTTAAGCCTTTAACAGTAGGACCAAGCTAATCAGATCGTGTTGCAACCCTTCCAAGCCTTTCGTAACAAGTACTCAAGCAAGACCAAGCTAAACATTTCCAATCTAACCTCTTAAGCTAACCTATTATAGGTCGAGAAGGTTGACATCCTTGTTGTTTTCTTCCTTTCCAAGTTGTCCAATCGAGTTATCAACTTGCTTGATGACCAAAGTTTCATTATTTCTAAAGATAGCCTAGTGTTCACCTTTTTACTTTTGTTAGAGCACCTTATCAAAATTCGACATGCATCCTATTACAAGACAATTCTCTAACGCATATATTCTTCTTGTTCTTTCTAATTTTTACCCTTTAAACATATTTTCTAGGTTTCCATTTTCATTTCGCTTATACATTTACCCTTTTACTAAATTCCCATTATGTAAAAGCCTTAACTTGCCGGAGTATATAAGGTCATTACTATAAACAGCTAGAATGGACTTTACACATTAAATACACTAAACTTTCTTTCTTAGGAAAATTTCCTCTTAGGTGTTAACTATTATTTAAAGTAAGAGTCAATGGCTTGTGACCCGTACATTCACTTATGTGTAATATCAAATGAGTGTTAGGTTGTACAGGATCCTATAGTGAGTCATATCCATGGAGTAACTTACGGATTTTGCTAAACCCCATTTGTTTTACTTTCTTTTGTGTTTAAATTGATACCCTTTGTGTGTTCTCTAACCCTGAAGCATATTAGTGCTAATGTTTCTTTGAAGCTTACTACTGCTCTAACTATTGAAAATGAGGAGGAAAACCCTTTTGTTTATGAATATTTGTGTCCAGTCTTGACCATTAGATGACTTTAAGATAGATGGATGAGATGGGCTATTGATGAGGAACATTAGATCGCTTCTGACAATGAATAGACGAGATATAACTTTCTAATCCTTTCACAATTCCTTATGGGCTTTGGATATGGATAGGCTTGGCTAAGGCCAATGGTTTCACAAGCGAACTTAATGAATTATAAAGAAGTCTAAAACAAGCTTAAAGCTTAATAAATGAATTCATGAAGGCATATGAAGCCTTGCTAAGTCTAAGGGCTTCATAAGCAAGCTTAATGAATTATAAAGAAGCCTAAAGCTTTATATAAGAAGCCTAAGGCTTAGAAATGAACTCAGGATGACCTATGAAGATAAAAAATGCATACTAAAAGATTCCTTCATGCATGAGACAACCGAGAAAGGTTAAGAGTAGATGGACTAATTTGACGATCTATATTTTAAGACCATTAAGTCAAATCTCTCTAAAACATTCTTGAAATTAGGTTTGACCTTGTGAGCATAGTTACTAGTTCATGGCATTAATTGCACCTTCCATAATATCCATTCACGATACTTATTAGTAAAATTAAAAATTATATAAGAGATTATTTCAATTAACATGTTGACAACATATACATATTATCATTTAAAAAGAATTGTCATATCTTTCAAATTGTAGGAGTAAAGTGAACCATTATAAATGCAAGGTTGCATCATTCTACATACACTATACAAAAGTTATAACTATTTAGAAAGTTACATTTGTGTAAACAGATACACATTTTTCACAAAAACTTTTAAGATTATATATGTAAAATGTAAAGGTATACTTATTAGTGAAAATTATAAAATTACTTAACATATCATACAATTAACATATTAACTACATATACTCATGAATTATTATAAATAGGGGTCAAATAGTATTATTTATGTATACCACAAACTTTTTTTTTTTTATGAAATAATGTGTCATTTAGAAAAATATAATTTTTCAACTATTGGAGTGAGAAAAATCATGAGTGTAAAGTATTGCGCCATTTTGCACTAATTATGGATTGCAACTATTAAAAAAGTACATAAGTAATAACTAGAAAATTACACTATATGGATACTATTAAAAGAAAAAAAGGTTAAAACAAAGAAATATAATAATACAAAAGATTATATTTAAGAGATGAGATGGTAAAAAAATTTTCGAAATTAACGTGCCAGATAAATTTTGAGCTTGATAGAAGGATGTTAGGGATTCGTAAATTCTTAGGTCAAATTCCCTTGGTCTAGATTCTTAATTCTATCCCTTGTATTGTACGATAATGGAGTCTAGTATTTAATCGGGCTGTGGGAAAGTTATTCAATCACACATGAGAAAGTTCACAACTCCTTCCCTCAATGGATAAAGCTAAATTGTCACATCACAAGGAAAGAAACAAGCCAAGTATCACCACCAAATGGTTTCTGTTTTGGCCTGCTATTATGGCAGCTTTGGCATAACAAAAATCAATAGATATTCACTTCTTCCTTGAAGCAACCACTTCAAAGAGAATTGATACGCAAGTTAATGCATGAATACTGGGCTATCTTGAAGAAGAGAAAACAGATGACAAAAATTGAGCAAATCAATGTAAAATGGATCCCACCGCCACTTGGTTGGTATAAAACTAAACACTGATGGATCATTGGCGCTAGATAAAAATAGTGCAACTGTAGTTGGCACTTTGAGAAATGCAGAGGGGCAATGGGTTTTCCGCTTTGGCAGAAAATTAGCAATTTATGATTTAGTATTACCGTAATAATGGGCAATATTTTATGGTCTGTCACTGTGTGTTCAACAGGGGTACCAGGCCATAGAAATTAACACAGATTCAGCAATTGCAAGTTATCTTATTATGAAAGAAACAAATATCAAGTACAGATACTTTAATGTTGTGATGGCTTGCAGGGTAATCCTCTCCTAACTACGCAGTTGGCGGATTGCAGCAGTCTCAAGGGCAGCAAACAGAATTGCAGATGTATTAGCAGGAAGAATGCACGACCAAGAAGAAGAATGTTTGTTTTGGCTAAATCCTCCTAGTTATATATACATTCTGTTTTGCAGGAGGATATGTCTGGTTATGGTATGCGGCAATGTATGAAGACTAAGGATCATATAATTGATCCAGATCGGAATTTGTGTAATTTTACCCCTGTGAAATATGTAAGCAGCGGAGGTTAATGCTTGTATGGATATTGATATTTGCTAGTTATGAACATCGTATTTAACCCGAAAAAGAAAAAAAACCTCCACGAACAGGCACTTAAGATAGTCATCTCACCATCTCATCTGTCTAGAACTAAAAAAGCTGGGCCATAATCAGACTGCTTAATTTAGTGAGGTCTAGAAATCTGCTAAACATTTAGAAATGATGTGAAGAAAAGCAAGCCTGTTTACTTGGCCAAAATTTAATAAGGACATAACATAATAGTTATTATTGGAGAACAGAGTCAAATTATAACAAGATTTAATAAGGATATTTTGGAGGAAAAAAAATCAATTCTAATATTGAATTGCTATTCACAAGTTTGAGTGATGAATGGATATTCAATATTTTTTATAATAACATTTCTTACCGAATTGCTATTATGAGTTTAAAATATAACTAAACATTATAATAACTGTTTCATAAAAAATAAGACTATAATAAAATTGCGATTATAGTAAAGTGAAAGGACATTTAGTAATCGTTTAACTCGTTTTAATGGGGTGACTTATTGAAGACTTGACTATAAGCATATATTGAGTGTAAACATATATGACTTTCATCATCAATCATACTTTCTAGAAAATGTATTTTCTTTTATTTAAAAATATTAGTTAGATATTACAAATAAGTACATGGAATATATGTATAATAGTAAAACAAAATAAAAAAAAAAACAAAAACAAAAAATCTTTCCCGTTTTATTTATCTAGCCCTAACCTTTTTGAATTTACTAACACTTATCCCACCCATCTTATTTTTAAGGTATAATAAAATATAGGTATACAGAATATTAAAAAGAAAAAACACAATTATGTCAAGTGAAATAATGTGATTTTGACATAGACACAACCCCAAATTTACAAAATAACTAACATTTACTCTTAGGAAAATACAAATAATATTTGAAAACCTTGATTTTTGTATAAACACAACCTTGGAGTTACAAAGTGACTAGCATTCTCTTTCAAGAGCATACAAATAATATCTAAAACTTTGATTTTAATATAGTCATAACCTCAAATTTACAAAGTAACTATAACATCCTCAAAACTCTTATAAATTGACAAATAACATTTTAAATTTCAATTTGATGTGGATATACTATCAACTTATCAAAATATACTTTAATAGCCCTTAGACTTTGATTTTAATATATTGTTCTTAAATCTTTGCTAGTATAGGGTTTTAGGCCTTCTAGAATTAATGGATGATAAGTAGGACTTTGGTTCAAGGGTTGGCTTGCACAATCAACACATGTCTAAGTGAGCCCTAGAAGCTACTCCAACGTGATCATCTCAATATTTAAATCAATTTCAAGGGTTAAAAGGGAGAGTAAGAGAATTAAGCTTCATGAACTCATCATATCAAAGGTAGGTGGGCCTATATATATATATAGAAGAGAAAATCAGGTCTCGGACATCCCGTCTTGAATCCTTGTGACTTGGGCTTAGTTATGCTATTTTAATTGATGTATGGCCACATGCCTCTTTCAAGTTTTGCACTAATCATATCACATTTAATGCTTTAGAGGTGACATACAAGCTTCCACATTTAATGCATTCTAGTGCTAAGCCTAAGAGGAGGGCCATGTCTAGCTGGGATGCTAGATTGTTATACCTAGCATCTTGAAGGCTATCGAAGGGGTTTTTGTGGTACTTCTTTGAGTAGTCAACCCATGCAAGGAAAACCTAGGCCATCAATTAGTTTGGGGTCAAGTTGCCACCTTCACGAGCCTATCTCTATTAGACCATCTACCAATGAGCTAGGCTCGACATTGAATACTAAGGGAGCTTAGGCAGCCTAGTTTGGTCCCAAAGTAGATTGGACTGGGTCTATGGCCAAAATAATTTATCAACACACTTTTTTTTTATCTTTTATCTTTCTAAAAAGATGTAAAACGTAAATGCGCTTTATATTGCTCTTTTGTAGGAATTTAGCAATACATATACTGGACAAGTTAAAAAGTATATTTACAACGAAATCAAAGTATAGAAGCTGTCTCCGATTTTCTCTTTTGCTGTTTTCCTGGGCTGGAACTCATTGCTTACGTATCCTTATACTGACTTCATAAGCCACGTCAATGTCCGAAAACGGCCATTTCTTTTCCTTAAGCTAAAGCTAAATTTTGAGGGTGACTTCCAACAAAAGGATGCAAAACACAAGTTGAACATCTACCAAATGTGGTTTGGTGTCCATTAAACCACGTTTTCTTACCTACCTCAACACATATGATTAGCTGTGCTAAATCTCGAGGGATCTAGATATTATGCCATGTGCATGTGATGGATTGTATCATAAATACTTGGGAGTGCATGAAGATTTTGAGTTAGTCTGCACGTTGTTTAGCCGGCAGGTGGAAGCCCTTTCACGCCAACCGTTGAATCGATTGCTTTGTCTGCTAAGGTTTTTAACATTCATATTATTTCTAGTTATTCATATATATATATATATATATATATATATATATATATATATGAATATCTCGTATGATATGATTATCTGCTTACCACTAGTGTATGGATATATATTTTACACCCAAACTCTATTCAACGAAATAAATTCTAAATGGATAATTAAAACCATAAAGTAAATTTCGAGTAGAAATTTTTCATAACCTATTCTCATAAGGTAAAATTTGGGTAAGAAGTTAGGGTATCATATACCCACCATATAACATATACTTTAAAGTATGCAAAATATACGTTCTGGAGTCTCTACCCTATAATAGTAATTATATAAAATTAATAAATAAATAATATCACCTTATTCAAATAAAGCAAAACATAACCTATTAAAGATGATAAATTAAATGCTTGTTAGTCTCTTTCCTCCGATCAATTGTCTTTAGTGTTTACTCAATTGTTGTTTTATTTTATTCCTTCTTCCTTAAATCAATAGTTTTGTAATGTTTGAAAAAAAGAATCTGAGTTCTTAGTTTTCACTTTTAGTGCCCCCAACAAAACACAAAGTACGTTCATTATTTATTTTCTACCGTGAAATAGTTTCTTTATTTTATATTTTACAAAAGATCTAGTATTATTACATAAGCAATCTTCTTTTAAGAGTATAGGAAGACTATTTTATCGATGCATATATCTTAAGTGAGAAAAATAGTTTAGTTTTAATTTATATTTTATTCCGTTTTCCATGTTATATCTTCATTTTCCTATGGTTTATTATTTGATCTTATTTTATCGCTGCATCAATAATTATTGAATTATATAATCTTGTAAATCTTTTATTCTAGTTTTAATAAACTTTATAAATCTCACGTTAAGTACTATGTTTATTACTTTCGTTTTTTAAAACAATGTGCTTATTCCCTTAAATATATATGTAGTATGATTATTACAAAATGAATATTTTATTTACACAAAGAATATTTTGTATAATACTTCCATAAAAATTCATCTACAATAATAATGGTTAAATAACCTTTTATGAGAAAAAAATTGATTGGAAATAAATCTCAATGAACTTTATTCATTGGCCTCATTTGAAAGATTGACTAAATTGAGTAATTACTTTTAAAAAAGAAGAAATCAGGTTTGTTTTATATTTTGAAAATCTGGCTTATATTTTTTATGTAGCATTTAGATCGAATGACTCTCTAAAATTACATCAATAACCATATTAAAATTTATAAGGAAAAAACAATTATAGATTTTACAAAGTACTATATACCTTATATAATTCATAGAGTATAGGATGGTTTTAAGATATTATGAAGCATGATATAGGTAGCAAAGTTTTGAAACTTATACCCTCAAAGTACGGTAAGGGTAGCACTCTATACTCTACCCATTCTATACCTGCTAATATACACACACACATACACTTAATACACTATTGTTGCTATTTACCTATCACCTTAGTGTGTTTGTTTAAAAAACAATTGCTTGTTGAAATTTTTTTATATTTATTATATTAACATTTTGAGAAAATTACATTAGAGATGATCAATGTTTTAATATTTTAAAAAGTTCAAATAAAGAATCAACGTTTCAATCAATTATTAAAGTAAAGGCTAGCTGTTACAACGCTATTAGTTGTAGCTGAAATGGCTGTTATCTGCTACATAATGCTAACAAGGTGCTGATTCAACAGACACATGTTGCTTGCATGTATCATTTAATAGTAAATAAATACAAAAAATAGAGAAAAAACATAAAAAAATAATGAAAAATAAAAAAATTACATAAAAAATCATATAATTAAATATATATATAATATATACTATATGTAAAATATAATGTGTACGTTATATGTATGTAATATAATATGTATATTATATATGTAATATATATTATATACATATGTACATAATAATATATAATACACATGTAATATAAAAAGATATATATATTTAAATATAAAAAGAAAAAAGAAAAAAATTTAAAAAATGAAAAAAAAAGAGAGAAAAGGACAAAAAAAAATAAAAAGGCCACTCTAACCACCCCAAATGAGAGGGTAGGAGAGGTTAGGAGTGAGTAGCTAATGACTACTAAAGGGGATCGCATTACCCCCCACTATTGGTTGCTGTGGGGTTAGGCAACCCCCCACGCAATTAAGGTGACCAAACGACTCCTAAAATATAATGGGTCATAATCCATAAATTAATGTAGGTTGTTTGACCCATTGCTAATGACGGGTGACTACCTACCATCCTTAACGAGTCACGTGTGTGTCTACTAAGTCAAAGCTGTATCAGCACTATATAGCAAATAATGATCATGTTAGCTATAGCTAGTAACATTATAACAACTATCCTCTATTTTAACCACCAATTAAAATATTCATCTCTTATATAAACATTTTAAAACGTTGATATCCTATTTAAATTTACCCTTAAAAATTGATTGCCTCTGGTATAATTTTCCCTTGTTTATAATTATCAAATATTATTGTAATATTCTAAAGATATTATAAATGTAATTACTTCTTATAGTAAACAGTAGTAGAAGGCAATAGTAATGATCGTTGGTTAGAGGTGGCACTAGAAATGCCATTAAAAAAATTATGAAAATGGCTTATTTTTAGGCAAAAATTTAAAATTGTATTCCCTATTTCCATTGAAATTTCTAGTAATGATTAAATAACACCAACCATCAACTATAACCTTCAACTACCATTATTACCATGCTAAAATCCACTAATAAATATAACCATTTAAGATTATAATGATTATTATTTGAAAAAACTTTTATTCTAATGATAATCAAATGAGTTTCGAAAATATTTTAATCAATAAACCATCTTAGTAATGTCTTGTTTTGAATAACACTCTTAGTAGAGATAAAGGTAACACATAAAAAAGAAGGGGGAATTACAAAAAGTCCCTATGAACTTTTACTTCGGTGCAAATTCACCTCTTAAACTTTTAATTCGAGTCTCTTTTATGCCTTGATCTTTTGCTTAAGTATGGATTCATCCCAAAACTTTCAAAGTGAGTTTTTTAACCTCATATACTTTCACTCTGGTGTAGATTTACCAGTGAAACTTTCAAAGTTCTTTTTTACCCCTTAAGCTTTCAACAATTTGAAATGTTATGTCTATTTAACACTTTTTTATTTTAAAAAGATATGTGCATGGAGATGAGAATTTTTCGTGTTCACCATCAGAATTAATAAATATTACACAAACATAAATTAAATACAAAATACCAATACTATGTTGCATAGCTCTTTGTACTCATGTATACCAAAGCTATGTTGCATATTCAGTAATGTCACATCGATGTGATTTAACAACAATGTTTTGGTAATTTTTTTTATATAATTTGTAATTATGTAATTTTTTTTTCTAAAATCAATAGATATGTACTACACTCGCATGGAGATAATTGATGATATTATATAATATAGTCTAAAAATATAATATATATTAAGCAAAAATAGTATATCAAACCATGTACAACAAAGTATATATTAAATACTATATGTCATATACTCACTAGTATTATATATTATAATAACAAATAAAAGATATGCTATATATATTACAACATGAAATCATATTTTGTGCTAAATGATATATTATACTTATTGTATATGTGACATAAACTAGGTAGTTATTCAATTATTCAATAAGATAAAGATTGTATTTTATATCCATCTTAATTGATGCATTGTATACGATGATAGAAAAAAAAAAAAAAACCTACCTTGATTATCATGATTGAATTTTCAAAACTTTAATGGATTGAAATAATATAAAAGTATTTTGAATTATAGATTATCTTTTTTAAGCCTTGATATTCTATAACATCATCATTAATTATCCCCAGACATAATGTGATTCTTTTGCATCAATTTGTCCTTTATATATTAAATAATCACACTAACTTTCAATTAATGCATTTATAAAAATAGATAATGATACAACAATAATTTAATTGTCATTTTATTTTTATGAAATCAACACTAATTATCAACTAAAAGATATTTACTTTTCAAATAAAAAAATACAATCATTGTACTTACAATGAGCATGTAAGTTTTTTATTAAATCCTTTACTTTAATTACCATAAAATGTTATGAATATATTATAATCAATATATTATACATAAAAAAATGCACGTAAGACATATGAATAATTAAGATGGATATGAAATACAACATTTATCTAATTAAACAATTGAATAATTACCTAATTCATAAAACTTATACAGTAAATATGTATGAATCATTTGTGACAAAATATAATTTCCTATTGTAACATGTAGCATATCTTTTGTATGTTATTATAATATAAATTTTAATATATACTTCATAGTATAGATATATCGTATTTATACAATAAATATTATATTTTTATAATATATTATACATTATTGTTAGTTATCCTCAAGTACGTGCCTTTTTTTTAATAAAAAATGTTAAATGGATATGAAATTACAAATTGTTCAAAGCTTAGCAATTTAAAAAAGGAAAAAAAAATCACTTTAAAAGTTTAGGGAGTTATTTTGTACCATAACTAAAGTTTAGGGGATAAAAAAAAGCTCACTTTGAAAGTTTAGGAGGGTAAATTTGCATCAAAGTGAAAGTTTAAGAAATAAAAAAACTTGCTTTAAAATTTTGGGAGATGTATCCACACTAAAGCTAAAGTTCAAAGGTTTTCTTTTTATAATATTTCCTAAAAAGAAAGATAAAGTAACATAGGAGCGAGGTTTGCCAAATACAAGTAAAGAAAGCTGTGGGTCAAATTTACCATAGTATAAGAGAAGATATCCTAAATTCCAATCATATTATCGTCATTTAAGTTCGTAATTAAATTTCTTAGACAACATGTGGAGGACACCAACACCATATGATTGAAATTCAACATCTTTGGCGATTAACCGCAGTCACGAGAGTGTACATCAATGAAATATGTTCTACTTAAGTCACGGCAAATTGGAGAGCTTTATAATCTAGTAGATGAATATTTATTTTTCAATAAAAATACGAAATGAATGAAATTCAATTACTTTATCCCAATAATTATAATATATATACTAGCAAATACTACACATGTATATGTATATGTATATATATATATAATTTATAAAGAGATAATTTTAAGGTTTATACCTTAACTTTATTATTTTTTAGCATTATATATATAAAATTTCAACTTATCTATTTATACACCTAATTAAAAATTAATTATCACCATTTATATCTCAATTAATTTCAATTTTTATCAGTAATCTAATTAACACGATAAATCAATACGATGGTTACTCATAGCCTTAAGGGGTTCGTGCAACCCTTTAGGGCGTGCAACCCTTTACGGCTGTGCATTGCCACTTATGATCGCTAATAGGTTTCACAATCTACAATTTTGAAATGGATTACAACCTATTATTTTGTAGTAGGTGATCAACAGTCACCTATACAAGGTTATGCGACTTTCCTTAAGTCATGGGTAGTTACCTTATTGGCTACTACATCAGCAATATGAATTAGAGTTAACTAAAGTGTAGATAGTAACATATAAATCTTCAATTAGATGTATAATTGGATAAGTCGAAATTTTAAGTATATAATTTCAAAAAATAGTAAAATTGAGGTATAAATTATGATATTAACTCGCTTAAAAATACCAAATTCCGTTAGTGGTTTATACAATCAAACTAAAGCTATGCGCTTTAATATATTTTAATAGAAAATTCTTTCTCTTAAAATATATTAACTTAATTTGAATACATTTTGATATAGTTTCTATAAAATAATTTTCATTTAGCCTTTGAGCTATATTGTAGTTATATGATGTCACAAATATTATTGATTGGTATATAGAAATATTCATTTAATTCATGAAATGCAAAGTAATCATACTTCTAAGTTTTAAATCTACACAACAATTGCAAGAGAGTTATCTCGTCCTCTCTTGCTCTCTCGTTTTATGTATAACTGTTTTAATATTTTCAAGTTATTTAATAAAGATAGCAAACTGGTAGCAGAAAAAAAAAAAAAAAAAGGCTTCTTCTTAAATATGTGTGTGTGTGTATTAGTTGGTAAAAGAAAAGGGCTAAAAGGTGCTCTTATTAAACATCAGCAAAAATAAAAAGTGGATGGAATTTGGAAATATCTAATTTTAACAAGCATATAAATTTGCAAACACATATTTAGAAATTTAAGGTAAAGAAGAATTGACAACAAAGGAAAAAGGGCAGGCAAGTACTTAGTAGGCCAACAACCTAATGAACCGAGTTGGGGACTCGACAAAAGGAGGGTAAGCTGAGCAAGTATGATCTCGTTCTGCTTTATTGAAAGCTAGGACCACTACGGCAGGTCAAACTAAGGACCTATGGAAGTTGAGGCTCGTCTGTGGTCAATATTAGGGGGGAAAAAAAAAGGAAAAAGAAAAAAGCTAGGGTAAAGAAGAAACTGTAGCTACATGTCCCCTCTTAAAATCTTTAAGAGTCTTACACCATGTTTGGGAGGAGGGAAAGGGAAAGGAAAGATTTGGAAGAGAAAAAGGTATAATAATTCCTTTGTTTGGTTATGAGGGACATTAGGGAGGGAAGAAATGAGGAGAGAATTTTTTTTTTTTTCTTTTTCCACACATTTTTTCATTACCTCTCAAACGAAATGGAGAGAAAGGGAGCAAAAATGGAACTAGAATTATAACTCCAAAGGAATATATTCTTAATTTACATTGCACTCTATTTTATGATTTAGTAATTATTATAATTCCTTTCATTACACAAATATAAAAATCCTTCGTAATTCTTTTCCCTCTCATTCCACGTTCATTTGATCCTGATTTCTCTCCTCATACCAAACGTAGTGTAAGGAAAATGGTATTGGCCTATCTTAACTGAAAGTTTATGTTATTAAATTTATCAACAGTAAGTGGATGGCGAATTTAAAATTAGGTGAACAAACTTACATTTAGCTCCAATCTACATGACGAAATATACCTATTAGGAGACGCAACACGCGAAGATGAGAACGAAATTTGTGAAGGGAGAATAAAAAGTGAGGCAGAGTGGTTCATACATAATTTTTACGGCAGATGACTCCTGACATCCTGTGGCAAGCAGCGATAGGCACTTCAACCACAGAAAATAAAGCTTGACTTTTCAAGGAACCTAGACGGTATGACATGAACGATTTTTTTATTTTAATCCAACTTTTTTTTTATAAAAGTTTATTAATAATTTTTTATAATTTTATAAAACCCTACAGTAACATTGTAACACATCAAAAATTAAAAGAAAGAAAAAGGGAAAGGCACAGGTGTACAGTTCCTTGTCAGAAGAATGGCTCTTGAACAAGGAATCCGCATCACCACATGATATTGCTAGCAACGCATTTTTGGTTCTTTAACCAAGGATTCTTAGGCCAGGGCATAGGCCATGAAATTGGTCTAGGAGATGATTATCAAATGAGTTCCTTAATAGAGTTAGAAAATCTCCATCATATCAATGTGTTTTTTTAAGAAGTTTTTAACAATTTTTTAAAACTTTTATGATCCAATATTATACTTTTCCAAATAAAATTTAAAAGAAAAAAAAAAACTAATGTTTGAGTTCGACCTTAGTATTTATTTTTATATTAAAACACCAAGTTTATCCATGTAAATAGATTTCGAAAAGCCCAAATAAAGTTGCAATAAATACGACACTGGACAAGCAAGAAAGGGAATCTCCCCTCGTCCAGCAAAGAAGAAATTCGGTGGAAGTTACGTGACAGCTTAAGATCACCAATTCAGAGAGAATAATAGGTGGTCGGGATACAACCATTATTTTATATTGACTAAATTTTTACTTATATCGTATTAAGAAAAAAGCAGTATTTTCTGTCTCGTGAAAAGAAAAGGCCTACATGCATTAAAAAATGAATGAAAGGAACATTATGAATTAAATGCATTTGAATCCATCAATTTATCCCTCAATTCGTGTTAACTTTGTGCAAATTTTGCGCTTTTCACCCTTTAAGTTTATTGAAAATACTCAAAATACTAAATCCTAAACAAGCATTACTTCATTTGGAAATTTTTTAGGATTATTACTATTGACAGCAATAACTCCTTTTTTCCTGTAATCTCATGAATTTTGCGATCTCCACGCTTTACATGGTTGGATTTATAGGCACACAGCACAGTTGTGCTGCAAAGACATATAGAATAATAAGAGAAGCGAGCAGAAATGGAAGAAAACGGGAGGTAATTTAGAGAGATTACTATATAAGTATCGGTTAGTTTGTTCCTTTCCGTTATACTTTATCTCCAATTTTTCCAATTACGTGCAAGCAAATTGTTATTGGTTATTATGGTCGATAATGTGGTTTGAAATAGAGCTGGTAATTTAGGACTCGATGGTAAGATTTGGTACGATACAATTTAAATGGATTTATATATATAAAAAAAATCAACATGAGATATAAACGGATTATACATGTTTAAACCCATTTAAGTTTGTGTAGGGGATTGTGTTTAGTTCATAGACCTGAACACAAGACATGTTATCTATTCTTTTTATATTTATATTTAGTTGTACAAATGTTTTCTTTCAAAGTCAAAAATCTTAATTAAAAATATGAAATTCATAACTCCTAACAATTCATTTTTTTTTTCTTACTACGACCTACTGTAGTTTAAATAGATAAAAAGTATGTAACTTAAAATTTTAAATTTCCAATATTTAATGAAACTTTACTTTACTAAAACTTTATCTAGATTGTAATTTTATATAAAGTATCAATATCATATATATATATATATATCATTTGTTTTTGTAAATTTGAAGTATTATTATCGTTCCTTTCTCCTTGTATTTGTAAATATTTTATAGATTTATTTACAATTATTTTAATTGATAAATAGATCCAATTTGATTATAAGATACATTTATTAAATTGGTCAATTTATGAGTTTAAATTCACAAATATGATTAATAAATGAATTATGTTATAAATTAAGATTTTTCAGATATAAATATATTTAAATACGAAAACCAAACATGATAGAATAACACAAATGGAGAAATCACTAACTTAGAAGTGCAACCGGATACATGCAATAACTGACATAGACGCTCGTGATTATGCACCAAGCAGACCAACAACCCCTCACGTTTGACGGGTAAAAACGTCCCCAACATGCATGTCTCATGCCCGTATCAACTAGCACAACACATACACACACGCAGCTTCCCCACCCAACCCTCTTTTTTTTTCATATGTTGTTTTTTGGTAAGTAAGACCCAACGCTCTTTCTTACGTACCCCACTTATTTAAACAACCCGTCAATAAAACTTGGTGAACACATCACAAAGTACTTCGTGCTCCTCAAAAATCTCAACTAAGATCATATCATTTGCATTCATAGGAACCAAATAAAAAGTCGTGTTCCTTATAAATTTAGTTTCGTAGCTGTTTCTTGCTGTAAACATTTGCCCTTAAAATATATCTCACGAACCCCTTATGCAGATAGTTGTAGTGCTCATTTAATCAGCACCTCTCCAACAAAGCTCTAAATACTCGCTGTGCTCGAGTTTTTTCTTTTTCACAACAATGGAAGTTATGCTCGAAAATGGTCATGCTAATGGTAATGGCCGTGTTAATTGTAATGGTTATGTTAAAGACCACAAACCATCCACGAAGGATCCACTGAACTGGGCATCAGTGGCTGAGTCACTCAAGGGTAGCCATTTTGAAGAAGTAAAGCGGATGATCACAGAGTACCGTGAGCCGGTCCTCCATGTTGGTGGGGAGAATTTGACGATAGCGCAGGTTGCTGCTGTGGCCACGAGGGGAAATGACGTCAAGGTGGAGCTGTGCGAGTCGTCTAAGGCTGGAGTGAAGGCAAGTAGTGAGTGGATCATGGAAAGCATGAACAAAGGGACGGATAGTTATGGTGTGACAACTGGTTTTGGAGCAACATCGCATAGGCGGACCAAAGAAGGAGGTGCCCTCCAGAAAGAGCTTATCAGGTGATTATAGTTCTCGAGTCTACAAAAATCTCACTGATATTACTCCTTGAAATTGATTGTCCGTGGGACATTTCCATTTGTAGATAATATGGTTGCAGTAATTGCGGCCAGTTAGAATGTGAGCGATAGGTATTAGATCGATGTGTTAACTTATTTCCTAACACAAAATATATAAAATGATTATTATATATATATATATATATATATGTATATGATCAGTGAATATACGAACCAAGGGGTACGTTTCTTCGTTATTCCCTAGGCATTTTGATTTTGACAGAGCATTTTAAGAATTGATATTCGTCGAGAAATATCCCCCTCACAAATTCACTCATAAAAATTCACAAAAATTCAAGTTAAAGACCTATACTATCTATTTCACTCTTTCACTTCAATAGGTTTTTATAAGAGGAAATAGTGCTTATATTTGAGATGATTAACATAAATTTCAAGATTCCAACATTTTTAAAGTAAATATTTGTACTCCTTAAAAGATATACATAACAAAAAATTAAATTCATGACACTGCGCCAGGTCAGCCTTTATATTTACAAAACGTATGTAGCGAAAGATAACAAAATATCCGCAAAAGAAATATGAGATAAGAAAATAAAACAGATATATTACGTGAAAAACTTCAAAATTACTAAAACACCACGAGCGAACAGCATTTACTAATAAATCAAGAGTAAAAAGTAGTAATAGACAAAACTCATCAATTGAGTGCATAGACAAAGTAATAATAAATCAAGAGTTCAGCAATCTACCCAAATCAACCTAAAGCACTCGCTAGAGTCTATGGAAGATAATATATCTCAATAAACTTCTAATCCTTCATTTACTTCCTGAAATAGAGAATAGAAAAATTGCATCTTGAGAATAACTATTTTTAAGAATAAACTAGAATTCATATTCTAATGTGTACTTTGTGCAATATTTTATTAGGAAGATTACCCATTTAATTATATGCTTCACCTCATTAATTATAGTATTGAATTGGTAATATGACCAAAAACCAATATATATTTATTTGGTCCTTTTGAAAAATAACAAGACATCTTAACTTTCTTATTAATTGAGGTATGATTATCCACTATTTGAACATTTTCATTCACTGAAAAGAAGAAATAAAAGAAGTCTATCTCACAAAAACGAGCAATTATTACTTGCAAAGAGGGAAAAACCACTCAAAATAAAATATCCATACCAATTTCCAAGTAAATAAAATGATAAAAAATATTTCATGAATTGTCATTTTATTTCCTTCCCATTAGCTTATAGTAAATGGATCGTAACATTCAATTTGGTCATAAAATACAAAAATCACCGTACTCTTATAAGACTCTCATGGGACTGAGTCCACTGTAAACCTAAGCAACAATCTATAGACCTCAACTAGACGGAAGGCCAGGAAGCAAGACAGTATGAAATAGCTGGACCGCTACCCTTCGGTTGACTATTGACACCCTCTAAGTGACCACTAACACCCTTTCATTGACTACTAACATCCTTCCGCTTGTTCCAAGATCATATTGAACATTCCATGGTCATTTACGTTCATCTTTCTCTTTTTTTTTTCTCTTTTTTATTTTCTGGATCCGTGGAGGTGTAGTGTAGGTGCTGAGCCACTATGAACTGCTAAGAAAAAGTTGAATAATATTAGTATAATACTATATAGATTGATGAACAATACGTAAAAATTGATAAAATTTTAACATGTAAAAATATAAATAATAATATTTCAAAAATTAGACATTATTATTGGTATTTACATACTATTCATTCAAACATGTGGTTTATTAATATTATTAATTTTTTTTAATTAGAAAGAAAAAAAAAAGCAAAGTAAATAAATAAACATTATATTCTCTTTATTTGGAAAATAAAGGAAAAAAATGTAAAGGGAAAGTTAGAATATGATTTTTTTTTTATTTTATTAAAATGTCCTAATATTAAAATGTACTTTTACTTTGAGGTAAGATAATGATTTTGTATTAATTCCTTTCAATTCTCTTCAAATTTTTGAAGAGAGTGGTTTTTGTAGGCCCAAAGAAAATTTTTTCCGTTCGAACTCACTCCCTTTATCTACCCTTCTTTTTCATAAAAGGAAATTTTCTTGAAAAACTCACTTTTCTCCCCTTCTCTATTCCTTGCTCAATCCAAATAGTGTGGAAATCCTATATGTAATTTTATTATTTTTATACCCTAGTTTTTAACATAATTTTTTCTCTTTCATTTTCCTTTCTTTGCGAGCGGGGCACACCACATAACATGGAAACTAATCATAAACTGGCACGGTCATATTTGATTATGTGTTTTCAGGACTTGGAGTTGGAATGCATCTTTTCCCATGTTAAAGTTGCTTTCTCTGTCTAACATTGCCCTATCTATCTGTATATATCATTTAAAGGAGTACAACCAGCACCAATTTTAATGTAACACCTCTCTTAAAATTTTGCACACACAAAAAAAAAAAAAAAAAAAAAAAAGAGAGTCAAATTTTGATGCTAATTCTGACATTTGTTTACACTTTACTCTCGACTCCTAATATAACTTCCAATGCAATGCCAAAATAAGCATCCACCTCTTTGTTTAACTACAAGTCCGTAAAAAATGAACTTCGAAAGTGAATTGTCACTTTCTGTAACAGTTTTTTCTGTTCCAAGCTACGATTACCAAAATTCAACTCACATTCTTTTAACGCATGATCTAATGTATAAAAATGCTAAACTAATACATCTTTTACAAATTATTTCATGATTTTGTGTCCAGGCTTAAATTTGTTCACATAATTATTTTTTTTACACTCCTAATCTTGGGCCTTTTTTTATTTAATATAGAAGTCGAGTCAACATTAGAGATTTTAACATTATTTTAGGAATCTTGAAAGGACATTATAACATGTATCAAAATTATGGAATTAGATGCTCAGAATGCCAATTGCCAAACATGAACAGAAGTATTTACCTCACCTGTTGCCGATGCAGATTCTTGAATGCTGGGATATTTGGCAGCAGTGCAGAATCCTGTCACATGTTGCCACACACGTCAACAAGAGCAGCGATGTTGGTGAGGGTCAACACCCTCCTCCAGGGTTATTCAGGAATCCGATTTGAGATTCTTGAAGCCATTGTCAAGCTACTTAATCACAACATAACTCCATGCTTGCCACTACGTGGTTCCATCACCGCTTCAGGGGATTTAGTTCCTTTCTCATACATCGCTGGACTTTTAACTGGTCGGCCTAATTCTAAGGCTGTGGGGCCCACAGGAGGATCCCTCTCCGCAAAAGAAGCCTTTGCTTTAGCAGGTATTAAAAGTGGATTTTTTGAGTTGCAGCCCAAGGAAGGCCTTGCATTGGTAAATGGCACCGGAGTAGGTTCTGCCTTAGCTTCCATGGTTCTTTTTGAGGTCAACATCCTCACCCTTCTATCCGAAGTTTTATCAGCTATATTTGCTGAAGTCATGCAGGGCAAACCAGAGTTCACTGACCATTTGACACATAAATTGAAGCATCATCCTGGACAAATAGAAGCTGCAGCCATCATGGAACACATTTTGGACGGTAGTTCCTATGTTAAGGCAGCAAAAAAATTGCATGAGATGGATCCCCTTCAAAAGCCAAAGCAAGATAGATATGCCCTCCGTACTTCTCCACAATGGTTGGGTCCCCAAGTTGAAGTTATTCGCTTATCTACAAAGTCAATTGAAAGAGAGATCAATTCAGTGAATGATAACCCATTGATTGATGTATCAAGAAACAAGGTCTTGCATGGTGGAAATTTCCAGGGCACCCCGGTTGGTGTTTCAATGGACAATGTTAGATTGGCAATAGCTGCAATCGGAAAACTAATGTTTGCACAGTTTTCCGAGCTTGTGAATGATTTCTATAGCGATGGATTACCTTCAAATTTGTCCGGTGGTCGTAATCCAAGCTTAGATTATGGGTTCAAAGGTGCTGAGATAGCAATGGCAGCTTACTGTTCTGAGCTCCAGTTCCTTGCAAACCCAGTTACAAACCATGTTCAAAGTGCTGAGCAACATAACCAAGATGTGAACTCCTTAGGGTTGATATCTGCAAGAAAAACAGCAGAAGCAGTTGACATTTTGAAGCTTATGTCATCAACCTATTTGGTAGCACTTTGCCAGGCCATAGATTTGAGGCATTTGGAAGAGAACTTGAAAAGTACAGTGAAAGCCACAGTTAGCCAAATAGCCAAAGAAGTCTTAATTATGGGGATGAACGGCGAACTTCTTCCCTCACGATTCACCGAGAAAGATTTACTTAAAGTGGTCGACCGAGAACATGTCTTTTCCTATATAGATGACCCATGCAATGCTACTTATCCACTCATGCAAAAGCTCAGGCAAGTCCTCGTAGATCATGCATTAGCAAGCAATGATGACTTGAAACAGTCAAATGCTTCCATATTTCTTAAGATAGGGTCATTTGAGGAGGGTCTGAAGACACTTTTGATTAGAGAAATGGAAACATGTAGAACTGCCTTTGAAAGTGGAAATGCAGCCGTCCCAAACAGGATCAACGAATGCAGATCTTATCCACTATACAAATTTGTTAGAGAAGAACTGAAAACTGAACTTTTAACAGGAGAGAAGATAAAATCTCCAGGAGAGGACTTTGATGAGGTGTTCACAGCAATCTGTGAAGGAAGGATTATTGACCCGCTGCTGGCATGTCTTAAAGATTGGGACGGAACTCCACTTCTATTTGCTAATTATGTGAACCATTAGGGAAAACCTTGTTGCGCTTCTTGTTCTAACTTGCAAATTGGGATGTAGTTTAGAAATATTAGGTATGAGTGTTATATGTATAAATGAAAGTGATATATGTCTTCATTTTTCTTTTCCTTTTCATTATTTTTTAAACTTTGTTTATTTGTTCATACTAAAGATTTTTCCTCACTCACCACTCAATTTTTCTTAACTATTGCGTTCTCAACTAAGATTGCTCACTCAGGATTACAAGATGATTGGTTATAGCATGTGGGACCACTAGTTACACTACAGATGGGGAAGCAACTATCAATTTTGTCTACTGCCCTTGTTGCTACCCACCTGCAATATGACGTTATGTAGGAAAATCGTTCCTTTTTTTTCATTTGTAGACAAAAAGAAGAATCTTTATTAGGAAATCGACAACATTATAATGAAGCAATTATAGTCAGAGGTACAAAGGTACAAACGATAAGGTTGTGTACTCCTGAATTGTCAGATATATCAAACAAGCTAAAATGAGAAGGCTTTAACTTCACATCCAAAAGCTAGGACAGAAATTTCTCCCACAATAATAATTATGATAGTTAAACTTATCCGATATATATATATAATTGATACAAGGTAAGTATATCTATTAGTTTTAATATAGCAGATATAAGTCCGAATCGATCTCTTAGAAACCTCGAGTACTAATATCAATCTTACTTCTATTATCTAACCGAAAAATTATGATGGATTAAATGAGTTAAAAATACTAAAATTAACAAATTAATCTAATTATGAGACTTGATTAAACAATTTAGAAAGTGATAAAATTAACAATCGATTTTAAAAAGGTAAATAATGTATTTAGGAATTATTTCTCCTAGTATTTAACATGTGACCGCTAAAAATATATCCAATTCCATCTCTATTATTTTTTACTAGAGGAATACATAATTAAAGTTAACACCTTTCTTAAGCATATTAATCCTAATCCTAAATTATTTACCGAAATCTCTTCACTTAATAATATAATTTAGAATCGCATTAATGTATAATAAATTTTGGAAGAATCATGTATCTTATCGCTAAGTACGGTACATATACAATTCTCTTCAATTATGTCAAGATCCCATTACACATGTGATTTCTCAATCATCATACATAATATCTTAAATTGATACTCTAGAAATATCAATTAATAATGAAAACACATAATTGAATTAAGAAAGATAGAAACTTTATTAAAAATATTCAATAAATCCAATACTTACATGAAATCCTAGGTTCCACAATCCTAAATATCAAAATCTTAATCTATCATAATGAAATTAAAAACGAATTCCAATAAAATCAAAAAATAAAACATGAAAAACCCCCTTTTTGTTGATGAAAAATCTTCTTTAATCTTGAAGTTAAGGTGTTGTTTTCGCCTTTTTTTTCTCCTTCTCTTCAAGTCTTTTCTCTTTTGAATGTTTAAAGTTATGTGCAAAACCCTCATAAGTCCTTTTATAATGTATTGTGAAATTTCTTTTTTCGTCACTAGACATAGCTTGAGATATAGGTGTATCCCTAGGTTGTATAACTTACTGACCTTAGTACAAAAAATCTTCCTACATGGACACAGCTTAGGATACAGGAGACACAATTTTGTTCCAAATTGTGTAACTTTTTAACCAAAAATTACCACTTTCTCCTATTGTTTATGTAATTTCAAAACTTCATAACTCATTCATTTGAACTCTAAATTAAGTGAAACTTGATTCATTTTCTTTGTTTTTAATTCGAGAACACGTTCAAACCTTGAAATTAAAATTTTACTCAATTAAGTATCAATTTCTTTAAAAAAACCAAAGATGTAAGGAAAATATTATAAAATCACCATGTAAAATATATTTAAAATAAGAGTTATTAATAATACTAAATAGTCATTATTCGTAATGCATTCAATATGAAAAGGTTCAAATTCAAAGAGAATCCTGCTAGGTCCATGATGGGATACCTTGAAAGAAGGAAAGACAACACCACAAAAAACTTGCAAAAATTTTCAAAAAGACAAAGCACATATAGTAAACCAATGTCATTCAGTATCCATTTTAGCAAACAAAGATGGATTTTAATAAAAGCTAGATACAAAAAGTATCTCATTTCTTCCCTATTACAACCTTAAGATATTGATCATGGGCACACAGCAAAAGAGAAAACCAATTGTTTTTATTAGAATATTAAGCATTGGGGATACATCTTGGTTGTTGGGTGTAGATGGAGATAACAATGTTGATGAGTACTCCAATTTAGTCTAATTCTTGTTTTAATTTTTAAAAATATTAAATGATGTCTAAAAATTATAAAACTTGGTATTCAAAGTTATTATTGCATGTACAATTAGAATATTAATCTAGAATTTTGAAATAAGAAGTGCTTATTTGGGTTTCTTAAGAAACCACCTTGTTTTAATGAATTTTGCAATAATTTTTTAAATAGAAAACAATGTTGTTTTAAGCTAATTTTTTGTGGGTACATTCCTCATATGATATATTTAAATTATATAAAAATAATTTTTGATAAACTATGTGTATAAATTTATTAAATTTAGTTTACATAATCAACCTTGTTTTTCATATGAAAGAATTAATAGGTTTTTAATTAAATTTCTTAATGAATTTGATTTGTAATGATTTCTAGAGCTTATTTATGATTTTGGAAATATTTAGTTTAGGTCTTGTAATTTTATTTGGTTATTACCTAATTTAAGCTAATTTTTAGTAAAATTGTATATAAAAATCAATATTTTTGAAAATATATTTAATGGTCATATTTAAGATTTACAATAATCATACCTTAAACTATATATTTTTATGAATTTACAGTATTTTTCATGAATGTAATAGAGTATGGATACTAAATATTAAGTATTTTCCTATTGTCCGTTCATATATTGCTAAATATAAGTAATAAGATAATTTGTACAATTAACATTGTAGCAAAGGGGAGTCTTAGCTACTATTGTACTTGAAGTATTCTATCCTAGTCTTAGCTTGGTTTAATTGAAAAATAGAAATTTTACACTTAAGTCTTTTTGTGTAAGTTAAACTTAAACGACTGAGTTAAGTGAAATACTGGGGATTCTACTTGATAAACTGAAGATATAAATTGACTAGTATTTGATTAAGAATTTTGAAGCTAGGCTTAATCAAAGAGTAATTTAGAAGCTAAGTCAAAAGCTAAATCAGAGGCCAAATCAAGAACAATACAGAGTAAACTAAGAACCAACAAGCTAATATTAAAGTTGATATATATAATCTTCCTTGGTTACTTTACCTAGTAAAGGTAAATACAACCAAGATCATTATAAATTATGTGTATATATATATATATATACACATAATTTATAATGATCTTGGTTGTATTTACCTTTACTAGGTAAAGTAACCAAGGAAGATGCTTGTGTTAACGAGTAGTGCTAGAACCTTCCATAGGTTAGGTAAGTGGATGTATGTGTGTGTGCCTCAAGTAGACTTATGTTTACTCCTAACTTTACTTGCCTTGTGATGTTTAGCTTGGTTAAGCTTGGTTGTGAGTTTGATTTACTACTCGGTAAGTTATGTAATGTTTTTGTTTATAACTATTGCTAGCTAAAACATATGTTGATATTAGACTTAGTTCCTATAATTGTGTTGCCAAGTGTTTATGTAACATTTGCTGAGATTTGTACTAACTTGGAAAAGAATTTAGGGACTTACCCTACCTCTTATGGTGTTCACTTAAGTGAAACCAATGCTAAGGTCTTAGAAATGCAATTGAAATAAAGTAAAGGTAGGGCTAATAAATAGTGAGTAAGCTTACTTAGATTTGCTAGGTTTTGCTTGGTGTACAGTTTGACGCGTTCATGGCATGGTACAAAAAAGACCCATAGGTCAAGTTTACTAAAATCTAAAATTTTGTTAGGCCAAATATCATATAAATGACTGGGTTTCTCAAGTAAACCTATTGATTTATAAAAGATGGGTTTTTAAGCATATAGAAACTGCATTATATTTGATAGGCCAATTATATGTTAGATTCCTAACCACTCCACATACTTATTACTAGGTCACAGGGTCTTAGCAACTAATTATTGCCTTGCTAGGTTCATAGATGTATTGTCTAGATGCTTGGTTTGAAGTCAACCAAACTGGATGAGTTGCTAGGCTAGTTAGGGTATCAATACTGATGTATGCCATATGCACGAGCATGGTACGTGCTTGTTATATTTGCATTGCTTAGCTAGATTAAAGAATATAGTGATTAAACTAATAACTTGTTGTGTATATTGCTTGTATTATGTGTTTATTTATCCACTCTCACTCAATTCACAATAGTTGAGGGGATAAGTTATCTTAACCTTAGGTTAAGATTGAATAAGATAAAGCGATAGATCATAAAGGGAAGGAGACTTCAAAGTATTAGTTGAAGATGAGCTCCTGGAAGAAGTCATTGGCTTTAAGATAAGAATTGAACACATGAAGGCAGCTCTTTAGGGAAAGAAGTTGGTATTATCTTGCAAAAGATTTAATTTAGTTATTGTAGACAAAAGAGTGTACATATAAAGGATTTTTGTATTGTATGAAAGTGTATGACTATGATACTCTGAGTACAACCTACTTTTATAAAAACTTTCGTTGTTGTTTGCTAAGTTAAATAAGATGTTTTATGGAATCAAATGTTATACAAAAAATGAAATAGCAGGTTGATTGCAAATTTTTGCCTTATCCTTAACTTAGAGATGGTAGTAGCAAATTATCTTCTAGCACTAAAAGTTTGAGAAAAATTTTTAAACTAACACTTGGAAGGTAAGGCATTACAAAAACTTCAATGGCAATTGATTTGAACAAATACTTCATTGCAAATTTTGCACTTTGGGGACTACATTGATAGGAAAAATAATATAAGATGAAAAACAATAAAGATTTATGGAAGTAGTAAATATAGAAAAACATTAATAGTTGAAAATATTTAGGAAAAACATGTTGTTGAACTAAAACAAGCAAAAGAAATCTATACCTCAAAGGAACATGTCCAAAATGCTCTACAAGAACATTATTAACTCCACCTAAAGTAAGCAAACTCTCGTTAATTTCTCTAGCTTCTCTTACACAATTGTACTTATAGCTAAAACAAACAACACATTAGCAAAACACAGCAAATAGAGTGTGGAAATGCGAGAAAACTACATAATATTGTCGATAACCAAAACCTCTCTACAGGTCTAAAAAGTAACCAAGAGGGTAATGAATTAGTTACTTAGAAAAACTTAAACTTTTTGCAAAACAATATTAAAAATGTTCCTTTTAAATACTTTGTTAAGATATGGCGTAAAACAATATATGAATAACAAATAAAGGAGAGTAGGGATGAGAAGATAAGACTTCAGAACTATAGTTCTTCAGCCTTATGCCTATTGTACTCTTTCAACTCTACTGCTAAGAACTCAATATTTCAT